>CM032452.1:121425123-122000259 GCA_019049505.1 Pachyrhynchus sulphureomaculatus | reverse complement strand
AGTAAATATCTGTTTTGAACTTTTACTATTAGATTCTAGACTGAGCTAGATTCATTTATTGGCTATTAGGTTAGTCCAATTTGCACTTGATCGGTTTTTAATTGTAGCTTCAAGAATATGTTTTAAGTACGAGGCTGGTTTGAAAAAAAAATCCGTGCAAAGTCCGAGAGATGGCACCACCGGCGCGTGTCAAGGTCATGTTTAGTTAGTAGCATCTCTTGAATGAACGCTACACCAAGTTTCAGCCATATTGGTCTATTTCTTTGTGTTTGGCATTCGTGTTGAATCAAGGAAGTCGAGTGATTTTCAAGAAATGGACGAAAAAGAATTTCGTGTGGTGATTAAACATTACTTTATGAAAGGCAAAACGCCTCAGGAGACTAAAGAGAAGCTTGATAAACATTATGGTGACTCTACACCTTCGATTAGAAACAGTTTATAAGTGGTTTCAAAATTTTCGGACTGGCCATATGGGGCACAAGTGACGCTGAACGTTCTGGACGGCCTGTGGAGGTTACGACTCCAGAAATCATTGATCAAATCCATGATATGGTGATGGATGACAGAAGAGTTAAGGTGCGTGAGATTGCTAGTGCTGTGGGTATCTCGACTGCATAAACATTTGGACATGAGAAAGCTATCCGCAAGATGGGTGCCGCGATTGCTCACGCTTGACCAAAAACGGAATCGTGTGAAGTGTTGCAAGGATGGTTTGCAGCTGTTCCAGAAGAATCCGGAGGACTTTAAGCGTCGTTTCGTCACTGTGGATGAAACATGGATACATTACTATACTCCTGAGACCAAACAACAATCTAAACAATGGGTTACCAAGGGGGAATCTGCACCAAAAAAGGCGAAGACCGTTCCTTCGGCCGGAAAGGTTATGGCGACTGTCTTTTGGGATTCGCAAGGGATAATCCTCATCGGACTATCTGGAAAAGGGTGTAAAAACTATTACAGGTGAATATTATTCATCGTTATTGGACCGTTTGAAAACCGAGCTGCAAGAAAAAACGCCCGCGATTGGCCCACAAGAAAGTCCTTTTCCATCACGACAACGCACCAGCACACACCTCAGCAGTTGTGGTCGCAAAATTAATGGAAATAGGATTCCAACTCGTTTCACATCCCCCTATTCTCCAGACTTGGCTCCCTAGGACTAATATTTGTTCCCCAATTTAAAGAAAATGGCTGGCGGGACAAAGATTTTATACAAACGAGGAGGTGATTGCAGTCACTAATGGATATTTTGCAGACTTGGACAAATCCTATTATTCGGAAGGGATCAACAAACTAGAACATCGTTGAACGAAGTGTATAAGCCTAAAAGGAGACTATGTCGAAAAATTAAAAAAGGTTTACCCCAAACACATAAAGTAGTTTTTATTTTTGCAAGGACTTTTCAAACCAGCCTCGTATATGAAAACCCTTTGTTTATAATAGCTTCACTGACGAATTTGAAATGCTCATAAAGAAAAAACTAGAATAACAACATTGAAAATTATCGATTTTTATCAGTTATAGTTAATGTAACATAACTAGAATATTCTGCCACGTATCCATAGTTTGCGTATATAATTGAACGAATTCCAACTCGTAATTACTGAATTTATAAAATAAATAGAATAATTAGAATAGTCCAAAATTTGCTTATGAAGAGGTGTTATGTAACTGAAATCGATTTAAAACTCATTACTGGGAATAATGTATGTTATTTTATTTGGCATTCGTACTTTTATAGTATAGCGAGTACTATATCGTAAGCAACGGTTAGTCCACTATCGTGTCTTTGATAAGCGATGCCTGTTGTTCCCACAACATTGACAGCGAGGAAGCGAAGTCATGAACCGATATTTATTATGAGTTTCACTGGGATGTTATCTAAGAGATACTCTAACAGACTACCCGCTGCCAATCTGCTCATCAAAACTTTGCCATATTGCCAAAATATTTGGTATGTGTAAAATAACGCTACATTTAACGTTATTACCCTGACCGATATTGATTGATTTCCATAGTTGACGTATCAATTATCCGAAACTCTACCTCTTGTACCCGAATTTGTCAACCTAACCTCAATTTACGCCCAAAATATTCAGCAGGATAATCTAATAACGTAAACGTAAACTAGCTCAGATCGCACAAATTAGACTAAGGATTGTTGGTCGGGTTAAATTAGTTCCCGGAATCGCCGAATTTCCAGTTTACAGTTTATGGAGTTGTTCCTCCAGGCTGGTGTTACACTTAGATGGAGGTTCACTTTTGCTTGTACAGAAATCTGATTTGGCTATTACCATATTTTACTGTTACTAAAAGATTTATTTAAAAATTATTTACGAATAATTATATTATTGAGCTGCTTACAGCGTTCGCCAATATTATTTCATTTACCAAAAAGTGTTAAAATTCTGCTTCGATCCAAAAAAGAATAAAGCCAGCGACCGACAGACATCGATATTTTCTCTTTGATGTTCGTTGAACACTTTTCACTAAAATACTGTAGCTCTAAAATAAATTTTTGTACGGTGTTCCTTATTTGGCCAGGTTTAACACAAAACTTAGTCGCAGCCCTTCGTTTGAAACTCATGGTCCGACACTACTACTCTTACTACTATATCTGGGCATACGCATGTTGTAAAATAGCTGATACGACACTAATAACGTTGCTGCTTTCAATAAGAAAAATATACACCAGCTGGTGCTATTATTTTCTTTCATTTTCTTTCGTAAGCAAAGATGGACAGGCGATCTTCTAATGCAGGGGTGCTCAAACTTGAACTGCTGGCGATCTACCTCAATATTGTTAGACTACGATCGATCGACTCTGAGAGGCTGCAAGTAAGTGTGATGCAGGATTGTCGTCTAGGTAGGGTGTATCGTGGCATAGATATTAGTTTTCCGCACAATATGCATTTTTTAGTCAAGGTAAGTGTAGGTCTGCTCTAAAATGTCAATGAAAAAACTTAAAATTATTCAAAATTGCGAGTTTATCGATTCTTACAAAACAAACGAGTTCTAGTGTCTAAACTTAACTAAAGAGTGACTTTGGATATTGAAGCGTGGCACTGCATGTCCTCAGCATACTTTTCATAAGATGGTACGTGATTACCGAGTGCTAATCGCAAGCATGATGACATATGTTCCTCAGTTAGTCGATTGCGATATTTTGACTTAATTATCTTCATTTCAGAAAATGCAGACTCGCACAAGTAAGTTGACCCAAACATTGCCGTCAGTTGAAGGGCGGTTTGCCTTAGATTCGGATATTTATCTTCAGATATAAAACACCAGAATTTTGTATCAGATGCTGTGGCTTTGAGATGTATATCTGATATAATCTGTACTAACTCATTTTCAACAGAACATGAGTCCATGTTAAACTGACTTGTTATTTTAGTAGCTAATTCCTCAATGTTTTTACACGGAAAAGGATAACTCATAAATGATGCGATATTTGCCAATTTACTGAAATTATAAAAAACGTATTTCGAATTGGCCCAAAATATTTGATAATTCTGCCTCATAAATATCATAATTTAACTGAGGAATCCTTGCTTTCAAAGACGGAAAATTTTTCAGATCCTTTCTTTTCAGTTGATCTATCATAAGTTGCAATTTACTTTCGAATGCGTTTATTGCTCTAATCATATCAATAATAGTTTTTCCTTTACCTTGAAGCTCCAAATTAATGGTGTTTAAATGCATTGTGATGTCTGTCAAAAATGCCAAATCAGTCAGCCATTTTCGGTTTTTCAGCATCTGAGTGTCATCACCTCTTTCGTCCAGAAAAGCTGTTATTTCGGGCAATAATTCTTAAAACCTTTCTAGGAATTTTTCCGCGACTCAACCACCTGACGTCCGTGTGAAGAACTAAATCAGTGTGTTCAGCTGACTCACTATCTTCCAACTGCAATTTAAAGAGCCGTCGTTGCAAGCTACGTGCACGGATAGAATTCACAATTTTTATTGCAATGCCCATAATCTCCTCCATGTTTAGAACTTTTGAAACACAAAACTTGTTGATATATAATGCAATGGAGAAAAATGAAAGGAAATCATCATTAGCTCGACACAATACCACAAAACTGTTTTTGTTTTCAGTCATTGCTGGTGCTCCATCGGTTGTAATGCACACTAGTTTATATATTGGTAGCTTGTAGTTTGTTACAAAATTGAAGAAAACGTCATATATATCTTCGCCACGGGTCTTTCCTTTCAGAAGAATCATTGTCAAAAACTGTTCCTTAGCCGACATGTCATTGAATACACAGCTGGGCAGTGTCTGTCATGTACATTCCATGATATCATGTTTTAGTTTATCTGCCATGTCCTGACTCATGACTTCAACACGCCTTGTGACAGTCGAACGAGATAACTGAAGTTCTCTAATAGCAGACATAATCTCTGTTTTATTTTTAAAATCTCTAAATAAAGTCTCACCCGCTTCAATAAATGCTTCCTTCACAACCAATCCATCATCAAATGGTTTCTTGTGTTTCGCCAATATATGAGATATTTTAAATGACGCGATCGTTGCAGCTTTTGATTGTTTGGCTGGTCTTGTGAACATGGTTTGTTCTTTTTTCAAACAAGTTATCAAATCACGTACTTTTCGTTTTTCTTAATTCACTCTGTGACGGAAAATCCTTTTTCATAGTTTTTTATGAACCGTTTTATGATGCCTCTCTAAGTTCTCACGCTTAGGTATTGCAACTGACGCACGGCAAATGAGACAAATGCACTTATCCTTTACCATACAAAAGAAAAATTCTTCCTCCCAATCGTTATTAAAATGAGAACTTTTACTTTTCTTCGCCGCACTCATTTTGGACTATTTATTAATAAACTTTGTATCGATGTATCGCCTTCAAGTTACAACTCAGACTGACTCCTATTCTTGCAGGCGCGAATGAAGTCTCGAATGTTTCCCGTTAAATACGCCGCCCGAAGTTTCTAGAAAAATCGGCGGGGGAATCAAAAACGCGGCTTTTCTTTGACAAGTACCGCGCGTTCCTTTGATAAAGCCGCCTTTTGCCGCTAGCAGGGGGTTATTACGATAAAAGAAAGTGATGAGGGGGTTATTCTGGCCTAATTGTGGATCGAATAAATTTCACTAGTTTATTCATTACATTTTGTTTTAGTTACTTAAAACAAAATCTGTGAATAGTTCTATATCGGAATTTTTTTCTCGAGATCGACTCAAAAAGCACTCGCGATCGACTTGTCGATCGCGATCGACCGTTTGAAACCCCTGTTCTAATGTATGTAACACATGTTGTTTGAAATAACGCAATTGAATACTTTGGAGAGTCTTGAGCGGTTGCACTCGATATATCCAAGGCATTCGACTGTGTACGTGTACCCAAGAAAAGTGGCCACAAAAAATTCCAAACAAACGGTTTTTTTATGCTGTATATTCAAGAATATCGTATAAAAGAACGTTTCATAGTGTGTAATTATATGAAACAGAAAAAATGTTGTATTTTTGTTCCATTTTTGAAGAAAACTGTAATTTTATATAAATAAAAAACTAGAGCTGGTAGCATTAAACCAGTAACCGTAATCAGTGTTTCAGGTATACCCTATAATACATATCGAATTTCAGGAAAAAATGTCAGTGTTGACCAGTGTAATGTTGCACATTTGCTTTTCGAGTATTCCAGAATACATTATGTCAGGTCATATATCTGCCAAGGGAGCTTTTTACAGGCAAGAATCGCAATGGGATCTGAAGCTCTCGCAAAACGAGGACTAACTCGTAAGCAACGGTTAGTCCACTATCGTGTCTTCGATAAGCGATATCTGTAGTTCCCACAACATTGACAGCGTGGAAGCGAAACCATGAACCGACATTTATTATGAGTTTCACTGTGACGTTATCTAAGAGATACTCATAACGGGGTACCCGCTGCCAATCTGCTCATCAAAAGTTTGCCATATTGCCAAAATATGTAGTTTGTGTGAAATAACGCTATATTTAACATTATTACCCTGACCGATATTGATTGATTAGTTATACCCTATAATACCTTATAATACATATAAAATTTCGGGAAAAAATTTCAGTATTGACCAATGTAATGTTGCACACTTGCTTTTTGAGTACTACAGAACATATTATGATAGGTCATATATCTGCCAAGGGAGCTCTTTACAGGCAAGAATCGCAATGGGATCGATCTGGAGCTGTCGCAAAACGAGTACTATATCATAAGCAACGGTTAGTCCCCTACCGTGTCTTCGATAAGCGCTGTCTGTAGTTCCCACAACATTGACAGCGAGGAAACGAAACCATGAACCGATATATATTATGTATGTATTACCAAATAGTTGCTGGTATTTTATAGTACTTTAACGAAAGAATCAGCTGCAATTTTTTACATTTTAATACCCTGTTTAGTAGCAACAAGAATTTTTGTAATTTAAACATAACTGGTAAATAAGTCTTGTTGTACGATCATGCGGACTTTATTAAGCCACAATCTAAAAGGGAAATTAAAAAAGAAAAACACTATATCCTGCTGAAAACACAAAATAGTTTCCTTACAAGCTACGTCAACCGTACGATATTGCCAATAAAAAGGAAAAATTTCAGGAAAAATCCCACCAAGGTATTCGAGCTATTCTGTTTTTCTTGGAAAACAAAGTTAAAGGTCCGTACGAAAGGGATTTTTCTCAATTTTCTCCCAAACTTACTGCGGATGGATCTTAATGTTTAGAGTTTCATTTAAGTTTTTTTAGACGTCTTTGTTGTTGAGGAAAGATTTTCTTTCTTAATAAAGAGTATGAGCTTTTTCTGATATTAAACGATGTATGATGTATATATATATATATATATATATATATATATATATATATATATATATATATATATATATATATATATATATATATATATACAGGGTTACAGGGAAAGTCGTCCTAGATAATTAAGGACGTTATAGTTTAGGTCATTTCTGACCGATTTGATTCCATGACATGATGTCCTAAACTCAACCGTTTTCGAGATTTTGAAGTTTAAAGATTGACTAAAAAAAAACATGTTTTTTTTGCTTTTATATCGATTTTTTTATTAGAGGTTCTCGAGTGCGATTTTTTGGTTATTTTTAGTTAGTCTGTATGTCAAGTATCCAAAATCATCAAAAAAAATTTGACCTAGTTACTAACAGTTTCAAATGGCGGCTTGTTAATGTTTCTAAATTACGAATTTTTACCAAGTGTTTCCTACTTTAAATCAATTAAGAGAAAAAAAAAATGTATGGAAGTTATTCTGCAAATTATTTTAAAAACTTTTACGTCTTTTTAGCTATCAAAAAAGGTATAATACTAGGAGTTTAATAGGAAAACTGTACACAGAATGACACCTAAAGCGGGCTCGGGTAGCAAAAGGTAAATTTTTAGTTCTAGGTGAAAATACGAAAAATACACAAATAAAGCAATTTAATATTTTTTATTAATTATAATTCATGTTCTATATCGTCGCCCCTATTTCTAACACAAATTCTCATTCTTTTTCTTAAATTACTTTTCACAACGCTGGTTGTGAGGTGCCGCCTCATTTCGTCAGCCGCATCAATTATTTTTTGTCTTAGGACATCCACGTTTTCGATAGGAGTCATCTGGTCGTATACGAGACTTTTCATGTGACCCCCACACATAAAAATCCATTGCATTGTGGTAGTTTGTAAGACCGTCTTTGTCGAATTTCGACTCGTCAGTCTATAGTATTTTCTTAAAAAAAGATGCATCTTCGACATCGGTATTGAGCATAAATCTGCAGAATTCTAATCGTCGCAACGGATCCCCTTCTTCAATGACTTGCACGGGCGTATAGTGGTAAGGGTGTTGCCCAACAGTATGCATTACAAACCATACCTTCCACTGCGACAACATTTGTAGATGTGGTTGGGTCCACCTCAAAGGGACGTCGTATTTCGTTTTCTTCTTCGTCAAAGATACGTGGTCGTCCCATGTCCGTCCGCCGTCTTTGTACGGAACCAGTTTCTCGTAGTCTTCGATAAGTTCCATCAAATACGCTAACATCAGGTACACGACAAGTAATATATCGCAGTATGTATTCATCACGTGCACGCGACGACACTCCTTCGCAAAATCCGTAACACATTAGGATGTCAGCATATTCCTCGTTGGTATACGTTGCCATATTCACAAGCAGAGATCAAAATCCAGTTACGAGCCAATTCACACAGTCAGAAGATGAAACACAGATATTTTTGAAAAGCACGGTATAGCACATCTACCACGGACGAATCGCATGAGCAGACTAAAAATCATTCAATAATGTTTAGTGAACAGAAAATGTCACACAGAGAGTACCCCGACCGGAAAAAAAATGCTTACCCAACCCTTTTTATTGTTTGAAGGTGCAGGTAGTAAACCGGTAACTGGTAGTATCTAAATTCTATTATTATGTTACTCTACATTTGGGCCTATTGTAATCTCATTTTCTTAGAATTTTCAATAGATCCAGTAGATATTATACCGTTTTAGATAGCTAAAAAGACGCAAAAGTTTTTAAAATAATTTGCAGAATAACTTCCATACATTTTTTTTTCTCTTTATTGATTTAAAGTAGGAAACACTTGGTAAAAATTCGTAATTTAGAAACATTAACAAGCCGCCATTTGAAACTGTTAGTAACTAGTTCAAATTTTTTTGATGATTTTTGATACTTGACATACAGACTAACTAAAAATAACCAAAAAATGGCACTCGAGAACCTCTAATAAAAAAAAATCGATATAAAAGCAAAAAAACACGTTTTTTTTTAGAAAATCTTTAAACTTTAATATCTCGAAAACGGTTAAGTTTAGGACATCTTGTCATAGAGTCAAATCGGTCAAAAACGACCTAAACTATAACGTCCTTAATTATCTAGGGCGACTTTCCCTGTAACCCTGTATATATATATATATATATATATATATATATATATATATATATATATATATATATATATATATATATATATTATGTAGGAGAAGGGTAGTCTTGACCGACTAGTTAAACAGCAGTATTATGTTCTTGGGGTAAGCGGTCTTGGGAAAAGAACTAAAAAGTTTTTGACAGCTTTTTAGCTACGCCAAGCTTTCGAAAATATTTTATTTTCTTCATCAGGGCTACAATTATAGTATACTATCAGTATTTTTGAGATTAAAAGTAAAGAACAACCCTATTTTATATGTAACATTAAAGTACTTACTGCTAAGTGGTGTGTTGTGAGGGGCACTTTATTACACTTATTCATCAGAAAAAACATGAGAAAAACTCGACATACTGATCTCTAGGAAATATAATAAACTTTTTACTTCATTTTGTTAGTATGGTACGAAGAATTGTGTGGTTGTAAAGTGATTTTAATTTATAAAGGATTTTTTTGTTATGTTTTCTTGTCATTTTGTTAAAGGCAGTGTGTTTCTATCTCTTAGTTAAGTACATTGGTATAACAAACCAACCTACTTAGGAAGATACATTACCTTCCATTCCCCTCATACCACTAAAATCAAAATAAACATGATATTGGGCTTGAAGTCAAGAATAGAGAGGATTTCTCATCCAGACTTAAAAATCTTAATAAACTACGAGACACTCTACGCACCAACTCCTATCCCATCCAAATAATAAATAAATTATTATTTAACTCAATCACCGCTTATCTCGAAAAGTATTGATCAAAAAATTTTGAAAAAATTCTGAAATATTCTCCACAGGGTGTAAATTGAAAATTATCATTATCTTTAATAACTTATCTGGTATATAAAAAACCAAAAATTTTAGTAGTAAAGATCGGAAAAAAAAGACTTTGTTGAAAACTCATTTGGGGTGTGTCTTGTGAAGTCATTGGTCATTTTATACCTCCGTAACAAAAATTTTTATTTTAAAAGCAATCAAAGTACGGAACACTAATTGCGCAAGTTCGACTTGCACTTGGCCAGTTACTTAATACTGTAATAGACTTACCTCTACAGAGGAAAACAGGGGAACTACTCCATGATCTTGAGCAAATACGGTAAGCCAATAGTGAGTCTTTGTTTCGATGTCCAAGATGGCGGTAGTTTTGATAATTCCTAAAAAGGAAAAATAAGTAAGTACTACAAAAACACCGATATTTATTAACCAATTTCAATTCATCAGTGCCGTAAACTTGCATAAGGCACAGCCTTGCTTTGTAAAAAATTCATTTCGTATATTTTTATGAAATAAAAGCCTTCATAAACACTTTTAAAATTTTCATTCGATATTCATAACTTGTTTTCGAACAGCGTCGATTTATAAACATTTTTTTTATTATGTTGTTGCTCGACTGACATTCACTATTTATTATTTTATATAAATTTTCATTTTCCGGAATACTAAATACATTAAATCATCGATTTATATCAATTTGAACTCCGCGGCTGTGTAATATTAAATTTTTAAAATTTTCATTTTAAAGGCGGCCAGACACAGGCGATTAAATGTTAATTTGTTACTTTCCTTGCTACAGGGGAAGTTTTACATTCGTGAAATATTCGCACTCCGATATCTTTGCGCTTCTTCATGTTTTAGGGTCGGTAGATTACAACAAGAAATAAAATACAAAATATACTTACTGCAAGACGAAACGATAAGAGACCTATATAGGCGACGATTAGATCAAAAATTAAATGAATTTAACTACGACAACCTCCAACAGATGTATGACCACATAAAAGAATGCATCACACAGGCGTCCCTAGAAGCATTACGTAAAGAAGACAACGAGAATGAGAAACATAAAATTAGAATCTGTGAAAAAACCAAAGAATCTATAAAGGAGAAAAAAATACGAAAAATGGCTGAATACAAAATCAGAAGATCTACAGAAATATAAAGAGAAAAATGCAGAAACGAGGAGGATGATAAACAAAGAAAAGAACAAGAGATGGGAAAAATCGCGCGAACATGTAGAACAGTATATAGGAGGAACTAGAAGTACAGAGTCATGGAGAATAATTAAAGCATTAAGGACTAACAATAGAGAGAAGACGTATGTAGAGTACATCCCAGAAAGCGAGTGGGAAGAATATTATAAGAAGCTGCTAACAGAAGATAGACAAGAATTCCAAGAAGAGAACCCTGAAGAAGAACAGAATAAGGAAATAAAAGAGATAGAACTAAGCTATGAAGAAGTAAAGAAGACAATAAAAAAAACTAAAAAATAATAAATCTGCAGGGCCTGGGGGTGTGGTAAATGAAATGATTAAGTACGGGTCTAATAAATTACATCGAATGCTGAGAAACATGTTCCACAGAGCGATAAATGGAGAAAAAATACCAGAGGAATGGTCAAAAGCTTATATAGTATCTATATTTAAAAGGGAGACCGCAGAAAATGCACAAACTATAGAGGCCTAAGCATAATATCGAGTATGGGACGTTTGTATGAAAAAATTATTAAAAATATCATGGAGGAAAATATAAAAGGAAAAATTGGAGACGACCAAGCAGGCTTTACGGCCGGAAAATCATGTATAGACCACATATACACTATAAAACAAACAATGGAAAAAAAACTGGCAAAGAATAGAGAAGTTCATCTAGCCTTCATAGACATAAGAAAGGCCTATGACTCAGTACCAAGACAAAGATTATGGAACGCAATGAAAGAAATAGGCACTGACAAAGAACTAATATACGCAGTAAAAGCTCTCTACGAAAACAACACAGTGAACATAAAAATAGGACATAAAATAGGGAAGAGACTCCAAACATCAAAAGGCCTATTACAAGGATGCTCTACATCCCCAACACTATTCAAAATATACCTCGAACAAACATTAAAAAAATGGAAGCAAAAATGTAGTGGAATGGGAGTCCCAATACGAGAAGATTACTTATATACTCTAAGTTTCGCAGACGACCAAGTAATCATAGCGCAAGATGAGGAAGACCTCAGTTATATGGTAAGAAAACTGAAAGAAGAATACACTAAAGCAGGATTAGCAATAAACTTTGATAAAACGGAATATCTAACAACAAAGGAGGGAAACGTGGAGAATCTAGAAGTCGATAACGAAACAATAATCAAAGGAGCCGATAGATTTAAATATCTAGGAACCATCATTTCAAAAAACGCAACATCAGAAGAAGAGATTAAAGCTAGATTAGGACAAACACGAACATGCATAAGACAATTAAATTCGATCCTGTGGGACAAGCACCTTACAAAGAGAAACAAAACACGCATATACAAATCAATAATACAAAGCATAATGACATACGGGTCAGAAACATGGACGATCAACAAAAGAAATAAATCTAAAATTAACGCGGTAGAGATGGAGTATTGGAGAAGATGTTGTAGAGTGACACGTATGGAGAGAATAACAAATGAAGAAATAAGAAGCAGAATGAACATCAAAGAGAACGCAATAAACACCATTGAAGAAAAACGATTAAAATGGTATGGACACATAAGACGAGACGAAGATAATAGGTGGATAAAGAAAATAACGGAGTGGAGCCATAGGGAGAAGAAAAAGAGGAAGACCCAGACGATCGTGGAGAGACGATGTGGACGAGGCTATGGAGGACAGGGGTCTAACAGATGGAGACTGGGAAGATAGAAACGAATGGAATCAAAGGCTGAGAGAAGGAAGACAGCGTTAGCTGTAGAAAATCCTTGTTATATATATATATATATATATATATATATATATATATATATATATATATATATATATATATATGTTTTGACGAATGTTCTCACGGGTGTGAAATGTAGTAATGGTTTTTCGGGTATCCCGTGTTAGCTTGAAGTCCCTTGATGGACGGTTTCGCTGACGTTTCGATGGAATCTCATCCATCTTTTTCAAAGCGTTGATCACTGGTCGGTGTCTTGGCGTTGAATGTCGAGACTGGCCCTGAGTGCGCCGGTTTTATGTACTAGGGAGTGTTTCTATTTGTCGGACGGATCTGGCCAATAGAGGCTCGGCTTTGGTTGCGCGTTGTCGGTCCTGTGGTTCTTTGTAATGTTTGTGTTGGTGAAGTAACATATGGTTGAATTATTGTTTCTCTTGGTTGGACTTGGTACTGGGATAGAATATGATTCCAAGAGTTCGGTAAACGTTGGCTATCATCCCGATTATTTAAGTTGTTGGGCCTCTTTTCTATTTCTATGGCTTCTTTGATTACCCTAGTGGATAGGTTATTACTTTTTTGTAAGGTTCTGGTTTTGTCAAAATCGATTTTGTGGCCGGTATTGTGTGCATGTTGTGCTAGAGAGGAGGTGGTGGATTTTTGTTTTACAGCGTTTTTGTGCTCGTCTCTTCTGGCACTAATTTTCCTGTTTGTTTGGCCTATGTATGAAAGACCGCAGTCCTGACACGGAATTTCATATACGCCTTGGTCTTCTAAGGCTATAATGTCTTTTGGTGTAGGTAGAATATCTTTAATTTTTTGGTTGGTTGTGTAAATGGTCTCAATTTGGTGTTTTCCTAGAAGTCTTCCTATTTTGTCTGTGATGCCTTTTACATATGGGAGAAATGCTTTTGTAGTATATGTCTTTCTTTCCTGTTTGTGTTGTTTATTTAGGGCCCGCCGGATCGTGTTTTGACTATATCCATTTGAAAGTAAAACGTTTCGAAGGAGCTTGGTTTCTTGTTGCAAATGTTCCTTGTCTGTTAGGGTTTCTGATCGGTGAGCTAAGGATTTGGCAACGGAGAAGAGTTGGGCTGGGTGATGATGTGAGCTGGCATTTAAGTATCTGTTTGTATGTGTCGGTTTTCTATATACTGAGTGAGACAACGAACCATCTAATTTTCTTTGAAGCAAGACATCTAGGAATGGTAGTTGTTCTGCTGCCTCCCTTTCCATTGTAAATTTAATGTTTGGATGTATGTTGTTAAGGTGTTCCAGGAACTTGTTTAAGTTGTCTTCACCGTGTTGCCATACCACAAAAGTGTCATCTACGTATCGAAGCCATGTTTTCGGTTTATGTGGAGCAGTTTCTAGAGCTAGTGTTTCGAAATGCTCCATGTATAGATTAGCTAGTGCTGGTGACAATGGAGAGCCCATGGGTGCACCTTCTATTTGTTTATATTTTTGGCCTGAATAGACGAAGTATGTATTAGCGAGGCAGTGTTTTGATAGACTGATGACGTATTCGGGCAGGTTGTATTCTGTCTCTATGATGGACAGTGCTTCGCTAACTGGTACTTGCGTGAAAAGGGATACGACATCAAAACTGACAAGTAAATCATTTTTCTCTAGCTGCATGTTTTTTATGATTTGAATAAAATGTTGTGAATTTTTCACGTATGATGCGGCTTTTTCCACATGAGGTTGCAGAGTCATGGCTAGGTCCTTGGCTAAAGCTTGTGTCGGGGAGCCAAACGAGCTGACTATTGGTCTTAAGGGTGCTCCTTGTTTGTGGACTTTCGGTAATCCATACATTTTTGGGCATCTTGATGATTTCTCTCTAGGGATAAGTTTCTTTTTTGTTTCTTCACTAAGAGAGGAGGCCTTGATTGCGGATTTAGTGGTTTTCTCTAGGTATGTTGTCGGATCACTTGTGATTGCTTTATACGAAGGATCATTTAAAAGGTTGAGCATCTTTTGGTGGTAATCGTACCTCTAGCACAACATGCACACAATACCGGCCACAAAATCGATTTTGACAAAACCAGAACCTTACAAAAAAGTAATAACCTATCCACTAGGGTAATCAAAGAAGCCATAGAAATAGAAAAGAGGCCCAACAACTTAAATAATCGGGATGATAGCCAACGTTTACCGAACTCTTGGAAACATATTCTATCCCAGTACCAAGTCCAACCAAGAGAAACAATAATTCAACCATATGTTACTTCACCAACACAAACATTACAAAGAACCACAGGACCGACAACGCGCAGCCAAAGCCGAGCCTCTATTGGCCAGATCCGTCCGACAAATAGAAACACTCCCGAGTACATAAAACCGGCGCACTCAGGGCCAGTCTCGACATTCAACGCCAAGACACCGACCAGTGATCAACGCTTTGAAAAAGATGGATGAGATTCCATCGAAACGTCAGCGAAACCGTCCATCAAGGGACTTCAAGCTAACACGGGATACCCGAAAAAACCATTACTACATATATATATATATATATATATATATATATATATATATATATATATATATATATATATATATATATATATATATATATATATAGATTACAACTCGAACACGGCACATAATTATATCATGAAGATATGTTTGGAAAACCATAAAACCCACCAACAAATACCGAACGCGAACCTCAAATATTAAGGTCGGAAACTGATCTAAGTACATGGTAAAACGGCTCTAAAACGGTTAACTTCCAGGGGCAGACGGCATAACCGCAGAAGTGTTAAAAGCAATAGAACAAATAGCAGTTGACATTCTACACTTCCTATGTAATCAAATCTGAAACATCGGAATTTGGCCAGAGAGTGGTGTAGCTTTCTCTATGTTCCATTAAGGGGTAACACCACCTTGAGATTTTCAAAAAATCGAATTATTTTTTTTTTGGCTAGAAAAATTGTTTATTACTTTTAAGAATATTTTAAACGTTTAACCAGTTCACAATTCAAATTATTTCCGAAGTTACAGCAATTAGAAGTGAGCGCGGCAGAGAGTCGGCCCGAAACTCAGGTAGCGATCGGACCGGCACGAGCGGTCAAAGCCTTGACAAAGGGTATTGTTTTTGTAGTCAGTCTTTTATAAGAACGCTGTTTAGAAGGATACACTTAGAATAACAACGAAAGCCTATACGCTGTCATTTGGTCTATGGCTCCACAAGTGCATAACAGTGGCACAAAAATTGTTGAGATTGCAGCTAGTATATTTAATGATGGATATACTAGTACAGGGGTTCCCTCTCTGGGGCGTCGCGACGCTGGCCACTCTATCCTAGAGGAGTCGCGAGACGATACGCACAGGTCGTCTGCACGTGTCGTAATCAGCTACTGCGCATCGCGGTGCACGTCTCATCAGCGATTCAGTAAGCCCGCCCCTCCATTTCTCCGCGCTTTCGTTCGTTCATCGTTGGGTCTTTTGTTTCGGCGCTTCATTTATTCGTCGATTACAAGCGTCGATAAAGGTAGTGGTTTGATTTCAAGTGTGTTGTATTTAATTTACGCGCGCGTATTCATTACTTAAAATGGATAACTTTATTCAAATAAATAGAAAACGTGTTGAAGACGCAGAAGAGAGTAGAAAAGAAACTGTAGAAAAACGAGAAAGTACAGAAAAAATGAAGACCAATATTTAGATTTTGGATTTACCTACATTAGCAAAGGAAAAATATGGAATTTCCCCAATGTGTTGTTTATCATAAGGTGCTGGCTGCTGAAAGTATGCTTCCTAATAAATTGAAACGTCATTTAGAAACAACTCACAGTAATTTACAAGAAAAGCCGCGAGATTTTTTTTGCAAGAAAATTGCGAGAACTGAAACTTCAGTCGATATCCTGGTTTTCCAGAACATCTATTCCTTCTAAAGCACTGCTCGCCTCTTCCAATGTCGCATTTTAATTAACACTGGGATTAGAAACCCATTCCAATAGATCCCAGCATCATCTATACTTTCAACAGTCGAGGAAGACCAGCTGTTAGAACTATCTTGTGATACGAGCCTAAAACCACGATTCAATAAAGACAAACTGTTTTAATTTTGGAGCAATGCATCCCGAGAATATCCTACTATCAATACTACGGCTTTGAGGATTCTTTTACCATTTGCTACGTCGTACTTGTGTGAAACTGGCTTTTTTGCAGTTGCAGTAATCAAATTTAAGTACAGGTCACAAATAAATTTAGAAAAAGAAATGAGAGTAGCAATTTCAAAACTTCTGCCCCGATTTGAGAAGTTATGCGCAGAAAGGCAACCTCATCCTTCTTATTAATGGTACTGTGTGTAATTTTCTTATGTTTTCTAATAAATAATAATTAAGATTCTATATTCTTTGGAGCTTTCTTAGAATAATGAAGTAATTTTATTGTCTGTTAGACAGGTATCTTCTTTTAGAAGGGAGTTGTAAAAAAATTGCAACCTGTAAAGCGACTCGCATTAAAAAAAAAGAATGAGAACCCCTGTACTAGTGTATTACAAATGATGCAATTATTAAACCTTGTAATTGGCCCAAACGCGCTGCGATTTACCGAGAACTTAGATTCTCAACGAAAATCTATAGCACGCCAGGAAATTGAAAAAAACTGCTCAAAAGGAGTCGGAGGACATCGCGGTAACAATGGAAGACCTCATGTACGGTCCAGGAATGGCAGATTGAAGGTAAATTAAAACAATATTTGCCGTACTGTTTTTTCTTTTGCGTTTTTATCAAAACTACTTTTTTCAAACTGGTGTAGAAGATATCTTAAGATCTACTTAACCGATTTCGTTAAAATTATAACACATTCTTTATAATATTATCTAAGATGTAGCATAGGATTTTTTTGATTGGGTGCTACGTTCATAAGTTATAAATTTTTTAAACTCAAAATTACGATAAAAATCAGGGCTTTCATTTCTACAAAAAAGAATTTAAAATTCTTTTTCCTATGCTACATCTTAGCTGTTACTTTTCTTAATAAGAAAAAAAAAATATTTTTCAGACGATGCACAGTGATTCGGCAAGAACATGCTAGCGGGACAATATTCATGACGTAATTTCCAGGAACCACTGATAACGACTTGTAAACAACTCCCCCCCCCCCCCCAATTTAACGAATTCCAAGAATTAATTTGTTTATCACCTCATAAAGGTATCTTATCAGGGGGTCAAAGTAACCCTTATAAGAGAGGTCATTTTCATTTGCAAATCAGTTGCATTTTATGCACACTTGCACATATTTTAAAATTGATAGCAAAGTGAAACGAGTTTTTTGTGATGGAATATTCTGTTGAAGGTATGTACTCTATTATGACTTATATTTTTTATAAAAAATATGTATACTTTTGGTGTAATATCAATTTGTAAATGTATAGATAAATCCAGCAAATTTTACATTAATTGTAAACTTTAAAAGTAGCAACTTTTTTTATCCACATATATCCACCTAGATTTTTCTATATGTAATACCTACAACATTCAGGCACAGATTCATATATATTATAGACCCCGAAAAGGCCCGAAAGTAAAATTATTTTATTTTTTTCAGAACGAGTCGTGACTATGACGAAAATGGAGTTTTTTTGAAGAATGGCTAAAACATGACAAAACTGAACGAAACAGTGACATTTTTTATTATATAAGTGAAAAATTCAATATGTCTGATGTTTCTGACGATTCTCTAAAACGACTCAAAATGAAACTATCAAGCCTTTCAGCAAAATTCAATCAAAAGTGGACTTCTTTAAAGTGTAACAAAGAAATGTTTCTAATCAAACATAAATATTGGTTAGAGGGATCTGGAATCGAAATAAAGATGTGTGTTAACCAGCCGTGCACTTCAACATCATCAGCGGCTCTTTCCGTAGGGCGACCCAGAAAATCATTTGAAGACTCATCAACGAAAACGAAGAGACGGAGAGTAGAAGATCTTTTGGAATCGCGAAGTGCAAGTGAGCTTATTACAGCAGCCGAGTTAGCTACTCGAAAAGAAGGGCATCGAAGTGTTGCTAAACAGATCTATAACGTCACGGTCAGTGAAACTAGAGAAAAGAATAAGTGTTCTGAACAAAGTCGGCAGTTAACACCAGACGAAGCTTTAGCTTATTATGTGGACTCGAAATCGACTTCTCACTCATATAACCAAACAAGAAAATGGTCAATGAAAGCGGGACATCAAGTGTATCCATCGTTTTATAGTTTAGGTAAGTCCAAAGCTTCTTTTTGTCCTTCTGACGAATATATTTCTGTGACTGAATCTCGAGCTGAAATTAAACTTCACGCGATGTTGGATAAAACGGCTGAACGATTAGTTAAAGTTCAGACGGAAGTCATTAGAAGTGTGTTTTACCTCGTTCATATTATACGTTGGTAAGCAAATGGGGCTGTGATGGGAGTTCGGGGCATAGCACGTATAAGCAGAAATTTGAGGACACTAACGCTACAGACGAATTTTTGTTCGTATACTCATTTGTCCCTTTGAGACTGCTTGATGGCGAAACTGTGATCTGGCAAAATCCAAGACATTCCTCTACTTTATATTGCCGTCCTATTAAGTTTATTTTTGCCAAGGAGACAAAAGAGTTTACGAAAGAAGAAACTTCTAAAATTTTAGATGAAGTAAGTCAGCTTCTTCCAACATTATGTAACGTTGCTGGATCTCAAATCTCTGTTAAACACGATTTGTTGTTGACAATGACTGATGGCAAAGTGTGCAATGCCTTAACAGACACAAGTTCAACACAAAAGTGTTATATTTGCGGTGCCACCCCGTCTACTATGAACGAGGAGTCAAAGAAATATCCCAGCAACGAAGAACGCCTTGCATTTGGTTTATCTACTTTACATGCATGGATCCGCACGTTTGAATGTTTGCTTCACATCAGCTATCGTTTAGAAATAAAAAAAGTGGCAAGTCAGGGGAGATAACGACAAAGTTATTGTGAAGCAACGCTCACAAGAGATACAAAAAGTGTTTAAAGATCGTATGGGTCTCATTGTAGATAAACCAAAACCTGGGTATGGTAACACAAACGATGGAAACACAGCACGTAGATTTTTTTCCAAAGCTGAATTGAGCAGCGAAATTACAGGATTAGACGTAAACCTTATTCGTAGATTTCATGTAATTTTAAGAACTTTAGTCATCGGGATACGACATAAATTTTATAGAATTCGAAAAGTTTTGTGTTGATACTAGAAAATTATACCTTGATCTGTATTCGTGGTATTCCATGCCCGTTACTGTGCATAAAATTCTTGTACACAGCGCGGAAGTTATAAAGTCTTTTCTTCTTCCCATTGGACAACTCTCCGAAGAAGCCCAAGAGGCAAGAAATAAAGACTGTCATAGATTCCATGAACGGCACACCAGGAAGCGATCACGTATTGCCACAAATACAGATCTTTTGAGAATGCTTTTAATTACGTCTGATCCTGAAGAAAATTTACTTCTTTGCCATCGGAGGTTCTGCAGTTGATTATCCCACCTTCATTGCCATCCGAAACACCATCAGTAAATCATCATCACGAATTAAATGAGGAGGATTATTTACTCTCTGAATATTCTACTGAATGGGAGAGCGGTGATGACGACTCATCTGATGGTGATTAGTAGGTTTAAGTATTTTTTTATTGTAATTATTATTCTTATTTTATTGTGTGTTGTAGTGGCTTATAATTCATGCCTTAGTATATAAGTTATTTAATATTATATTTCTTTTACTTATACACCTTCTTATTATAAATAATTGATATATAGATACTGTTATTGTACTAATTTATTTTAAAAGAAATAATATTTTGTAAATTAATAAATGTGGGTACTATCATTATGTTTTTATTATTTTCCTAGAAATTTCTTTGTAAACAAACATAATTGTGCTTTTCACACATAATGAGTAGGTAGACGTATGTAGCTAATTAAAGAACAATTAGCGACAATAGTGAACAAATGAGACACATTAGTAAACCACTTCCGTCTTGCAGCTACATATTTCGATTAATACACATACAGTACATATTTTTCAACTTTTTTTTTCTTAAAATAGCTTAAGATACCTGGAATATACATAAACAACTGAAATAAGTGAAGAAATAATATTGTCCGGCTAGCTTGTACTAGTCGAGACACTGTGCGATGCCTGACCGAGAAAATAAAAACACCATCAGCAAGGATTTTCAAAAGAGGGTATATGTGTAAAAAAATTTTTTTTTTATATATTTAATAGCTGAGTCAAAATTTTTTTTTATTTTTATACTTATTTTTCCGAGCGCCAAGATAATGTAACCTCATAAGGTGGATTGCAACCATCGAATAATTGCACTGATATCCCACTCATGTAAAATCCTGATGAGATTGGAAATGTTCGCCAATTACTAGAGAAAGCTCGAGAATATAACACCAAGATGCTTTGTCTATTACAGTCTGTCAAGTAAGAACGTGTCGGCGATAATTCATTTTTGGTAGATGCGATTCTAGTGATTCAATAAAAAATCAGTAGAAGGGACTTTGTCTACGACGCATTTCAATAGAAGTATCAGTAAATTCCGAATTTTCGTCGAAATCACGTAAAATCCAAAATGAGACACTTGTTTGCGTGTTAGTTCGAGGCAGTCTTTCTTTGTTCCCATCCAAAGGAGCCTAAAATGATACATTCCACGGCCTCAAAATATTTTAAAACCCCTTAAAGGAAACTATTGTATTCCTAGGAGGGCGTTTTTTTTTGGTTATCTATATAACCATGAAAGAAAACATAATACTTAAAAAAACGTAACTATTCCTATCGTTCTTCAAGGGGGCCAAATGTTATTGAGAAATTTTTTTTAGTTACTACTCTGGTGTAAGATATTTAAAAATTGTAGCTTCGGATACCCCAGTTTCTTTAGCCAGAACTTCGATCTTTGTTCGTGGATTCCACAGCAGTTCTAAGTTGAGTCTCGGCCTCATCGAGAAATTGTTTAAACCAAAATTATACCGATTTAAGCAAGTGCATTTCTATTTAAATAAAAAGCAAATACCCTGTTGCCTTTATTTAAAACAAATTGCTTTCAACCAAGAATCTTTTCAGACGCATTTCCATTTTAACACATTACGCTAATGGCAGTTAGTTTGGACCATCAAATATCTTTTATGTGAGAGCTTTTATACCCTCAATTTATCTATCGGGGATTGCTTATTTGAGTGAAACGATCAAAAAAACTAAATAACGGATAAAGAAGCTTTCTACTTTTTCCAATTCCTACAAATATTCATTTCCGCTGCGCCGAAATTCCTGAATTGCTAAATTCCTTTCCCTCTATCTCTATGTGTAGGGCGGTATTTGCTTATTTTTTTTGGAAGAAACTCAAGTTGCCTCGTAATAAAAAATTTTTTCTAAAAAAAACGTATTCACAAAGGTTACCTTCAAATAGGAAAGTAATTCTTCATACATTCCTCATACCTCCGTTTGTACTGCTAGCTGTACACTAACACGTAGGCTGAAAAGTTTTTGGTCTAGCTACTTAAAATACATTTTTTTTGACTTTATTCATCAACACAGTCTCCTTCAAGAGCGATACAATCAGTCCAACGCTTTTCTAATAATCTTCATATCTTTCTTCTAGAAGGATTTGTTTTTGCCTTCAAAATAGGCGTTAACCTCTTCATTGGAGCCAAATCTCTTTCCCGCGAGCATTTTTTGAGGTCTGCGAATAGATAATAGTCAAATCTGGAACGTACGGTGGATGAGAAAGAAATTCGAACTTCAATTCATGCACTTTTACCATCGTAACCACTGACTTGTGACACGGTGCATTGTCTTGACGAAAGAGCACTTTTTTTCTGTTCATTTGGAGCCTTCCCAGCTGACTGTTGTGTCTTTTGTCGCTTCGGGTGACGTTCACCGGCTGCTGTCCACTCAGCTGACTGCCGATTTGATTCCAATGTGTAGTGGTGGATCCATATTTCATCCATTGTCACACATCTCATGAAAAAATCCCTTTTATTGCGCTTAAACAGGTCCAAACAGCGCTCAGAATCACCAACACATTGTTGCGATACCCATTTCGAACTGAGCTTTTTCATGCTCAAATGTTCATGCAAAATATCGATATCTTTAGGGTGTCAGCTATCTCACGCAATTTCACTTTAGGGTCATCCAAAACAATTCTGTGGATTTTTTTGATGTTTTCCGGTGTAACCACCTTATTTGGGCGTCTAGAGCGTTCAACATCAATTGTGTCTATACGACCGCGTTTAAATTCAGCATACCAGTAAATGATGAGTGACTTTCCAGATGCAAAATCCCCGTAACATTTATCAAGTCACTGTTATGCTTGAACGGTATTTTTTCCCATCAAAAAACAGTGTTTAATCGTCACATGAAATTCGATTTTTTACTTCTTCTCTTCTTCCACGTACTGTAGGCCTCAGGTCTATAGTTTCCAACTCATCAGTTTTCTTGAGATCTTGATGTCCATGATTCGAGCCATCTCTTTGGAGGTCTTCCCAGGGGTCGTCGTGTCAGTGGTTTACCATCTCGCGCGATTCTCGCTAGTCTCTCCTCGGTCATTCTCTCCACGTGATCTCTCCAAGCTCTTCTAGGTTTATGTCCCCATCTGATTATGTCTTTCACTTCGCATTCATGTCTTATGTCTGTGTTTCTTTTCCTATGTCTTAGTGTGTATCCTGAAATGTTTCTAAGTATTTTCATCTCTGTTGTTCGAAGAATGCTTAGTGTTCTTTTATTGTCTGCTCTTGTTTCCATAGCGTATGTTAGTGTGGGTCTGACACATGTTTTGTATATCCTTACTTTTGCCTTTTTATTCATAAAGGCATTGCTCCAGACGATGTCCCGAAGTGCGCCTGATATTCGGCTGGCTTTGTTTGCTTGGTCCTTCACTTCGTTTATTCTATTTTGGCATGAGGTGATTTGTATGCCTGGGTAGTTAAATGACATGACTTGTTCTATTGTTTTGTTTTCAAGAGCAAACTTACATCTTACTGGCTCTTTAGATATAACGAGGGTTTTGGTTTTTGTGGTGGATACCTGCATGTTGAGGGCTTTAGCTTTTGTGTAGAATGAGTGCAGAAGCCGCTGTAAGTCGTCTTCGTTCTCTGCCACGATCACAGCGTCGTCTGCATAACAGACAATGTTGATTTTACCCGTTGTAAGTGAATATCCTTCCTCCATGTCTCTGATATGGGTTACTATCTCGTCTATTATTAAGTTGAACAGTTGCGGGCTTAAAGAGTCCCCCTGTCGGATTCCGGTTGGCGTTTGTATTTCCTCTGTCAGTCTTTGATTAACTAAGATGTGAGTGCCTGTATTGTGGTTTAGTTGTTTTACGATGTCTATTATGTTTTTTTTGGCACATGTTTTCTTTTTAGGATATCAACTACGTGTTTTAGTCTTACTCTGTCAAATGCTTTTTTCCATTGTTTTGAAAATATCAAAAGTAGCGTCACTAAAACCACTGTAACTTGTAAATTAATCGTGGAAATGTCAAGAAATTTTGACACGTATCTTTTGAACATTGATATTTCCTAAAAATCATATGGATTTTTTTGAAAAGGGCGACATCTATGTGTCAGATCAAAACATTTTACTAACTGCGTGTTATGTCAGCATTTCTCAAGCAAACATTGACATGAGAACTCTGATTTTGGTCGCTGAAAGGTTTCTAGAAGCATAATGTTACGAAAGTGTTTATAAAGAAACTCTTTTTTATGTTCCAAAGAACCAAGAAACAAAACTATATTTTTTATTACTGGGTTAGAGCCACAAATATTGAGCTGCCTAGCGGAAATCGTTAGTAACGATTTCTCTGTCGGTTGTTTTTACGTGCTTAGCATGCGTGTTACAGAGAAATCCCTAAAGTGCTACTAGAACGAGGCGTATGCGGAAAAAGCGATTCAAGTTGTTCTTGAATCGCTGTAAATTGTATTTGGTGGGAAACACAGTCTTTTGTAAATCATTCCGAAGGGATAATGTTCTCCATATTAAAGACTGCTCGAAAATGGTTGTGCGAGGAATGACGAGCTGAACCTCAAACGGACGTGGACGTAGCATGTACCGCTCTGGAAGGGATTAAGCGAGCTACATCTATAGAACGCTTTCCATGAAAATACTTGTAGAATAGACTCAAGTAGCCAACCGTTCTTCGATGTACCCAAGAATCAATGTTATTGGTCAGTTCTCGGCCTCCGATTGGACGAACAGGTCTCTTCTGAATAGAATCCAACAAATACAGTGTATCGTTTAGAGCAGAACCCCAAACATGGGAGCAGTATGCCATCATCGGTCGAATTTGAGCTGTTTACGGAATTAACCATTGTGGAGTGTATAGCTTTCTAGTTCGAAATAGGGAAGGTAATAGAAAGAAATCCGACAACTGCCACCAGTAAAGAACGCTCTCTGAGGAAACATAGAATAAGCTGAGAAGTCTACAGAAAACTGGTATTAGTTCGCAAGACTATTTTTTTTTGGTCTGTAGCTTTAAACAGCTCCCGATGGAAGGCAGGTAGATTTAAAATATCAGCACAAATTAGAAATACAATTTGTTGTATCTTAGTGCGATGTTACGCCAATACTGGAATAAATTGTTTGAATTTTGTTCTTTCGTTTGTCGATTTCAGCTCGTCTGATGAGCCGTGATACAGCGACACGGGTCCCGAGATGAACCGACAGATGAGAGAACAGTGATCATTACTAAAATATAAAATTTGTTGATTTTTAATAGTTGATACGACTTTATTTTTGCACTCGACGCGCGTTTCGCTAACCATGTTAGCTTCATCAGAAGCGATGATTGACTCCAGTCAATCATCGCTGAGTAGTATCATTGTGTCAAAGATTCCACATTCCCAACTTACTAGTTGATACGAGTATAAGCAGTACGGAGTCACGAAATATACCAGATTTGAGAGTGAAAATATTAGACCAATCCATCAATTGCCATCTGGAAATAAAGGTTAGGAAACCATCTGAATATTTCTCTCGGATGTTAGTTTCGCCAGCAAATTTAAAATATCGAAATACGATCCTGAATCTTCGCTTAATATTGACAAACATATTTTCTGGCGGGCAAAAAGATAGGGATTTCAAAATGGAATTATCCTTGCCTTTTTTGGGATATATACTGAACAATTTTACGAATTTCAACGGATATGATTTGTTGTACCTGAGAAAAAATTGGTTTTTTATCGGTTGAAAAATTCAGATGGTTGTCAGGAAAATTAAATTTGCCGGCAAGCTCTTGACAGAAAGAACGGAAGTCTGTTTTTGTTCGAACAGGTACTGTAAATAAAAACAATATACTGCCTTGGCCGAACGTTTTTGCCATCTAACAAAAACTTAAAAATCTTAAAACTCTGTTGGAATAGAACAAAATGAAAGCCACACATTAAATTGGTACATTTTTTTTATAAAAATCAATATAAATATATATATATATATATATATATATATATATATATATATATATATATATATATATAATATATACACAGGGTGTTATAAAATTTACTGCATATATTGAAACAGGTGACTCGTGGGGTTATGTACTGCATTTTACCAAATCGTTTACAAGATCAACTCGCCCATGAACGGCCGACATTGAAAAGAAATAATTCCGTGGTAAACCGCGAGAATAACTGGATCATTGCCCCTTAACAGCTGATTTTCAAGTAGAGGAGGGTAGGGTAAATCGACCCTCAGCTTGAAAAAACCGTAGATAAAAATTTTCGCCTACAAAAATATTTACCGTTGTTGAAAGTGGATTTTCCACCGTCCAGAAAAAAAAAACGCAACAAATCGGCGCAACCTTGTGTTGTGCCAATGTGGCTGGACAGTTTGGGACGCCAATGCTTATATTCAAAAGGATGAGACAAAATTCTGAATTCGGGAATGGCACACCTTCTGAGAGTGTTGTCACCGATTTAGACACTGGCTATATTAACAATTAACAAATTTATCTGTAGAATGGACGAAACATTTTATAAGTGTTACTTTTGCTTGATGAAAATACAATGCATTCGAAGAACCTGGAAGCGTTGAACACAGCAAAGGGTAATGGGATAATAATATTTCAATTGCCAGGTATTACTACTCAACGGCTTTAGCAACTGGACGTTTCGTTTTTTTAAACCTATGAACAGTTATTATATTCAAGCAATAGAAAAATGGTTGAGGACAAATCCAGGTAGTCAAGTAACGCAACAGCATGTTGAAAGTTTATTTGCAGAAGCTTACCAAAGAGTTGCTATCATTGGCACCATTATGAACGGATTTAAAGCAGCAGGAGTTCGGCCCGTGGACTAAACTCAAAAATCGTAAACCAATCTTGTAAATTTTACTGCTAAACTTATTTGAACTTGACATTCTGGTTAACGCTGGGCGATACTGTGCAGTTGTATGGTATACCATTGGCGGCGTGAAAACAGTATTCATATCGCCATTTCTTTAGGGTCGATTTTTCATTTATTATTGAGATGCGCTATTTAAGGTGAATTTTCTGCAATCGGATTTGCAGTGAATTTCATAATTCTCAGTATATATATATATATATATATATATATATATATATATATATATATATGTATATATAAATGTAGCCTTTCATCACTTTGAGCTGACCTTATCAAATTTGGTATTGGATGAAATAAAACCACCATTTTAAAAGGCGTCATTTCCAAAACAGCGTAACTGATCTTGATGAGATTTTCAGAATTTAAAAGTTTCGCTTTCTATATATTTATTCTCCGATTTCTACACTCACCTATTACGCTATGTGCTGTCAAAACTGTCTGCCATATGTTTTTATTATTTGACAAATAAAGGAGCTGACGTTTTTAACAAAAATCCTCTTTTTCAACCCGAAAAAAAAAAATGTTTTCTTTCGTCTTAATGTTTTTACGACTAACAAACGAGTCCCTGGACTGTGCAGCGGCAATTTGTATATAAATCTTCCTGAATGTATGCCACGAATAAATCACGGAATAAGCCAGGTTTAGAATTTACGGGAACGCCTTAAAGCAAAGCACCTGTAAAGACAGAGTTTGTTTTTCTTGTCTTGTTTTTAATAATTTTTACGTTATGATTATAAGTGAAGTATTGCTTGTAGCTCACCCTTTTCAAAACGGACCGGTTTGTTTATTCTTCTATAGTTTTAAGGACATTTTTATCTTCTTTTTTAAACAGCAAGAATTTTATTTTGAATAAAAATTCTTTTGATTAGACTACTCCTACTATATTGTTAAGTTAATTTAGTCGCTTAATAAGGCTGATGTTGGCCCTAAGCTCGGATAAAGGGGAGGATATCTAAGCTCAAAGAACTGATGCCTAGGAAGAATCCAGGACTACAAAAAGTTGAAATACGAAACTTGAAAATGAACCGTAACAATAATTTTTTTATAGATTAAAACTGGCAAAGATTTCGAGATATTGACACACTGAATACGTTGGTTTTCGACACACCCGATATATATACATATATATATATATATATATATATATATATATATATATATATATATATATATACGAGGATGGTTTGAAAAGTCCGTGCAAAAATAAAAACTACTTATGTGTTTGGGGTAAACCTTTTTTATTTTTCGACATAGTCTCCTTTTAGGCTTATACACTTCGTCCAACGATGTTCTAGTTTGTTGATCCCTTCCGAATGATAGGATTTGTCCAAGTCTGCAAAATATCCATTAGTGTCTGCAATCACCTCCTCGTTTGAATAAAATCTTTGTCCCGCCAGCCATTTCTTCAAATTAGGGAACAAATTGTAGTCCGAGGGAGCCAAGTCTGGAGAATAGGGGGGATGTGAAACGAGTTGGAATCCTATTCCCATTAATTTTGCGACCATAACTGCTGAGGTGTGTGCTGGTGCGTTGTCGTGATGGAAAAGGACTTTCTTGTGGGCCAATCGCGGGCGTTCTTCTTGCAGCTCGGTTTTCAAACGGTCCAATAACGATGAATAATATTCACCTGTAATAGTTTTACCCTTTTCCAGATAGTCGATGAGGATTATCCCTTGCGAATCCCAAAAGACAGTCGCCATAACCTTTCCGGCCGAAGGAACGGTCTTCGCCTTTTTTGGTGCAGATTCCCCCATTGTTTAGATTGTTGTTTGGTCTCAGGAGTATCGTAATGTATCCATGTTTCATCCACAGTGACGAAACGACGCTTAAAGTCCTCCGGATTCTTCTGGAACAGCTGCAAACCATCCTGGCAACACTTCACACGATTCCGTTTTTGGTCAAGCGTGAGCAATCGCGGCACCCATCTTGCGGATAGCTTTCTCATGTCCAAATGTTTATGCAAAATATTATGTACCCGTTCAGTCGAGATGCCCACAGCACTAGCAATCTCACGCACCTTAACTCTCTTCTGTCATCCATCACCATATCATGGATTTGATCAATGATTTCTGGAGTCGTAACCTCCACAGGCCGTCCAGAACGTTCAGCGTCACTTATGCCCATATGGCCAGTCCGAACATTTTGAAACCACTTATAAACTGTTCTAATCGAAGGTGCAGAGTCACCATAATGTTTATCAAGCTTCCCTTTAGTCTCCTGAGGCGTTTTGCTTTTCATAAAGTAATGTTTAATCACCACACGAAATTCTTTTTCGTCCATTTTTTGAAAATCACTCGACTTCCTTGATTCACACGAATGCCAAACACAAAGAAATGGACCAATATGGCTGAAACTTGGTGTGCGTTCATTCAAGAGATGCTACTAACTAAACATGACCTCGATACGCGCCGGTGGTTCCATCTCTCGGACTTTGCATGGACTTTTCAAACCAGCCTCGTATATATATGTATGTATATATAAGTATATGACGAATGTTCTCAAATGTGTGAAATTTAGTAGCGGTTTTTCGGGTATCCCGTATTAGCTTAAAGTCCCTTGATGGACGATTTCGCTGACGTTTCGACATAATCTCATCCATCTTTTTCAAAGCGTTGATCATTAGACGATGTCTTGACGACGAATGTCGAAACTGGCCGATTTTCAAGCAGAGGAGAGTAGGGCAAATTGACCCTCAGCTTGAAAAAAATTAGGTAAAAATTTTCGTCTACAAAAATAGTTAACGTTGTTGAAAGTGGATTTTCCACCGTTCAGAAAAAATCGCAAAAAGTCTTAGGAATAAAAAGAAAGAAACAAATCGACGCAATCAAGAAGGAGTTAATACGACAACCTGGTGTTGTGCCAGTGTGGCACAGTTTTCTTCTGCAGAAGTACGTCTAAGAATGGCAGTTTGTTGTGCTCTTCTAGTTCCAATATGAATCCGTATTAATAAAGCTAGTACATATATAGGTCAACTCACTAAAATTGCCTTTTTTTCGATTTTTATGTTACTGTTTTTAAATCACATCTCTCACTTGTGATACACGTCTAACAGATAAGGTTTTGTAAAACATGCCATATCCAAATAACTAAATGAGTTTGGGATATAGTTCCACAACTTTAATATTCGATAAGATATGATCGGCTTCCTGTTTCATTTTATTTAAATAAAAATGTATTTTATTTTATATGAAAATCTACCTAAATTATAAACAAAATAATCGAAATGAAACAATGGATGGACGCATATAGAGTTAAATAAATATTATAATTTTAACAATGTCAAAAACTGAATAGTTCTAATAACCTCATTTGGAGCTTTTGTGTTATTTATTTCAAACACGGTCGGATAATTTTCATATTTTATAAAATAAATGGCTTTATTTACAGTAATTTTCATAAAATTTTAATTAGTATGTTTGGTTTAGAATTTAAGAGAATTATATATTGAAAAATATTCTGATTACATCAACTATAATTTGCAAATATTTTCTAAGGTTGAACTAAAACTCGCCTCATCGACCGCTCTGACATTCTAACTTGTTCACGTCTTTCAGGTGGCGCCATTTCAGGATTTTCGACAGGCGATAACTTTACATTAAAATTTGCTTCTTTGTTACTAACAGGCCTGTGATGATGGACTTTGTATCGACTATTTATAGAACCATGATCTTTAAAGATATTTAAGAGCCTTGCCACCGTCGAACCACATATTAAAATAATTTCAATTCTTTCTTCAAGAGATAATTTTTTAACAGCCAGTGTACACACATTCAATTTGACAGATATGAAAATTAAATGACATTCTTACTGAAGAAACAATACAATCATAATTCTTCTGTTTGATCCTTAGCCAACTGGGTGTATATTTTGTGTATTTGTATACATAGCATAGTATAGTCAATACACATGGATATAAATTTCTACTGTAAAGAAAATCTCGAAAACATTCAAAGTACTGAAATAAATTTATTGTTCGTTAAAAAAAAAATTATGTACTTGTTTTCCTTTATATGTTCCAATAAATTATGATATCAGAGTGTCCTCTAAAAAACAAAAATCTCAAACTGAAAATAATAAGGTAAGTAAATAAAAATTTCCTTATTGGACAAAAACTGACAAATTACGATTTTTGTAAATCTACATATACATATACATATATATATATATATAATATATATATATATATATATATATATATATATATATATATATATATATATATATAATACATTAATATTCCGGGTTTCAATCCGTTCGTCTAACAATGAATTTGCACGACGTTTCGCCATTTTTCAAGTGCTCTTGCTGCTGCTGCTATTTGATACTGTGATCTTGCTGCTGCTGCCGCTCGAAGCTAACTGAGAAACCGTAATGCGGTTGCCACCTACGCAGATTGTGGGTGGGGGACCGGGAGTGTTCGTCCGGGCATCGGTGTTTACCGGCTGGGGGCCCGTATTAGTGGTAATTGCGGGTTCCGGCGCTGTGCTGACTGTTGCCTTCTCCTTGGAGACCTATAAAAAAACCTGTGTGTATTTGTATACATAGCATAGTATAGTCAATACACATGGATATAAATTTCTACTGTAAAGAAAATCTCGAAAACATTCAAAGTACTGAAATAAATTTATTGTTCGTTAAAAAAAAATTTATGTACTTGTTTTCCTTTATATGTTCCAATAAATTATGATATCAGAGTGTCCTCTAAAAAAACAAAAATCTCAAACTGAAAATAATAAGGTAAGTAAATAAAAATTTCCTTATTGGACAAAAACTGACAAATTACGATTTTTGTAAATCTACATATACATATACATATATATATATATATATATATATATATATATATATATATATATATATATATATATATATATATATATATATATATATATATATATATAATACATTAATATTCCGGGTTTCAATCTGTTCGTCTAACAATGAATTTGCACGACGTTTCGCCATTTTTCAAGTGCTCTTGCTGCTGCTGCTATTTGATACTGTGATCTTGCTGCTGCTGCCGCTCGAAGCTAACTGAGAAACCGTAATGCGGTTGCCACCTACGCAGATTGTGGGTGGGGGACCGGGAGTGTTCGTCCGGGCATCGGTGTTTACCGGCTGGGGGCCCGTATTAGTGGTAATTGCGGGTTCCGGCGCTGTGCTGACTGTTGCCTTCTCCTTGGAGACCTATAAAAAAACCTGTAAAAGACGGCAACCGCACTACGGTTTCTCAGTTAGTTTCGAGCGGCAGCAGCAGCAACAAGATTACAGTATCGAGTAGCAGCAGTTTATTTATTTATATATATATATATATATATATATATATATATATATATATATATATATATATATATATATATAAATTTAGGACAGTTTTTTGTTCTTGGTCTTGCGGTCAATTTTTAATGAAACAAATTTACTTTTGGTTAACGTTTCGGTTTATTTTATTTAAACCATCTTCAGAACTTCAGAAAAAAAATTATTAGTGTTAATGTTCAAGATGTAAAATTGATGATTAGTGTTGTTTTATACAGAAATATATGTAGAGAATAAATATTAGTGTTTAATTATATTTTTCCTACCTTATATCTAGTTGGATCTTTTGGTTTTACATGTTAACAGTTTCACAGTTTTCGTAATACTAAATTTAAAAGGTTCACATATTTTATTTTACTATTTGTACAGGTAAAATGGGTAAATCCAAAATTTATTTATTGCTTTCATATTGTTGTTACTTTAATTGTTGTTAGTTTAGTAATTAGGTTTTATCAGGTTATTAAATCATTGTATACAATACTTAGGCTTTCCGTGTCATTTCGATAATTTAAGGTGTTATTTGTTCTTCGTTTTTTATGATTATTTTCAAAGTCTAGGATTTGGACATTATTAAAATTGAAATTATGCACTTCATCTATGGCATGTTTTGATAGGGCAGTATGGTTTTGGTTTGTGTTTCTAATGCTATTTTTATGTTTAAGGAGGCGAATAACAGAAAGAAATATTTTTCTTTCTTGAAGTTCTAAAGATGGTTTAAATAAAATAAACCGAAACGTTAACCAAAAGTAAACTTGTTTCATTAAAAATTGACCGCAAGACCAAGAACAAAAAACATATATATATATATATATATATATATATATATATATATATATATATATATATATATATATATATACATATATATATATATATATATATATATATATACATATATATATATATATATATATATATATATATATATACATATATATATATATATATATATATATATATATATATATATATATATATATATATATATATATATATATATATTACATATACTCGTATATATATACATATATATATATACATATATATATATATATATATATATATATATATATATATATATATATATATATACATATATATATACACATATATACATATATATATATATATATATATATATATATATATATATATATATATATATATATACATATATATATATATATATATATATATATATATATATATATATATATATATATATATATATATATATACGAGGCTGTGCAAAGTCCGAGAGATGGCACCACCGGCGCGTATCGAGGTCATGTTTAGTTAGTAGCATCTCTTGAATGAACGCACACCAAGTTTCAGCCATATTGGTCTATTTCTTTGTGTTTGGCATTCGTGTGAATCAAGGAAGTCGAGTGATTTTCAAGAAATGGACGCAAAAGAATTTCGTGTGGTGATTAAACATTACTTTATGAAAGGCAAAACGCCTCAGGAGACTAAAGAGAAGCTTGATAAACATTATGGTGACTCTGCACCTTCGATTAGAACAGTTTATAAATGGTTTCAAAATTTTCGGACTGGCCATATGGGCACAAGTGACGCTGAACGTTCTGGACGGCCTGTGGAGGTTACGACTCCAGAAATCATTGATCAAATCCATGATATGGTGATGGATGACAGAATGGTTAAGGTGCGTGAGATTGCTAGTGCTGTGGGCATCTCGACTGAACGGGTATATAATATTTTGCATAAACATTTGGATATGAGAAAGCTATCCGCAAGATGGGTGCCGCGATTGCTCACGCTTGACCAAAAACGGAATCGTGTGAAGTGTTGCAAGGATGGTTTGCAGCTGTTCCAGAAGAATCCGGAGGACTTTAAGCGTCGTTTCGTCACTGTGGATGAAACATGGATACATTACTATACTCCTGAGACCAAACAACAATCTAAACAATGGGTTACCAAGGGGGAATCTGCACCAAAAAAGGTGAAGACCGTTCCTTCGGCCGGAAAGGTTATAGCGACTGTCTTTTGGGATTCGCAAGGGATAATCCTCATCGACTACCTGGGAAAGGGTAAAACTATTACAGGTGAATATTATTCATCGTTATTGGACCGTTTGAAAACCGAGCTGCAAGAAAAACGCCCGCGATTGGCCCACAAGACAGTCCTTTTCCATCACGACAACGCACCAGCACACACCTTAGCAGTTGTGGTCGCAAAATAATGGAAATAGGGTTCCAACTCGTTTCACATCCCCCCTATTCTCCAGACTTGGTTCCCTCGGACTACTATTTGTTCCCCAATTTGAAGAAATGGCTGGCGGGACAAAGATTTTATTCAAACGAGGAGGTGATTGCAGACACTAATGGATATTTTGCAGACTTGGACAAATCCTATTATTCGGAAGGGATCAACAAACTAGAACATCGATGGACGAACTGTATAAGCCTAAAAGGAGACTATGTTGAAAAATAAAAAAGGTTTACCCCAAACACATAAGTAGTTTTTATTTTTGCACGGACTTTTCAACCCAGCCTCGTATATATATATATATATATATATATATATATATATATATATATATATATATATATATATATACACATACATAAATACTGTATGAAACTTTCCCGTACGACCTCTATAAACATTAACACGTTTTTGGTGAAATTATTTATAGGTTTTGTTATGCAGTCATACTGTGTAAACATATTTACGATTTTAATTCTTTAAACAATGCAGGAGGGTGATGGAGAAAATAGGATTGCTGTTATAGCTAGTTATTTTAGTACGGTACGGAAAAAAGCGGCATTTTTAAGACCTAAAAACCGCTTAAAATAAGTCGTATTTTTATTTACCGGGCGACAAAATTATTTACTGAGACGGGAGACATAAAAGACAGGCTACGTTCAGGAATACCAAGGACAATTCGAACGGCACAAGCTGCTAAAGCTGTAAAAAGCGCGAATCGATCGAAGTCCTCTCAGCAAACAAAAAATAAACCAGGGTTTGTATATCTCTGACACAAGTTAAAACCAGTAAACTAGAGTACACATTATTTGGCCAATTCATTAGGTCAAAAACAGCCTGCTTCTAGTTTAATTAGTTGGCTATATGGATCTCCCCATGGCAGAGGAGTCGAATGCGCCTCACAAGAGCTGAACTCCTTTTTAGAAACTTGTACACAATTGGCGATGCACTATTTGAACATTTGGATTACCCTAATCGGTGAGCACATTATATTAGGTGTAAGGTCAGTCAGACAGTGACGTCGATAATTTTGGCTTAACCATTTAGAGTTCATTTGACTCAACGTACTATAATTTTTTGGGGAGTTCTTCAACTTCCCCGAAAATGGCATTATTGCGCTCTCTCTTCATCTTGACTAAAAAAAAATAAATGAAAAAAAAGCAATCTCAAGGTTTTCCGTATTAAATGAGTTATTAAGACGAAGCGTCGCAGCTTGATTCAAATATAGAAGATAGATTATTTTAATGTCCTTGTTTTTTTTTATGCGCAGTGCATTTTAATTTGTTTTCTTTTCTCAGCCGTCGCGGCTCTATCATGTCGAATAAAGATTAAACCGGGGCGAGAAAAAAACTTGAATTTTTAATTATTTATATATGGAAAAGAATGTGCGTGATTCTGTTAAAATATGCATTATTATGTCGACTAGAGCGCCTAACAATATGGCAGCCTAGCAATAATATGGAAATTCAGATTTATGCTGAGACTGAATATAGAATTTCCTTTATTTAATGACTTGGAAAATTATATACCAGAGATATTATTAATAATAACATGACATTTTTTTATATTAAATGTACGAGGAGTAAACTGTTGTTTTGTGGTTTTTTTCAGGGGCTATACCAGTGTGATAATTTCAAAAAATCGATTTTTTTTACATACCTCGATGCTTCTATATCTACAGAAGTCGAAGTATTTTGAAAATACACCTGTCGCCAGGCAGGGCTGCTCGGGGGGCCATAAACTCGTTTTTTGAAGCGTAACGCGAACCGGAGCAGGTATTAAAATTTCAATGTCATGACGTAATCACGTAAGTGAAAATTAAACATCTAATACTCCAATGAACTCAAAATAGTCACAAAGGTAGGTACGTGGCAAGAGATCATTATTTACGTGTTACACGTTAGTTATTCTTTAAACACGCTTTTCACAAAACTGCATTTTTTAAATCTGCTGCCGTTGTAACTCGGAAAGAATTTATTGTATCGACTTAAATTTGCATGTTAAGGATATGTTTTGTCGTACCATGAACCATGGATTTTTTGATTGGATCAAAAATGTCAATTTGACATGCAAAAAACGGACCCTTTTTTGGCAAAAATTTTATACTTTTCTTTCTAAACGCCGCCATTTTTATAATTTTCAATATTTTTTAAAATGCATGGTGGATGGTACAGAAAATTATATCTATTTTAATGATCAATTTGTTTTTTTAGTGTTCCGTACGGAACACTTATAAGATCACTTCGGTGTCTGTCTGGCTGTCCGTCTGTCTGTCTGTCTGTCACACCCGATTTTCTCCGAAACTATTTGTCACAGAAAGTTGAAATTTGGTAATAATATCGGAATTAATGGCCTCATCAAAGCCGTGTAGTTTTGAAAGTAAAATTTTGACTTAAGGGGTCAGTTTTGGGGGGTGAAATCGGAAGTGAAAAAAATTGTTTTTTACTAGGTCATCGAGTGTGGTGTCAAATGAAAGGTTGTGAAAACACGAGTAAAAAATATATATATAATGTAATACTTGGACTCACTTTTCTTAGTATTATTTTTAAAAACTCGCGAAAAGTCGCTGTCCCTTATCTCGAAAAGTACTGATCAAAAAATTTTGAAAAAATTCTAGAATGCTCTCCACGGGTGTAGATTGAACGAAAATTATCACGAGTGCATTACCTTTAATAATTTATTTGGTATATAAAAAAAAAAAAAAAAATCAAGGTCATCAGTTTTCAGTAAAGATTGGAAACAGACTTTGTTGAAAACTCCTTTGGGGTGTGTTTTGTGAAGTCACTGATCATTTTATACCACCGTAATAATTTTTTTTATTTTAAAAGCGTACTAACTGTGCAAGTTCAACTTGCACTTGACCGGTTATTTTATTCCAGATAATGTGGAGGCACCAATCGCGGCAGCAATGGAGCTACTTTTTTTGTCACCTGTCCCGTTACTGGGGCATAAGTCCCGTAAATTTCAATATCTTGGTCGGAAAAAATTTGTGTGTATTTGTTTTTTATCGGCAAAGGACCGTTTGGAAGTCGATACTAATGCCTTTTTGTAAATACAGAGTATTTCTTCAGCGTTCAAATTGTTGGTAAACATGAAGAGTCTCCCAAAAACTTTTTGCGAAACATATCCCCAAACGTGGATCTTCACCGAGTCTTTCACCATGCGGGTTAGTGGAAATTACTCAAGCTTGTGGGTTGGTAACATAATTCCAAAATGAAGCTTCATCGGAAAACAATACATTGCTCCAGTCTTGACCTATGTTTTCCTCTGCCCACGAATCGATTCTTTCTCTTTGGTTTTCTCGGTCAGCAATGGTTTCTTAATTGTACTCCGCCACTTTAAATCGCTAATCCAGAGATGAATGCAAATACTAATGTAAAAACTCTCTAATTTCGAAAAACCATAATACAATATAATCTAGACAGAATATGAGTTTGAAGTGAAATCGTCGGATACTGCTACTTTTTTAGTGTTCCGTACGGGACACTTATAAGATCACTTCGGTGTCTGTCCGTCTGTCTTTCCGTCTGTCACACCCGATTTTCTCCGAAACTATTTGTCATAGAAAGTTGAAATTTGGTGGTAATATAGGAATTGATGGCCTCAACAGAGCCATGTAGTTTTGAAAGTTAAATTTTGACTTAAGGGGTTAGTTTTGGGGGGTGAAATCGGAAGTGAAAAAAAAAATTTTTTACTAGGTAATCGAGTGTGGTGTCAAATGAAAGCTTGTGAAAACACGAGTAAAAAATATATATATAATGGGGGTGTAGATTGAACGAAAATTATCACGAGTGCATTACCTGTAATAATTTATTTGGTATATAAAAAAAAAAAGAAATTTCAAGGTCATCAATTTTCAGTAAAGATTGGAAATAAACTTTGTTGAAAACTTATTTGGAGTGTGTTTTATGAAGTCACTGATCATTTTATATCACCGTAACATAAATTTTGATTAAGGGATTCGTTTTGAGGGGTGAAATCGGAAGTGAAAAAAAAATTTTTTTACTAGGTCATCGAGTGTGGTGTCAAATGAAAGCTTGTGAAAACACGAGTAAAAAATATATATATAATGTAATACTTGCGCACACTTTTCTTCGTATTACTTTTAAAAAATCGTGAAAAATCGCTGTCCCCTACCTTATCTCGAAAAGTACTGATCAAGAAATTTTGAAAAAACCTTGGAATATTATCCACGGAGTACGGATTGAACGAAAATTATCATTACCTTTAATAATTTATCTGTCACTGATCATTTTATACCACCCTAACAAAATTTTTTATTTTAAAAACAATCAACGTACGGAACACTAATTGTGCAAGTTCAACTTGCACTTGACCGTTTTTTTTTTTAAATACTGGTCTCGTCGCGTACATTAACGAAAAAACATTGCGATCGCTGACAAATTAGGGCAATACCCTCAAAAATGTATGCCCGATTTTGGGTTTTTTTAGCGTATTTTTTGCAATTTTATCATAAAATTATGGAAGATAAACTAAAAATACTGACAGATTTTGATTTTATATAAAAAAACGAAAAATTTCAGAAGCTATGGATGTCATTTGAATATCCTGGTCGGGAGAAATTGGCAGTTTTCGTCGTTTTTTTTTTTTATTTTGTCATTTTTAGCGTTCCGTACAGAACACTTATAAGATGACTTCGGTGTCTGTCTGTCCGTCTGTCTGTTCGTCTGTCTGTCCGTCTGTCTGTCCGTCTGTCTATCCGTCTGTCTATCCGTCTGTCTGTCCGTCTGTCTGTCCGTCTATGTGTCCGTCTGTCTGTCACATCCGATTTTCTCCGAAACTATTTGTCATAGAAAGTTGAAATTTGGTAATAATATAGGAATTGATGGCCTCATCAGAGCCATGTAGTTTTTGAAAGTTAAATTTTAACTTAAGGGGTTAGTTTTGGGGGTGAAATCGGAAGTGAAAAAAAATTTTTTTTACTAGGTAGTCGAGTGTGGTGTCAAATAAAAGCTCGTGAAAACACGAGTAAAAAATATATATATAATGTAATACTTGCGCGCACTTTTCTTTGTATTATTTTTAAAAAATCGCGAAAAATCTCTGTCCACCTGCCTTATCTCGAAAAGTACTTATCAAAAAATTTTGAAAAAATTCTGGAATATTCTCCACGGGGTGTAGATTGAACGAAAATTATCACGAGTGCATTACCTTTAATAATTTATCTGGTATATAAAAAAAAAACAAAAATTTCAAGGTCATCAGTTTTTAGTAAAGATTGGAAACAAACTTTGTTGAAAACTCATTTGGGGTGTGTTTTTGTGAAGTCACTGATCATTTTATACCACGGAACACTAATTGTGCAAGTTCAACTTGCACTTGACCGGTGATTTTTTTTTCTTCTAACGAATTTTTTAAATGACTTTTTTTCGGTACCCTACTACTTTATCTAAAATATAAGAAAATGTTCCTTAGTCCCTAAACTTGCAAAAAATACGCTGAAAACCCCAAAAAGGGCCAAGGGTCCCAATTTTTCACCGGTAGCAATATTTTTTCCTTTCCTTAATGTGCTCGTCGAGAGAGTATTTTTTTTTAAAACGTAGTAGTATCAGACGATTTCTGTTTGTGGCCTGTTTTAATCGCAGTCTGACTGAACTAATACCTCATAAGAAAAAAGAGATAAGCTGAAAATTCCAAACAAGTCAGGAATTATTGCGTTAATGAATGAATGCGATCAAAAATGCATGCGTTTTACCAGATGACGTTATCGTCTGAATTTAGTCACTATTTACAACTTTTTACTCTTCCATGTAACAGTGACACGAATGAAAATTAAAACTGCACATTACATAATCTTTTAATAGAAAAACCGCCATTCAAAATGCCGAAAATAACTTTTACCTCAGTGTTTACTCAGATAAAAAAAAACCCTTTTAAATGTTAAGGAATGTTTTCGTCGGTACAAATCGTCCGGGTAGCACTTAGGAATTTTTTCTATCTCCTAAATAAAGCGAAGATACAATATAACTCTTAAAATATCCCCTTTAATCGAATTTATTCCTCGGCATTACCGAAAAATCCTTTAAGTATCCAATATGAAATATGGTATAAAAACGTAATTTCGGAAATACGTTTTTTTTCCTTATATTAAAAACCATAAAATTTTATCGAAATTGATACGTCAATCGAGGAATTCTTTTAAAGGCACCTTTAAAGGGCAATAAATTCTTTAAAATTTTACAGATTCACAGGCTATATACCGGAAAAAAATTCAGGCACAAGAACTTTCAGCTTAAAATGTATTTACCCACCTGCGAAACAAAGTTCTATACTAAAGAAAGTTCTCTTTCTCTCTCTACCCCAATATATATATATATATATATATATATATATATATATATATATATATATATATATATATATATATATATATATATATATGGTATTGCATAGTCTAAATACGAACCACAATTTTGATTATGATAATATAAGCATTTTACATAGAGAAAATAATTATAAAAAAAGATTATTTTTGGAGAAGTATTACATTAATAAAAATAAGGAAGCCATAAATTATAAGTCCGACATTAATCAATTAAGTAACATCTATTATAACATTTCAAAAAAATAAGTGTACAGATATAATTATTATTGGTAACACACTATAGCAGGGACGAATAGAGTAAGTTGTTATATTAATAACAATAGAATCGGAAAACACCAAATTATAGAAAAAACCGGTCAAGTGCAAGTTGAACTTGCACGATTAGTGTTCCGTACGTTGATTCCTTTTAAAATAAAAAATGTTGTTACGGTGGTATAAAATGATCAGTGACTTCACAAAACACACCCCAAATGAGTTTTCAATAAAGTTTGTTTCCAATCTTTACTGAAAATTGATGACCTTGAAATTTCTGTTTTTTTTTATATACCAGATAAATTATTAGAGGTAATGCACTCGTGATAATTTTCGTTCAATCTACACCCCGTGGAGAATATTCCAGAATTTTTTTCAAAATTTTTTTGATAAGTACTTTTTCGAGATAAGGCGGGTGGACAGAGATTTTTCGAGATTTTTTAAAAAATAATACAAAGAAAAGTGCGCGCAAGTATTACATTTTATATATATATATATATATATATATATATATATATATATATATATATACATATATATTTATATATATATATATATATATATATATATATATATATATATATATATATATATATATATATATGAAAATGGACAATTTACCCTCCCAATAGATAGGCTGTCCCAGAAATTGCATAAAAAAGACTTTTTCGAACCCATGGCGAAAGGCCTAAACACTATGAGGCCACGAGAATGATAAATTCGGATTCTACAGGTCGAAAAACATAAAAAATAACAATTTCACTAATCCGGTACGAATTTTACGTAGAACCTATAATAACGTCTATATCAGAATTTCTATTTTTTTTTTTTTCTAACTTTCAAAATGTCTTGGCTTGTTCGGGTACGAGCAAAGTGTCCGCTATCGTGATATTTTTTAATTTAATTCGGGCCTAAATTTTCTAAAAATAACTTAGGTAGACGCGTAGGACCCAAAACTTAGGACTTATGGTATTATTTATTCAAAAACTCGAAAAACAACCGTTTTTGGCTGGAAAAAGCGGGTCCATATATATATATATATATATATATATATATATATATATATATATATATATATATATATATATATATATATATGTATATATATATATATATATATATATATATATATATTACTCGCGTTTTCACAAGCTTTCATTTGACATTACACTCGATGACTTACTAAAAATTTTTTTTTTCACTTCCCTCAAAACTAACCCCTTAAGTCAAAATTTAGCTCTTAAAACTACATGGCTCTGATGAGGCCATCAATTCCTATATTATTACCAAATTTCAACTTTCTATGTCAAATAGTTTCGGAGAAAATTGGGTGTGACAGACAGACAGACAGACACCCAAGTCATCTTATAAGTGTTCCGTACGGAACACAAAAAAGATCAACACACTAACTAGATAAAATTTCATACGGTAAACATCTTTAGTTGGTTCGTGAGTTGCACTACAGTATATATGTTGTGTTCAGTTTACAATTTTCGTCCGTATTTTTTTTTATAATTTAGTAAGGATTTTCAGATCGTATATTTTCTTGTTGATGTTACGATTTTCTATATTTTATGAAACTTTTAAATGTTTTTTTTTTTTTAATGTTGTATGTTGTTATAATGTTTTTAAAAACTATATTTATATTTATATATATATATATATATATATATATATATATATATATATATATATATATATATATACGAGGCTGGTTTGAAAAGTCTGTGCAAAGTCCGAGAGATGGCACCACCGGCCCGTATCGAGGTCATGTTTAGTTAGTAGCATCTCTTGAATGAACGCACACCAAGTTTCAGCCATATTGGTCTATTTCTTTGTGTTTGGCATTCGTGTGAATCAAGGAAGTCGAGTGATTTTCAAGAAATGGAAGAAAAAGAATTTCGTGTGGTGATTAAACATTACTTTATGAAAGGCAAAACGCCTCAGGAGACTAAAGAGAAGCTTGATAAACATTATGGTGACTCTGCACCTTCGATTGGAACAGTTTATAAGTGGTTTCAAAATTTTCGGACTGGCCATATGGGCACAAGTGACGCTGAACGTTATGGACGGCCTGTGGAGGTTACGAAATCATTGATCAAATCCATGATATGGTGATGGATGACAGAAGAGTTAAGGTGCGTGACATTGCTAGTGCTGTGGGCATCTCGACTGAACGGGTACATAATATTTTGCATAAACATTTGGACATGAGAAAGCTATCCGCAAGATGGGTGCCGCGATTGCTCACGCTTGACCAAAAACGGAATCGTGTGAAGTGTTGCAAGGATGGTTTGCAGCTGTTCCAGAAGAATCCGGAGGACTTTAAGCGTCGTTTCGTCACTGCGGATGAAACATGGATACATTACTATACTCCTGAGACCAAACAACAATTTAAACAATGGGTTACCAAGGGGGAATCTGCGCCAAAAAAGGCGAAGACCGTTCCTTCGGCCGGAAAGGTTATGGCGACTGTCTTTTGAGATTCGCAAGGGATAATCCTCATCGACTATCTGGAAAAGGGTAAAACTATTACAGGTGAATATTATTCATCGTTATTGGACCGTTTGAAAACCGAGCTGCAAGAAAAACGCCCGCGATTGGCCCACAAGAAAGTCCTTTTCCATCACGATAACGCACCAGCACACACCTCAGCAGTTGTGGTCGCAAAATTAATGGAAATAGGATTCCAACTCGTTTCACATCCCCCCTATTCTCCAGACTTGGCTCCCTCGTATACTATTTGTTCCCCAATTTGAAGAAATGGCTGGCGGGACAAAGATTTTATTCAAACGAGGAGGTGATTGCAGACACTAATGGATATTTTGCAGACTTGGACAAATCCTATTATTCGGAAGGGATCAACAAACTAGAACATCGTTGGACGAAGTGTATAAGCCTAAAAGGAGACTATGTGCAGTTTTTATTTTTGCACGGACTTTTCAAACCAGCCTCGTATATATTAAAAATTGAAGTCGTTCTTGAACCAGTTTTAGATATTCTTTCTTGTTTTTTTCTTCTTGAGAATGTGGTTCTTGATTAATTTAGGCAAAAATTGATTTTGGGAAAATTACATTTTCTGTCAATTTGGTGTTGCTTTATTATCATAAACGTTTCAACCACATTTAATCTTCATCAGTATTATTTACTTATCCTAAAAAGGGGATTTCATCCTAATTAAGAGTTTAAAAACACTCACATTTTCGTCACTAAAAACGGCTAAATATAGTTTTTAATCTGTTTTTAGTGACAAAAATGTGAATAGCGGTGCGACCAGCTAAAAACCTTCTACTCGTATTAGGTTATTATCTAAAGATCTCTAAAATTTTTAGTTCAAAAATATTAAGGTTTAGAGGGTGCTAAAGTCGATTTTATTGGTAAGGTAACATGAGTGTATTGTATATTTTACAGGATAAAAACATAATTGTACGTTGAAAACATTACTATTTTGTTACTTCAACCACGTGCGCTCATGAGAAACCAAGTAAACTCAAGTTATGAGCAATTAAAAGACGTTTAAAATGCACAAAGAGGCCAAATTTCGAACTTAATTGTTACTTTACGTTGCAAACGGTATTTTTTTCAGGTATAAATTGCACAGATATTCTGGACTGATAATTATGAACAAATTTAGACCATGTGCAACCAAGGATTACCAAGTAAAGTTAAGTTATGAGCAATTAAAAGACGTATAAAATTTAAAAATAGGTCAACTTTTGTATTTAATGGTTACTTTTGTTGTGCACCTTATTTTTCCGACGTATAAATTGCATATATATTCAGGACTAACAATTCTGAACAATCTTATACCATATAAGACCATGCTCGACCACGTATAGTTTAGTTATACAGTCCCTGGCCAAATTATTAGACGCACTGCAAGATTTCATGTAAAATATTAATTACCGAGTGATATTGTACGTGATTTGTTTTTTTTTTTTATATTATCCAATCAATTACCTATTTATTTGACATAAATAAAACAGCATTAATTTAGAAAAGCATAAGTTTATTAAGTTTTAAAGAAAAGTGAAATTAATGTTAGTAAAAGTCAATATTTAGTTGAGCCACCTTTAGCCGCTATCAAAGCTTTAATTCTGCGCGGCATGCTATCAGTGCAAGATTGTACTGTCTCCTGCATTTGAGAATGATGATTCCATACATGAATAATCTTTTCTAGGAGCTGGGTTTTGTTGGTAATCACATCTTTAGCCACTTCTCTTTTCATCAGCTCCCACACATTTTCAATGGGGCTATTACCCGGCCAATCCAACAGAGGGATATTTTTTTTCTGCCAAAAAAGCTTTAACAGACCGAGCAGTGTGGCAGGGAGCTCCATCTTGCATGAAAGTGAATGGTTCCTCATTTGGAAACCATTCTCTGAGCTGCGGAATCAACCGATTTTGTAATACTTCTTTGTACTGATCTTGCCTCATTATTCCTTTGACGACGTACAGACGTCCAGTGCCCTTGCCGCTGATGACTGACCAAATCATCACTTTGGTCGGGACGACACAATCAGGATGAAACTTTTCTCCATGACGACGACGCACATACTGAGCTTTATTCTGCAAAATTTCGAATGTGCTTTCGTCACTGAAGCAGACCTGTCAAAAATAGGAAAAATATATATATAAATATAACTTCCATGTTTATTTGCTTTATTTAACTGAAAATGATAATAATGTATCAATTATTGATTAAATTGCTGTATCTTACCGATCTCCAGAAGTCCACATCTTTGTCTTGCCATTGTTTGGCCCACTTCAGGCGCTTTGCTTTCATTGCAGCTGTTAACTTGGGCTTCCTGGCGGGGCGACAGGCCTTAAAATCTAATTCTTTCAATTTTCTTCGAACAGTGCGCTCAGAAGCATTTACGCTAGCATCCTGGAGTTGTGATTTTATTACCTTTGTGGTAGCAAATCTGTTTTCTGCACAAATTTTCTTCAAACATCTCTCTGACCGTGGAGTGAAAATTGGTTTTTCTACCGCATCTTTTCTTTCTTTTCGGGCTTAATTCCTTCCCTGACTCAATTTTCTTTTTTATGCGTCGTACACTAGCTTCAGAAACTTCCAATCTTCGTGATATTTCTCGGTTTGTAAATGTTTTCGCAATCACAAGGGCCTTCACTTCAGCTTTTTTACGTGGTGAAAGATCGCCTTTTCTACCCATAATGAAAATACGAGTAGTTCAATTACTTTTTTAAAACACTGCATACAAAATAAACTAATAACTGAGTAGTATAAAACTGTTAAACAAACAATCACAGTCCATAAAGCCACAGAAACACGTCCGTACCTGACTCGATTCCGATCGCGACTGATACAGGTTTGTACTTGTTTACGTTCATGTATCACTTTGTCAACATACTGTTGCCATATGTTAAAAATAAATACAAATATGTAGTCTACAACAATTCTTTTAAATAAAAATCAATAATATTGTAGTTTAAATATACTATTATTGCATAAAAACTCTTAAGAAACATAAAATTACTAAAAAAAATACAGTGCGTCTAATAATTTGGGCAGGGACTGTAAGTAGTTTAAAGACGTATGAAATGCCCAAATAGGCCAAATTTTACATTTAATAGTTACTTTTTGTTGCGCACCTTATTTTTTTGAGGTATAAATTAAATGGATATCTAGGACTGACAATTATGAACAAATTTAGACCACGTGCAGCCACGAGCGACCAAGTAAAGTCAAGTTATGATCAATTAAAAGACGAATAAAATTCAAAAATAGGCTACTATTTCTATTTATTTATTTGCATTATATTTATATAGGCTACTAAAATAATAATAATAATATATCGGTTTAAAACGTCTTTCGTCGTTGTCCGATGCCTAACTTCCATTCTTTTCGATCCATCCATTGATCTTCTCTCAGGTCTCGAGCACTCATAGCTTTATTAATGCTCTCGTTCCATGTTTTTTTTAGGTCGTCCTCGTTTTTTGTGATTCGGTGGTATCCATTGCATGGCGATTTTGGGTAATCTGGTTTCTTCCATCCGTTGTACATGCCCGTATCATATCAGCTGTTTCTGTTCGATGTCTGTTATAATGGATCCATCTATCCCCATTCGCTGTCTTACTTCGTCATTTCGAATTCTATCTCTTCGTGATATACCTAATGTTCTTCTAAATACGTCCATTTCAGTTGCCTCAAGTTTTCTGCGATTCTGGTCTGATATTCTCCACGTCTCTGAGCCGTAGGTTAGACTACTTTTAATGAGAGTTTCATATATGTTATATTTGCGATGTTATCGCTCCATAGTATACCGTTTAGGCATCCTATTGCTCTTCTAGCTTGTGTTATTCGTTTGTTAATCTCGCTATCATCTTTGCATGACGTGTCGAATTCTACACCCAGATACGTGTATGAGAGGCAGCTGGTTATTTCTTCTTGATTGTCTAGCTGGATATTCGATGGTTCCGTTCCTATAGGGAGGTATTTAGTTTTCTGCGTGTTAAGCTCTAGTCCCCAGTTCTTATATTCAGTATGCAATTTTCGAGCCATATACTCTAAATCGTCCCTATCATTTGCTATGATGACTTGATCGTCAGCAAACTGAAGAGTGTATAGGCATGTTCTGCCAATGTCAATACCCATCCCATTACATTTCCTCTTCCATTGGTATAAGGCCCTCGCTACATATATTTTAAATAATGTAGGTGATATACAGCATCCCTGACGCAAACCTTTATCCACTAGGAATTTCTTTGACACTCTGTTGCCAACCTTTATTTGTGATGAGGCTCCTGTATATAAATTCTTAAGAGCTCTTATAATTGTCTGGTTAACATTGGTTTCCTGTAAGACTTTCCACAATTTTTTCACCGGGACTGTATCGTAGGCTTTCTGAAGATCTATGAACATAAGGTGGGTTTCTTGGTTGGTAGCTGACCTTTTTTCTATTATTTGTTTTAGGGTGAAGACATTATCGGTACAGGTTCTTCCAGCTCGAAATCCAGATTGCTCTTCTTCTTCTTTAGCTCTATATTCCTCTTCAATGAGATCCCGAATAATTCTTCCATAAAGACGGCTCAAAGTACTGGTCACTGATATTCCTCTATAGTTAGAGCAGTTAAGCTTGTTTCCCTTTTTATGAATGGATGATATGTAAGCCTCTTTCCATTCCTCAGGCACACTCGCGCCATTTATATACTGATTTATGCACCAGGTAAGCTGATCAAACAGCTTTCCTGACCCACATTTAATCAGTTCAGCGGGAATTCCTCCTGGTCCTGCAGCTCGACCATTCTTCAATTTACTAACTGCTTTTTTAACTGTATCAACGTCAACCACGATTGTTTCTCCCTCTATGAGTATATCCGTTGGTGTATTCACCAGGTATTCGTCTCTGTTTTCTGATAATAGTATCTTATAGTGGTCCATCCATTTCTTTATTGATACAGTTTGAATATTTGCTTTATTTTTAGAGTTCGATGTTACGTTTTTTATGAACTTCCATGATTCTGAACACTTTTTTCCTCCTAAATATGTGTTGATTTCCATACACTTTTTGTCCCATATCTCCTTCTTTGCTACGTTTATTATTCTCCTTGTTGCCCTTTTCAAGTCTAAATATTGCTCTTTGTCTTCTTGTTGTTGGGTGTTTAACCATTTAAGATATAGTTGTTTTTTTCCGACTTATTAATTCTTCAATCTCGTTATTCCACCAGAGTTTGTAACTATGCTTTTTAGTTTTTAATCCAGCTACTAAAATAGCAAACAGTAAAACTAATCCAACACTACCTTTAGGTATGTAATTACTTTTATATATTTTTCCTCGATACCTCAGGTTAAGTTTCTGGTTAGTTTTCTGGTATTTTAGAAGTCAATTTTTGAATTTTATACGTTTTTTAGTTGATCAGACTTTACTTGGTCGTTCATGGCTGCACGTGGTCTAAATTTGTTCATAATTATCAGTCCTGGATATGTATGCAATTTATACCTCAAAAAAATAAACGTGGCCTAAGATTATTTGAAATTGTCAGTCTTGAATATGCAATTCAATTTAAGCTAACTGTTAGCTTCGTGGCAGCAGTAGCAAGATCACAGTATCCAGTAGCAGTAGCAGTGGGAGCACTTGAAAACGCCAAATTAGATTTTGGCGAAAAGTCGTGCAAATTCATTGTTAGACGAAAGGATTGAAACTCGGAATTTTAATGTATTACATTCCACCATCCATTAAAACCTCTATTAGAACATATATATATATATATATATATATATATATATATATATATATATATATATATATATATATATATATATATATATATATATGGGTAATTCTCGGTCAACCGGACCCCCCCTCCTGCCCATTACAGGTTTTTGAGATAAAATGGTCAGTAGGGGCTCAAAATTTTCGTTGAGATGTCTACTTTTTAATGCCGTATGCTACTTTTGAAAATTCAAGATGTCCGAAGCAATATGGCGGCTACAAGGGGAAGAGCACTCAAAAAATACGAAAATTGCAATATTACTAACTTGTAAAAATGAGTCATAAGGGCGTAAAAGTGTACTATAAGTGCTCAAAATTTCCAATTAAACCTCTATTTAACAGTGGAATTTATTGAGGAAATTGTTATTTAAAAATGAAATATTGATTTCATCAATTTTTTAAATGTAATAATAACATAATAAAGTCATGTAAAAGGCCCAATCCAAACAAAGCCTAAAGCATCAAATTCCCAAATAAGAAAAACTTTACATCGAACATAGCAAAAAACATCAATGCTAAACCTAACATTACCTAATTCATCAAACCACAAACCTAACATAGACTAATGTATCAAACTCCAAACCTAACATAGCATGATTATTAGGTAGATAAAGCATTATCTTTCGAATGAGATGTTAAAAATATTAATGTAAAGGTGTAAAAATTACGAAAAAAAACTTCTCAGTATTTTTAAATAATTTATTGGAAAAACATCAAATTTATGAACTACAATACAGTTCATGGACTGGTACCGACAGATCTACAATGGAAACATTACTAAAGTCCACTGAAGACTTTGTCGATGACTTTTGTTATAGGCTAAAAGTTCTGAAGCCGCATTCTTTTATAACGAAACAGCAGTCAACATTTATCTCTGAGAATAAAGAAAATCTTAAGAAAGACGAAGTTCTGGTCATGTTTGACTTCTCTCAGAACTATGCCTACCATGCTCAAGATGCTGCACAAGCTTTCCATTTTAATAACGACCAAGTTACTGTGTTTCCAGTTATTTATTATTACAAAAAATATGATAAGTTGCAACATACGAGCTGCGTATTCTTATCGGATAGTTTAAAACATGATACGGCCGCTGTTGATGCGGTTCAAGGTAAATTAATACCAGAAATTAAGAAAAAAGTACCTAACTTAAAAAAGATTGTATATCTTACCGATGGAGCGAAGCAACACTTCAAAAATAGATTTCAAATGACAAATTTAATAAACCATAAAATTGATTTTAACGTTGAAGCAGAATGGCATTTTAGCACAACTGCCCATGGCAAAAGTGCGTTTGATTGGTGCATTTTTTAAAAGAGAGGCTTGTAGAGCAAGTCTCTTGGCAAAGCCCACAGAGTCAATTTTAACTTTTGAAGCGATTCTTAAATGGGCACTAATAACACATGGCTGAAAAGTCCCGGGCCTAACAAAGAAAACACGGTTTTTTTGGTTCAAAATTAGCTTTATTCATCAACGTAATCTCCATCAAGAGCAACGCAATCATTCCAGCGCCGCTCTAACATTTCAATACCACTTTTGTAGAACGATTTATCTTTTGCCTCAAAATAGGCCTCAGTTTCAGCGATAACCTCTTCATTCTTGCGAAATTTCTTACCGGCGAGCATTTTTTTCAGGTCTGCGAACAGCCAGTAGTCGCTGGGAGCCAAATCTGGCGAATACGGTGGATGTGGGAGCAATTCGAAGTTCAATTCATGTAGTTTTGCCATTGTTTTGATTGACTTGTGACACGGTGCGTTGTCTTGATGAAACAAAATTTTTTTCTTGCCATATGCGGTCGTTTCTTTGCAATTTCGGCCTTCAAACGCTCCAATAACGCTATATAATATTCACTGTTGATGGTATTTTCTTTCTCAAGATAGTCGATGAATATTACACCACGCACATCCCAAAATACCGAGGCCATAACCTTTCCAGCCGATTGTTGTGCTTTCGGGCGCTTTGGACGTGGTTCACCAGTTGCTGTCCACTGAGATGACGATCGTTTTGATTCCGGAGTGAAGTGATGGATCCATGTTTCATCCATTGTCACATATCGACGCAAAAATTCCGGTTTGTTAGGTTTAAACATGGCCAAACACTGCTCAGAATCATCAACACGTTCTTGTTTTTGATCAACAGTGAGCAAACGCGGCACCCACTTTGAACAGAGCTTTCTCATAGTCAAATGCTCAAGCAATATAAAGCCAACACGTTCTTTTGATATCTTTACGATGTCAGCTAACTCACGCAACTTCACTTTTCGATCATTCAAAACGATTTTATGGATTTTTTTGATGTTTTCTGGTGTTACCCGCCTCATTTGGACGTCCACTGCGTTCTGCATCATCGGTGTCTCTACGACCACGTTTGAAGTCAGCAAACCAACGTTTTATTGTTGTTTCTGATGGAGCGGAGTCCCCATAACACTTTTCAAGCCATTGCTTCGCTTGAACGGTATTTTATCCCATCAAGAAGCAGTGTAAAATTAAAACACGAAATTGTTTTTGATCCATTGTTTTGAAAATAACAAAATAGCGTCACTCTTAGCACAATAACTCACAAACTAATGAATAGAATATCATGAAATTTTAACAGCTGTCTTTTGAAGGTTAGTATTAACTGAAAAAAAGGTGACTGCAATAAAACTAGCGCCATCTATGTGTTAGGCCCGGGACTTTTCAGTCCATGTGTTACATTTCAAAGATTTGAAAATTTATTCTTATAATAAAGTATATCATGAGAAAATGAGGAGAAAATTAAATAAACGTTTCGAGAACGTTTCGCAAGTAACAGGAATTCTAAGTAACCATTCCTTTGAGGTAGCATCTAGTACCGAAATATTCATGAAAAGATATTCAAAAGCGAAATCTGGCACGAAAATAACTTGCATTTAGTTAAAATTAATAAAAAATACGAGGCAACGAGGCTAATAGTATATATAAATACTAATAGTATTATAACTATTTAAATTAAATAGTTATTAAATAACTAAATAAATAAAATAATATTAAAACTAACACATGGGCTGAAAAGTCCCGGGCCTAACACATAGATGGCGCTAGTTTTATTGCAGTCACCTTTTTTTCAGTTAATACTAACCTTCAAAAGACAGCTGTTAAAATTTCATGATATTCTATTCATTAGTTTGTGAGTTATTGTGCTAAGAGTGACGCTACTTTTGTTATTTTCAAAACAATGGATCAAAAACAATTTCGTGTTTTAATTTTACACTGCTTCTTGATGGGAAAAAATACCGTTCAAGCGAAACAATGGCTTGAAAAGTGTTATGGGGACTCCGCTCCATCAGAAACAACAATAAAACGTTGGTTTGCTGACTTCAAACGTGGTCGTAGAGACACCGATGATGCAGAACGCAGTGGACGTCCAAATGAGGCGGTAACACCAGAAAACATAAAAAAAATCCATAAAATCGTTTTGAATGATCGAAAAGTGAAGTTGCGTGAGTTAGCTGACTAAAGATATCAAAAGAACGTGTTGGCTTTATATTGCATGAGCATTTGACTATGAGAAAGCTCTGTTCAAAGTGGTGCCGCGTTTGCTCACTGTTGATCAAAAACAAGAACGTGTTGATGATTCTGAGCAGTGTTTGGCCATGTTTAAACGTAACAAACCGGAATTTTTGCGTCGATATGTGACAATGGATGAAACATGGATCCATCACTTCACTCCGAAATCAAAACGATCGTCATCTGAGTGGACAGCAACTGGTGAACCTCGTCCAAAGCGCCCGAAAGCACAACAATCGGCTGGAAAGGTTATGGCCTCGGTATTTTGGGATGTGCGTGGTGTAATTTTCATCGACTATCTTGAGAAAGGAAATACCATCAACAGTGAATATTATATAGCGTTATTGGAGCGTTTGAAGGCCGAAATTGCAAAGAAACGACCGCATATGGCAAAGAAAAAAATTTTGTTTCATCAAGACAACGCACCGTGTCACAAGTCAATCAAAACAATGGCAAACCTACATGAATTGAACTTCGAATTGCTCCCACATCCACCGTATTCGCCAGATTTGGCTCCCAGCGACTACTGGCTGTTCGCAGACCTGAAAAAAATGCTCGCCGGTAAGAAATTTCGCACGAAATGAAGAGGTTATCGCTGAAACTGAGGCCTATTTTGAGGCAAAAGATAAATCGTTGTACAAAAGTGGTATTGAAATGTTAAAGCGGCGCTGGAATGATTGCGTTGCTCTTGATGGAGATTACGTTGATGAATAAAGCTAATTTTGAACCAAAAAAACCGTGTTTTCTTTGTTAGGCCCGGACTTTTCAGCCCATGTGTTAATATTAATTTTATGAATAAAACTTTGTTCCTAACATAAAGCTTCTATATTGATTTACTTTGATATTATACTAAATAATTATATGGTTAAAAAAATCAAATGGCTATGTTAGGTTTGGGGTTGGATGGATTAGGCTATGTTAGGTTTGTGGTTTGATGCATTAGGCAATGTTAGGTTTGGTATTGATATTTATCGCTATGTTCAATGTAAAGTTTTTTATTATTTGGGAATTTGGGTGCTTTAGGCTTTGTTAGAACTTGGCCTTTTACACGCCTTGATTATGTTATTATTACATTTAAAAAATTGATGAAATCAATATTTCATTTTTAAATAACAATTTCCTCAATAAATTCCACTGTTAAATAGAGGTTTAATTGGAAATTTTGAGCACTTATAGTATACTTTTACGCCCTTATAACTCATTTTTACAAGTTAGTAATATTGCAATTTTCGTATTTTTTGAGTGCTCTTCCCCTTTTAGCCGCCATATTGCTTCGGACATCTTGAATTTTCAAAAGTAGCATACGGCATTAAAAAGTAGACATCTTAACGAAAATTTTGAGCCCCTACAGAACATTTTTAAGCGGTTATAACTCATTTTTACAAGTCAGTAATATCGGAATTTTACGTTTTTTTTGGGTGCTCTTCCCCTTTTAGCCGCCATATTACTTCGGACATCTTGAATTTTCAAAAGTAGCATACGGAATTAAAAAGTAGACATCTCAACGAAAATTTTGAGCCCCTACTGACCATTTTATCTCAAAAACCTGTAATGGGCAGGAGAGGGGGTCCGGTTGACAGAGAATTACCCATATATATATAATATATATATATATATATATATATATATATATATATATATATATATATATATATATATATATGTATATATGTATATATATATATATATATATATATATATATATATATATATATATATATATATATATATATTTGGGTTTAACTGTATATATACATAAGTAATATATAACAATTATACAACTAAGTGTTGTGTTCCCATTCGCCTTCTCCAAACCCTCTCTATCGTCCGCCATCTCTTCTTCCATTCCTCGTGTCCTCATGGTTTGTCTCATATCTTCATTCCCGGATTTACGTAGTCGTCCTTTTTTATTTCTTCCCGGTGGTTTCCATGTCAAGAGCCTTTTGGGCCATCTTGTATCGTTCATTCTGAGTAGGTGTCCAAACCATTTTAATCCTCTGTTTTCTATTCTTTGTATAATTGTTTCTGTTACTGCTGTTCTGTTGCGTATTTCTTGATTTGTTATGTGTTGGAATTTGGACACTCCGGCACTTCTTCTCGGGTAATCCATCTCTATCGTCGTTATTTTTTCTTTTATTCTCTTCTTTCATTACCCACAGTTCACTACCATAACTTAAAACCGATTCTACCATTGTTCTTCCAATTCTCTTTTTGTTTTGTGTAGTTATCTTTTGATCCCGCCATATTGAGTTAAGAGCTCCTATGATCCTCCTGGCTATTGGTATTTTATTCTGTATTTCTTTTTTACCTATACCATTTTAATTGTCAATCAGTACTTCTAGATAGAATTAAGACATAAAATTCTATTTCCGAGTTCCTAACCATATACTCCGTCTTTTCAAGGCTCACCACTAGTCCGCATTCCTTGTAGTCTGTGTATAAACTCTTCAATACATATTCCATATCGAATCCATCTTATGTTATTATTACTTGGTCGTCTGCAAAGTTGAACGATAAGAGGTGTTTATCACTAATGGGGATGCCCATGCTTTGGCAAATGCGGTTCCATTTCTTTAGAGCGTTGTCTACAAATATATTAAATAAGATTGGTGAAAGGCAACATCCTTGTCTTAGACCTTTTGTAACGTGGATAGCTTCCGAGAGATAGCGTTCCTAATTTCACATATCCTATATTTTCATTATATAACTCTTTTATTGTTGTTATCATCCCTTCTTTTATCCCTACTGTTCTCAAGACATGCCAAAGTTTATTTCTCGGTACACTATCGTATGCCTTCTTAAGATCTATAAAGGTCCTATGTATTTCGTCATCTCTTTGGATCTTCTTTTCTATCAATTGTTGTAAAGCAAACAAGTTGTCTATACACGACCGGCCCGGAGTAAATCCGCTTTGGTTTTCGGACATCTTTCCTTTAATTGTTTCTCTTATTCTGTTCTGCAATATTTTACCGTACAGTCTGCTCATAGTGCTTGTAACGCATATACCTCTATAATTATTAGAGCGTTTTCTATTTCCTTTCTTATAGATTGATGAAATGTAACTTTTTTCCCATTCGGTAGGTGTTCTTCTTTGTAATATACAATTATTGATTAAGCTAGTTATTGTTCTCCACATGGTTATACCTCCATTTCTACTCATTTCTGCAGAGATATCACCTGGTCCGGCCGCTCTTCCATTCTTCATCGTTTTTAGATTTGCTTGTACTTCCTCCATGGTTATTTCGTCCCAGTCCTTTCCCTCTGTGTCTTCTGATTCATTGTCCTCTATACTAAGGAATTCTTGTCTGTTTTCAGTTAGTAACATTTCGTAATAATTTTTCCATTCTTCCTGAGGTATTAAATTTACGGCTCTCTCTTTGTTGTTCGTTTTCATATTTTTGATGGTTTGCCACACTTCTGTCGATTGTGCTCCTCCAATATACGTGTTAATCTGTGCACATTTTCGTTCCCAGTATTCATTTTTTTATTTTCTTACGTACCTCTGTATTTTTTTCTTTGTATTCTGCCTGGGTAGTTTCTGACTTGTATGTTAAATATTTTTGGTGTAATCTATTTTTTTCCTCTATTAGTTCTTTTAATTCTTCTGTTATGTAATACCTGCATGTTTTCTTTTCTTCCCACTTATACTCTCCTAAAGTTTCTTGTGCCACCTTGTGGATCACTTTTTTAATGCGTTCATATTCTTGCTCTATATCAGCGGTGTCAAACTCAATTTTGCAGATATATTAAATTCAGAATGTGTAGGCGGGCCATATTCAAATAAAAAAAATGTACTGAATTATTATAACATTTTATTTATTTAATTATATAGTATATAATATACGGTTGTTAAAAATTATATCAAAGTTATAAAAGAGGGTAATTATTTTGAGCTCGAGGATCCAGATTTTCTGACTTCTCTTGTTTTTGACAAGCGCATTGATGCCAGGTATCATATTCGTTGTAGTTATTTTAAGAATTGATTGGAAATGTTCATTCGAAAGTCTTGTGCGATGTTTGTTCTTATTTATTTTCATGGAAAACATCTGCTCACATAAAAAGGTGCTACCAAACATGCAGAGAATGCGTGCTGCATGCTTTTTTAATTCCGGGTAGTTATCCAAACTCTTGAAATATTTGTGTATAAAATGTAAGAGCGTTAATCTCTTTAAATTTTTCTTTCAAAATACTGTCCGATTAAAGATCTATCAACTCCATTTGTAAATGAACTGGTGCCTGTGAAGCTTCAAAATTGAATGGATTGTTGAAAATTGGAATTCCATTTCATTCATTTTGTGAAAGTCTTCAAAACGATTGTTGAATTCCGTGATCAAATTTTGCAGAAGTTGAGAATATTGATCCAATTTTTTTTGGTTCACTGTGCCAAATGATTTTAAATGAGGAAAATCCAAAGTTTGATTTTTTACCTGATTTTCCCACAGCCTCAACTTTGTTTCAAAGGCTTGAATACATGAATACATTTGAGTGACAATCAGATTTTTACCCTGTAACTTTTACATTCAGATCAGTCAAGTGTTTAGTTTCATATCTACCAAAAAGGCACAATCAACCCACCAGTCATTGTCATAATCAATTGGGTTGCCTTTTCTAACATGAAAAAACTACTAAAACTACTCCTCGACTGAGCCAACGAACTTCGTGAAGTAAGGAACATCAGAAAACTTTTCGTCCAAATCTTGTAAAAACTGCCTGAACTGTCGGTGATTTAGTCCTCTGCTCCTTATAAAATTTACTATTTTAATTATAGGTTGCATGACATGGTCCATTTTTAAATGTTTGGATGCCAATGATTCCTGATGAATTATACAGTGAAATCCCACAAAATTCCCTGATGTTTTCTGTTTTAATATAGTTACAACGCCCGAATGTTTGCCAGCCATGGCAGGAGCGCCATCCGTAGTTGTGCTGCTAAGTATATTCCAGTCGAGTTCATATTCTGCTATCAAATGCTCAATTGCAGAATAAATATCATTTGCTGTTGTAGTACCTGTCAATGGAACGCACTTTAATAGTTCTTCAGTTATTTCAAAGTTACTGTTAATACCTCGTATAAAAAACAGCAAGTTGAGCTGTATCAACAGTATCAGTGCTCTCGTCAACAGCCAGTGAAAAGTTTGTAAATTCCTTAATTTTCTCCTTCAGTTGAAGAACCAAATTTTGAGATAAATCATTTATTCTTGAAGCAACATGTTTCTTGACAGCGAAATATTTTGAATTATTGACTTTTGAAATGGAAATAAAACATCGGCAACTTTCAACATACGGTCTTTAATAAAATCACCATCAGTGAAAGGTTTTGATCTCTTCGCGATTTCCAATGCAATAATAAAACTTGATTTCAGGGCATCTTCGCTCTCAGTATTAGCTTTAGTAAATATCGATTGTTGACCTTGAAGTTTAGATTTTAAAGATGACAATGTGTCCATTCTTATTTTTTCAGTGTAATAATCGAATTTTGATTTATGATTCGTATCATAGTGTCTCTTCAAGTTAAACTCCTTACAAACAGCAACTGTTTGATTGCAAATCAAACACAGTGGTTTACCTTTCCATTCTATGAAAAAATATGCAATTTCCCATTTAGACTGAAAAACTCTGCACTCACTATCAACTTTACGATTTTGTGACATTATGCCATAATCGTAACAATTATGGAACTCGACACAACAATTATGGATATCGCACGCGCACGACACAAACAAATGCACAATACCTTTACAATCACTACTTCGCAGTACAACTAAAATCCTTCCCCGACCGTATCGCTTCGATTACTCGACTCACACTCAACTGACTCACGTCGCGCCGACGCGCTCCTTTTATAATATCGATAAGGAAGGTTCTAGTCTCGACTCGAAGCGCGTGGAAGATTCTATTGTTCTCAACAAAAATAATAGGGTATTTCCGCTTGTTGCTAAGAGATGGCGTTACTGTCTATCTCTCTCGCTTGTCAAGGCACGCGCTGCCCTTGAAATTACTTATAAATGTAGTGTGCGCATTTTAAAACTTCCGTAGAGGAATCGAGTGAAGTCTAAACGCTCTAAAAAAACATGATTCTTCTTTCTGTGACACATTGCGATTGCGGGCCTTATTGATACGTCTTCTTTGACATCCCTGCTCTATATCTTCGGTTAGTTCCAGTGTAAGTAATTCATTGTGTAATCTTCTTTGATAGAGCTCTTTAATACTTTCATGTTGAAATAGATAAGTTTTGTATCTTTTCATTTTTATTTCTATCTTGTCTTCGTCGGTGGGATAAGTTTGTAAATTTTTATTGTTTTTTGATATATATATATATATATATATATATATATATATATATATATATATATATATATATATATATATATATATATATACATATACCTCACTTTCACTGCGGTTATTCGGCACAATAGGGTGATTTTTTTTGGTATTATTTTTTATAGTAACTGCCTACTAAACGTGGTGCATCTGTGCTTATTTCACTAAACCATCAACATATAGTTGCTCTTGATGAAGCCGATATGCCATAATAGGTCTCAAGCCATTCTTGGGTTCCGTCTGTATTCTTCTTGTTCCATTTCTTTGCAAAAATTAAAAGTATCGTCCTCAAATAACTGTAATTTGCAAACTAACAGACAAAATGTCTGTGTGTCTGAGAGATGACACTAACTGCATATCATATGTTTTTTGATTGTACTGCCATCTTCTGGATTTCAGGACTTTTCACCCCGTATTTGTATTTAAAGCCTGGGTAATGAACAATATTGCTTATATAAATTCATCCATATACCATAATAAACGATTGCGAAAAAAAAAAAATTATAAATTACTTCAAGTATTTTTACTAATAAAACATCGCTTAGATGTGAAAATCTGCAAATAAAATCTAGAAAACAGTTACGAATCATTGCAGTGAGGAAAGAAATAAAGACCATTCCGAAATGAGAAAGAAAGAAGTATTTGAACAGGAAAGAGCCATCGTTTGAGAACATAATAGAACTGTAATGAAAGAACAATAAAGGAGGATTAGGAAGGATTTTTAATGTCTTTGGATGATAAAAGTAAAGCCATTGCGACCTTTTCGGTAACTCGTAATTAAAAACTTCGTTCTGGAAAAACAGAAAATCAACAACGTTCACATTTTTGTTTTATTCTTTAAACAATTTAATTAAATTGTTAAACAAGTGTTTGAGTAAATGGAAAAAAAGTCATGTTTAAATTGTACACCGAGGTTTTTTTTTTGAGTGAAAAATTTTAATTTGGGATCTGGAATTTTGGTTGTCGAGGTTAAATATTGTTAAATAACACAGTGCAACACGAAAAAAAAATAACCATATACGGACACCACCACGTGATAATAGACCAAAAAAAAAAGACCCGTGTCTCCCAGTTTTTCCGAAAGTCATGTAGTGTTTTTTTTTTTTTATGGCCCCCCAAAGATTTGAGGCCTGGGTGTAATTTTTTCCAAAAAACTCATCATATTCTGAGGCTCATATCTTGCAAACCGTTCGGAATTTTAATTTACTTTCTGTGGCAAAGTTGTAGCCCTTGTCATAAGGAACAAAAATTGTGAACATTTAAAGTAAAAAAAATTCATCTTCAAGATCAAAATAGCAAAAAACTGTAAAAAAATTCGATTTTTTTTTTTTTTTTTACCTTTTTTTCCCTGTTTAGGCCCATAGCTAGCAAACCGTTCAAAATTCAAGGAAACAATCAACTACAAAAATGTAGCTAAGATCTTAGTAAACAACTTTCTAAAATATATGAACTTCCTAGGAATGATTCTTAACACTGTTTAGGTAGCCGCAAAAGTGAAAATTTTCCCGAAAAATCTACTTTTTAAAGTTTTTTGCGATTTTGATCTGGAAGATGAAATTTTTTGGATTTTATATGTTTACAATTTTTGTTCTTTATGACAAGAGCTACAACTTTGCTTCAGAAAGTGAATCAAAATTCCAAACGGTTTGCAAGATATGAGCCTGAGAATATGATCAGTTTTTTGCAAAAATGACACCGAGGCCCCAAATCCTTGGGCCTCATAAAAAAAAGTTCATGAATTGGGCCAAAACTGGGAGCCTCGAGTAAAAAAAGACCCGTGGTCTCCCAGTTTTGCCCCAAGTAATGCATTTCTTTTTTATGAGGCCCCAAAGATTTGGGGCCTCGGTGTAATTTTTGCAAAAAAACTGATCATATTCTCAGGCTCATATCTTGCAAACCGTTCGGAATTTTGATTTAGTTTCTGAAGCAAAGTTGTAGCTCTTGTCATAAAGAACAAAAATTGTGAACATATAAAATCCAAAAAATTTCATCTTCCAGATCAAAATCGCAAAAAAACTTTAAAAAAGTAGATTTTTCGGGAAAATTTTAACTTTTGCGGCTACCTAAACAGTGTTAAGAATCATTCCTAGGAAGTTCATATATTCTAGAGAGTTGTTTACTAAGATCTTAGCTACATTTTTGTAGTTGATTGTTTCCTTGAATTTTGAACGGTTTGCTAGCTATGGGCCTAAACAGGGAAAAAAAGGTAAAAAAAATCGAATTTTTTACAGTTTTTAGCTATTTTGATCTTGAAGATGAAGTTTTTTTTTTACTTTAAATGTTCACAATTTTTGTTCCTTATGACAAGGGCTACAACTTTGCCACAGAAAGTAAATTAAAATTCCGAACGGTTTGCAAGATATGAGCCTCAGAATATGATGAGTTTTTTTGCAAAAATTACACCCAGGCCTCAAATCTTTGGGGCCCATAAAAAAAAAAGTGCATGATTTTCGGAAAAACTGGGAGACACGGGTCTTTTTTTTTGGTCTACTATCACGTAGTGGTGTCCGTACATGGTTATTTTTCCATAACTTAAAAAATTACACACAGTGTAATTTTAGGCTAAAAAATTACAAATTCTTAGGGGAGGTGTTCCCAAAAACTCCAGCTTACGGAGTAAATTCAATGATTTTTAATACTATTACGAGGGTGGATTTATAAGTTTGGTAACTTATTACACACACGTAACAAGTTGAGTCATATTTCGGATGATTTGTGCGATCCTGTCTTATTAAATAATTATTTTTCTTCGTGTACTGAAGGACTGAATAACGTATCAGCAAATAAAATGATTTATTATAAATCTAATACTCATGCAAAGGTAACAAATGAAATGAAAATTTAGTTTTAATCTAATTGCCGAGGGAGAGTTGTTAGCCATCATAAATAAAATCTCTACTAATGCCATAGGAGAGGATGGTATTTCAGTTAAAGATCTTAGACTCTGTCTTCAATACTCCATGCGTCCGCTAATAAATATAATCAATTGTTGTATATTGGAAGGGTACTTTCCGAGTATCTGGAAAAAGGCTATTATTAAACCATGTGCCAAAGTGACAAACCCCATGGAACCAAAGGACCTACGACCAATTAGTACCCTCCCAACTTTTTCAAAAATTCTGGAGCGACATGTATATCAGCAAATGTTTTTATATGTAAATAGTAAACAAATAATATCCAATTGTCAGTCGGGATTTCGACCTTATTTTAGTACTACTACCAGCTTGGTTAATTTACTGAACGATATTCGTTTCAATGAAGATAAGAATGAGACCACCTGCTTAGCTCTTTTGGATTTTAGTAAGGCGTTTGACACCCTAAATCATGATCAGCTCTTGGCAAAGCTTTATTATTTTGGCTTCTCAGTCCAGTCAGTTATTTTTATGTAACATTTTCTAAAAATAAATCACACTGTGTAGAAATTAGAAAAAGATTTTAAATCCAATCTAATTACATACCGCTTACTAAAGGGGTACCCCAGGGCTCTATCTTGGGTCCACTCTCAAATATATATGTCATTTTCTTTAAATAAGTTACGCACTTCTTTAGGATATTTTAATAGGGACCTAAATAAAATATATAATTTTTGTAATGATCATAGCCTCAAGCTTAATGCATAGAAGTCTTGTTTTATGCTGTTTAAAGGTAATAAAAATATAGAGGGTATACTTTTTGATACCTTTAGACCAGAGGTGTCGAACTCAATTTTGCATATATTAAATTTAGAATGTGTAGGCGGGCCAGATTCAAATAAAAAAAATGTACTGAATTATTATAAAAGAGGGTAATTATTTTGAGCTCGAGGATCCAGATACCTGACTTCTTGCGATCGCGGGCCTTATTGATACGTCCCGGGGCCGGATGCGGCGCGTATCTTTGACATCCCTGCTTTAGACCTTCTATTGACAATACTTTTTTGCCTTTAGTTCATGAGGCCAAAGTATTAGGAGTAATTTTTGACAAATCTCTTTCATTCCAATCATATATTAATATTAAATTAAAGGCTGCTTATATTCGTTTCAAAAAACTGTATAATCTAAGGAATTTTCTGTCATCAAAAACCAAATATTATTTGTGCAACAGCTTGATCTTATCTTTATTTGATTATGCTGATGTTGTATATGGCGACTCTGTCAGCCCATTATGTTAGATTAATCCAAAAAATACCAAAACTGTTGTACGCGCTTTTCTTTTAACATTCCATTCAGAAATCGAATCACACCCTATTTAAATAACAGGTACATTTTAAATATGGAAAATTGTAGAAGGGTCACTTGTATAATTTTGTCTATCGAATTTTTAAATTTGGATAACCCCAATACTTCAGAGAACAATTTAGTGTTTTTCTGGATCCGTACGATACGAGGAACATTAATTCTTTTAGAGTTCCTCAACACAGGAAGGCTGCCTTTCAAAAGTCCTTCATTTTTGTTGCTGTGCATTTGTGGAATTCTTTGTCACAAGAAGTTAAACAATTATCACCAGGTAAGTTTTCTTCCTATAACACCAACTTATTAACCAGCAAAATAATTCTAATTTAACGTAATATTTACCTACTTCTTTGTATATAATTTGAGATCCTTTTAGAGGTAATACCACTTGCCTACCATGTCATATTATGTAAAATTTACTGTTTATCCATATACATCTCCCCGCGTCTCCGCGGTCAGTTTCGCTGCGTGCTCGCCGACCCCTCTTTGTGCTCTGCTATTTTTAGAATTTTTTATTCTTAGAATTTTTACAATTAGTTTTTTTATTTATTCTTAATTCGTTACAAGGTGGCACTACACATGCCCAAATAGTGAAGAGCTTGTGGTATCGGCTATTTATAGTCGCTGTGCCATCCTTTTTGTCGTATTTTGAGCAAATCTAATTTCTGTCACTTAATGAATTTGTAGATATTAGCAAATAAACTGAATTTGAATTTTGAATTAGATACTCAGGAGACAATCAGATCAATCAATAAAGAAATCAAGGTGACTTGTAAAAAGGACAAAAACGCATACTCGAATAATATATATGAGGAGTTAGAACACCACGCTACAAACAATCGACTACAAGAACTTTATGAAAAAGTAAAATACCTATCGAAAGAATTCAAACCTAAAACACAAATAATCAAAGATAAGGAAGGTAGAACAGCCACAGACATGCCTGGAATCATTGACGTTTGGAAAGATTTCTGTAAAGAATTTTTGTGTCTCAACTTGAGGACGTCGACAACGAAACCGCAGAAGAACAAGAGTCATGTATTCTTAAATCTGAAGTACGGAAGGTTATTCAAAGGTTAAAGAACAGCAATAGCACAACCGCCGTGACTACATCAACTGTGTAAAGTGGTTTGGGAGACTGGAAGATGACCGAAAGATTGGTGAGAAGTTGCATTTATACCTTTGCATAAGAAAGAATCCCCTTTGGATTGCAGCAGCAATAGAACAATCGCTCTGGTGTCACACGCTGCTAGGGTGTTTCTCTCTGGATCCTAAAAGAAAAAGTCAGGAAATTTCAAAAAAACAACCTATATTTGTTTTATAGACTACTCTAAACCTTTCGACTGCATACAATGTACAAACTCTGGTCGATTCTAATCAGTATGGGAACACCTATACATCTTGTAAACCTTATTCAATCCTTGTATGAAAACACGAATGGTAGAATTAAACTGACTAATTCTTTTTCCGACCCTGTTAACGTAGAAGTCGGCATCAAACAGGACTGTATTATGTCACCCTTACTTTTTAACATATATAGTGAACATATAATGAGGTCTGTTTTGGATGGCTGGAGTGGGGGTGTGACAATCGGTGGAAAAGAGCTAAGTAATCTTAGATATGCAGATGAGACTTGCAACTTCAACACAAGACCTAGAATCAATTATGGAGCTCCTGGAAAACACTAGCAAAAAATATGGAATGACAATTAACAGAGCGAAAACGAAAGTAATGATTGTTAGTCGTAATGAATGAAATTGCTGGTTTCACTGTTGTAAACCATTTCAACTATTTAGGATCCCTTATAGCTAACACTGGTGGCTGTGAAGCGGAAGTAAGGAGACGCTTTGCTATGGCTAGAAACTCGACGATCAAACTCACAAAGGTCTGGAAATATCCAACTGTCACAAGAAACACAAAGTTAAGCTTGCTATCCAGCCTTTTATTACCCATATTAACTTACGCATCGGAAACATGAACCATTAAACCAGCTGACAAGAGACGAATCGATGCGTTTGAGATGTAGGCATATCGAAGAATCCTCAAAGTATCATATACTGAACACGTACTAATGTATGTATTTTTGAAGAGCCTAGTATAAATAACCGACTCTCAGTACCTGCAAGAGTTTGGTCACATTATGAGGAAAGTCGATGCCATGGAAAAGCTTGTAGTTACGGGGAAGGTAGGAGGTAGAAGATCAAGGAGACAGTCTCCAACAAGATGGTCCGACCAAGTAAAATCACTCCTTGGTATGGATACGCACGAGTCAAGTCAGGTCGCGCAGAATCGAGATGCCTGGAGAATGAGTGTTGAGGCAGCAATTGCCGGTGTCAGCGATACTCCTATTGGGGTGAAAGGATTGAGAGAGAGAGGGAGAGAGAGAGAGAGAGAAGTTATTGCTGGATAAACGAATTTACACGTAGTCATACGAGCATTGCAGACGCTGTACATTCAGCACGCTCAATTAAGATTTCTTCTGAAGAAATGGTCGTTAAAATTCATGGTATCGTGATGGAAGATCGTCGCATTAAGCTTCGTGAAATTGCTGAGATGGTAGGTACCTTATATAAACGGATAAATAATATAATAGACGAAGTTCTAAAAATGAAAAACCTGAATGCGCCCTTGGCGCCGCATTTGTTAACTCCAGCCCAAAAATACAAGAGGAAAGACATTTCAAAATCGTCTTTGGAGTTGCAGAGTAGGACCAAGGACTTTTGGCAACGTCTTGTCACTGTAGACGAAGCGTGGATCAACTATAACACACTGACTATTTGGAAACGAGTAAAACAGGACCTGACTTGTCACTGGAGACGAAACGTGGATCAACTATAACACAGTGACTATTTGGAAATGAGTAAAACAGGACCTGACTTTTACTACGCAACGTTATTGGACCGTTTGCATTGAGAGTTAAAGCAGAAGCGGACAAGATTAGCACGCAAAAAAGTGCTTCTTCACCAGGACAAAGCGCCTGCTCACACTTCAGCCATTGCAAAAGTGTAAGAGCTGGGCTCTGGAATACTTCCCCACCCACCCTATTCCTCAGATTTAGCCCCAAGCGACTTTCTTGGTTCTTAACCTCAAAAACTGGCTTCAAATGAAGAAATTTTCGTTAAATGAAGAGGTCATATGTGCTATAAAAGAGTATTATGCACAATTCGAAACATTTTTAATTGTTTGTGCGAGAAAATGTTACTTACCATGTTCTTTTCAATTCACCCTCGTAGGCTTAAAAATTACAGGGACTAATTTTTTGTAAAAATACAAAACTATTGCTACCTATTAATGTATTTGTCTCTAAGATTGGTAGAATTTTAATTGCATCTAATATACACTACATTGATCTTGCTTTAAATATTGTCCTGAAAATGAAATTTTTGCAACCATTGGCGTACATGCTCAAAAACCGTAAATATTCAGTTCGATTTTACCGTTAGTTAGAGCAAAGTGCAATTTAATAATATTTTTTCACATTTGATGTGGAAATGGAAAAACTAAATCAAAGAAAATGCATAAAACTTAAATAGGGATTGGTCGAAAGGGCATTATAAAGTTTGCGAGGGTTGAATGAATTAACAAAAATATATAGAAGTTCTAAATACTAAAACCATCATTAAACCATGAAGTGATTCCGGGAGAATAGGATGGAGTTATGGAATTTGCCTCCAGAGTCACCAGATCTCAACCCTATAGAACATGTGTAGTTGATCCGCAGGCGGAGAGTCAAGGAACATTCAATCATATCAAAAGATACCCTTAAACGCGTTTGGGATTGCAAGTAGAATGCTATTTCCCAAAAAGAATGGTAAATGTTACTTTTTTAAATAACAACAAGAATTGCAGGGGTAATAAATACCAAAGGAAATTCTACTAAATATTGATTTGTATATTATTTCAGCTTACACGTATATGTTTCATTTTATTCTCGTCCAACAGAATATTTTCGGATGAAATCGACTGGTAATCTTATTTAACAAGATCTATGAAACTGGCCAAATCCTTCTTGACTGGCTAAAGTCGACTTTCATCCGAATTCCTAAAAAGACAAAATCAATGAAATGGGACGATTATCGCTTGATAAGTTTAATGTCTCAAGTTCTCAAGATATTCCTGAGAATCATCCATACCAGAACATATAGAAAATATGAAGCAAAAATAGATAACACATAATTCGGATTTCGAAAAGGCATGGGTACACGGGAAGCTTTATTCTCATTAAATGTACTGGTCCAGCGCTGTAAAGATATGAATGTAGATGTATATGCATGTTTTATTGATTACAATAAAGCTTTCGACTGAGTGATGCACGAGAAATGAATAAAAATTCTAGAAACAACAAATATAGACAAAAGAGATCTAAATATCATTAAAAATCTGTACTGGAATCAATCAATGGAAGTTAAAATTGGGCTGGAAAAGTCCGAAAGCATAAAAATAACCCAAGGTGTAAGACAGACAGATGCTCACCACTTTTGTTCAATCTTTTTTCCGATGCTGTGTTTAATGAGGCCATCTATGAATCCATTGAACGAATATCAGTTAATGGGAGTACACTGAATAACATACGGTATGCTGATGATACTGTTCTATTAGCAAATAATATCAAAGATTTTTGGATGGTTGTAGCTTCTACTTGATGGAAATTCATTATAAATATATAAAAAAGACTGTTTTTAGTCAATTTCCATTGGTTTATTTAAATTGCGATGACGCGTTTCGCTGTCGATGCAGCTTCTTCAGATCTACATTTTACACTGTCAAGTTAGGTTTAATGTTCACAATTTTATATAATTTCTTAATTATAATATTATACCTAATTAAATTACATTGATAGTATTGGAAAACCCACACCGATTTGGAGTTAGGAGAATAAATTAAAGAATGGTGAATTGCTTAAATCTACCTGGTTGTTGAGTAAAGTACCTGTAGTCCTTAATCGATTTATTTGCATTGTCTCTAAAAGATTTAGTTTTAAACCTTTTTGTTGGGTGTGTAAAATTTTGAAATTCTTGTTAAATGTATAATTTTTTGTTAAAAGATGATAAGCATATGTTGAATTAGATTTTCTATGGATGAAACTTTTTTTCGTGTTCTGTAATTCTTTGTCTAAATGGACGTCCAGTTTGGCCTATGTATGTTTTAGGACATGATCCACATGTTAATTGATAAACCTCTGATTTATTGTCTTTATTGATTTGTGGTTTGGAGTTTTGAAGATATTTCCCTATAGTATTGTTAGCCTTGTAAGCTATGTTGATATTTTTTTGATTTAAAAATTTCCCTAGTTTTTCCGTTGGTTTGCTGAAATAGGTTAAGCATTTAAAAGTGGTATTTCTGTCCTTAAAACGTGGGTCTATTTCTGAGATTGCCTTGTTTCTAAGTTTTTTCCTAACGATACTATTGATTAAAGTAACCGAATAACCGTTGTTAACAGCTACTTGTTTTATGTATTTCCTAGACTTAACAATCAGTAAAACCATGAAAAAGCATGAATATGCAATATATTACAAACCTTGTCATACAGATACCACAATTCACAATAGTTCTCACCACCCTAACCATTATAAACTCGCAGCATATTATAGTTTTATACATAGACTAATATCCCCTTATCAGAGGAAAATTTTACTACAGAATTAAACTACATATAAAACAAGTAGCCGTTAACAACGGTTATTCGGTTACTTTAATCAATAGTATCGTTAGGAAAAAACTTAGAAACAAGGCAATCTCAGAAATATACCCACGTTTTAAGCGCAGAAATACCACTTTTAAATGCTTAACCTATTTCGGCAAACCAACGGAAAAACTCGGGAAATTTTTAAATCAAAAAAAATATCAACATAGCTTACAAGACTAACAATACTATAGGGAAATATCTTAAAAACTCCAAACCACAAATCAATAAAGACAATAAAATCAGGGGTTTATCAATTAACATGTGGGTCATGTCCTAAAACATACATAGGACAAACTGGACGTTCCATTTTGACAAAGAATTACAGAACACGAAAAAAGTTTCAACCATAGAAAATCTAATTCAACACATGCTAATCATCTTTTAATAGAAAATCACACATTTAACAAGAATTTCAAAATTTTACACACCCAACAAAAAGGTTTAAAACTAAACCTTTTAGAGACAATGCAAATAAATCGATTAAGGACTACAGGTACTTTACTCAACGACCAGGTAGATTTAAGCAATTCACCATTATTGAATTTATTCTCCTAACTCCAAATCTGTGTGGGTTTTCCAATGCTATCAATGTAATTTAATTAGGTGTAATATTATAATTAAGAAATTATATAAAATTGAGACCATTAAACCTAACTTGACAGTGTAAAATGTGGATCTGAAGAAGCTGCATCGACAGCGAAACGCGTCATCGCAATTTAAATAAACCAGTGGAAATTGACTAAAAACAGTCTTTTTTATTATATATTAATATCAAAGATCTCCAGCAACTGATCAATCGAGTCGTAACAGCCAGCGAAGATCTGGATTAACTATGAATAGAAGAAAAACCAAGTGGATGGTAATAACAAAGAAAAATCTACCACCAGAATTCCTCGAAATCAGGGACAACACCGTAGAACAGGTCTTCACATTTAAATATTTGGGAACCAATATAAATGACAAGTGAGACCAAGAAAGGAAATATATTTCCGAATTGGACATGCCCGAGTAACATACATGAATATGAATCAATTTTTCCTTCGCACAAGTCTCAGTCTTGAGCTCCCAATGAGAATGGTGAGAGAGTGTATATTCTCCATGCTATTTTATGGATGTGAGTGCTAAACTTTTGACCCTGATTCAGAGAAACGACTGGAATCTTTTAAATAAACAAATAAATAAATATGGTCTAGATTTCCAATTATGAAAGAAAAAAAAATACATCATAAACTAAATAAAAAAATGCTACATTAAATTGGAAAATGCGGAAGGGCAGCTGGAAATGTAAGACCACGAAGGTACAAACATTCCCCCTGTTCTTTACCTTAAGCATCCTAATACTAAAGTTTATAGAATAGTATATTTATCTCTTAAACGCTAGTATCTTAATAAAACTGTGTAATGTTGTGTTAGGAAAAAAGCAAAAAAAGAGATATGTTTGAAATGTACGTTCGCATTTCCTGGAAACAGAAAATAAAAAACACTGAAGTACTGGAAAGAATCAACAAAATGAAGGAATTACTAACAACTATAAAAATAAGAATACTTCGGACATATAATGAGGAGACCAAAGTACGAATTGCTACATCTAATTATTGAAGGCAAAATAAAGGGCAAACGATCGATCAGAAGACGACAGAATTCTTGGCTGAAGGACATGAGAAGGCGGTTTGGATGTGCTTCGAGTGATAATTTTCAAGCAGTAGTGTCGAAAGTTCGTTTAGCTATATGGATCGCCAACATTCGTGAGAAGACGGAGTTGTAAGAAGTCCAACAGAGTTTTAAGATTTTTAAGTTTTTGTTAGCTGGCAAATACTATGGGCCAAGCTGTATATCTTTACCGTTCCGATTTGGATCTCTTTAAGCCCTACTCCACCACATACAAATAAGTTATTTTCATAACAAGCGTAACTCAAGTTCCTCGAGCATTATACGTAGTATCATATACTCTACCGTATGTGGATTGCCTAACGGTGGCTACCTTTTCAAGCCAGGTAATGCGAGGGATTGCAAGAACAAAGCTATTTATAAGAAAACTAATTTACCTTTATCTAAACTGGCTTTTCAGTGGAATATACTTCCTCCTTTTCGCCGGATTTTTTTTCTCTCCGGTTATTTACGATCTCCCGAATAATACCGGCATTATATTTTACTTACGGAAAATTGGTCTCATGGGCTCGATTCGAAGCTTACCTAAAACAAGAGAAAAAGAAAATTAGAAACAAATCTTGCTTAGCTTTTCTTAAGACTGTACTGAAAAAAATGAGGAGAAATATTAACTGCTTGAAGGCAATCGAGTTATAGGGAAAAAAAATATTAAACCCCATATTTTACTATTATGTTGATTTAAGATAATCTAGAAAATTCTCTAATAGATGCTGTTGAAGATCTTGGCAAAACAGATTACACGTCAGTCGATAAGGCTATTATTCTCTATCTTTAAAAGATGTGGAGTAATAAATCAACCAATATGACAAATTTTATAGGCGTACCTACTATCAAATTGTTACTTTCATCTTTATTACTTTTATTTAGTAAATATACAGAAATACTAGGCATTAAGACATAAACCTGGGGTCAGATAATTTAATTTATTCTATTAGGGGTGATATGAGTTTCTAAGAAATTGTGATAATACAGTCGACACTGTTTATAGTGAAACTCTATATAGTGAAATTTCGGTCAACATTTTGGTCTTTCACTACATAGAGTGTCGACTGTATATATATGTATATATATATATATATATATATATATATATATATATATATATATATATATATATATATATATATATCTAACGAATGTAATTTTTCCAACAAAAAAATATAATTGTAAAAAACTTCATAATGGTTGGATAACTAAAGGTATAAAAATTTCATCTAAAAATAAAAGGAAACTATACTGTGAGAAAAAGAAAGGTAAAATATCTAACGATGAATTCAAGAGATACGATAAAATTTTAAAGAAAGTTATATTGGAAGCTAAAAGAAAATCAAATACTGAATTTATTTTGAATTCTGATAATAAAAACTAGGGCAACCTGGTCATTGGTAAGGAATATATCTGAAAATTCTCAAAAGAGTTCAATAATCGACACTTTTGCGCCGAAATATGGGGATTCAGTGACAGCATTGAATGCTTTAAAACCATTACTTCATTAATTCTTGTCCAGATGTTGATGGTAGTGGGACAGTTGACTCATTCCCTATAGAAGGGTGTCAGCGGACGATATTCTTAGAACCAACTAGCACTGAAGATGTCTGTAGATGCATAAAAAATTTGAAAAACAAAAAATCCGTAGGAGAGGACCAGGTGCCTGTTTCGCTGCTGAAGGAGACGGCAGATATTATATCTATACCTTTGGAACATATTATAATGTTATGTTCTCGACAGGAGTCTTCCCAGACCAATTAAAGCTTGCACATATAAAAGCAATATATAAAAAAGGTGACCGAGCTGAAGAAAAAAATTATAGGCCGGTATCACTGCTGTCAAATGTAAACAAAATTTTTGAAAAAATATTATACTCCAGATTGATATCCTTCCTTGAGCGAAACAATGTCCTGGCTGTCCGGGCAGAATGGCTTCAGTCGACATAAATCTACTATTAGAGCTATTTATCAAGCCATGTCAGAGATTCTTAATTCTTTAAATGATGATAGGGTGACTGTGGCCATGCTGCTCGATTTGTCAAAAGCATTTGACTCGGTAAATCACTCAATACTTTGCTTAAAACTAGAGAAGTATGAAATTAGAGGTGTAGCTCTTCAGCTCATAAAATCATATTTAAAAAACAGAACACAATGCGTTATTGAAACAGACCCTTGTGGAAAGCTTGCTTGCTCTGAGAAGGTCATAATAAAAAGGGGTGTACCTCAAGGTTCAATTTTAGGACCCCTGTTATATATATTGTATACTAATGAATTGCCTAAAGTGTCGCATGACTATATAGTGCTGTATGCCGATGATACTACTCTGATCTTTAAAGAGGATAATAAACATCTCTTACTTCAAAAACTGGTAAATACTCTAAACCTATTAAGGCAATATTTTACTTCGAATGATCTACTTTTAAATATCTCAAAAAACACAGATGATTCTATTTTCTAACAGAAGTAATGAACGTGTAACAGTAACATATGACAACATTGATTTAGTTTCGGGAGATGAGATTTTATTTCTTGGAGTGATTGTGGACAGGAGACTTGACTGGAAGTGTCATGTCAGTGCTTTAGCCAATAATATGGCTAAGTATTGTTACGCGCTAAGAGTCATTTAGATTATGTTGGTGATGACGCAGCAGTGTCTTCTTATTACGCCTACATTCATTCGCGTATGAGATATGGAATCATCTTTTGGGGAAATTCCTGTGAAATAAACAGAATTTTCGTTTTGCAGAAAAAGTGTCTAAGAGTAGTGTACAGAATAAAGGCAAGAGATATTTGTAAAAAACGTATTCATTTCAAAACGGATTTTTACTGTAATAAGTTTATATATATATGAAGCAGTGTTATTTGTTCATAATAATAAACAACTATTTCAAGAATGCATAAGAGTGCATGAACATAACACTAGGTTAAAAAATGATTTAAAACCAAATAAAAGTAAATATTCCTATATACAAAAGAATGTACATTTTTGTATTCTAAGATTGTATAATAGTTTTCCTAATCATGTTAGAATTTTAAGAACGAACTTGCTGAAAACTAGTAATTAAGAATTATTTAGTCCGTAAGGCATTTTATAGTTTGGAGGAGTTCTTTGCTGATGAATCTCGGCTATTTTTATGTGTGTAACTAGAATATTTGATAAAATGCAATATTTCTTAGTTTTAAGAACTTTTGACATTGTTCCACGCTCCTATATGGAGCTTTGTAATTTACAAGGAATAAATAAAAACATTATCTATCTATCTATCTATCTATCTATCTATATATATATATATATATATATATATATATATATATATATATATATATATATATATATATATATCAGGAAACTATGTTGTAAATAACATACATTGTCTATTGTTTTTAATGTTCCCTATGGAACACTTATGGGATCACTTCGATGTCTGTCTGTCACACCTAATTTTCTCCGAAACTATTTTACAAAAAAGAAGTATATAGTTTTTTTTCAGATTTTTTTAATTTGCAAGTCTACACGCACCTCTTGAAGGTTAATCGATATTACTTGTTTTCAGAGTGTAAAAAAAAAAATAAATTAAAAGATAGTTGCTGCTTTATAATTTGTAAAACTTAAAAGGAAATTCTTATTTGCACGATTTTAACGGGTATACAGTAAATTATAAATAATCAATAAAATATAGTATCGAAAAAAAAAAAATTCTTGTGCATACTACTCAGTATATATCACCACTACACCAAATATTTTATTTTTGCACACGACGCGCGTTTCGCTAACCATGTTAGCTTCATCAGGAGCGATGATTGACTAAAGCTAAATTACAAATCTACCCTATTTATACTTAGCCTAACTCTTGAATTACTCAAGCGGAACTAATGACATAGGCAAGGCCATCAATTCCGGTCAAGTAACCAGTAGAGGGGACTATAAGGAATAGGCCCTCTGTCTTTATTTAAACTACTTTTACATTTTATGATTTCCATACTTTCGTATGCGTTTAACAATCTCCTATCAGACACATTTTTCATCAATCTTAGATTATCTAATGTTACAGTATGATTAGCCTCAAGGGCATGTTCGGCAATGCTAGACTTTTCTGTTCTATTGTATTTTAAGTGTGCTAAATGTTCTTTAAATCGTGTTTTTTAATTGAGCTTTTAGTTTGCCCAACATACTTTTTGTCACAATCATTACAACTAATTTCATAAATTCCACTTTTCTCACAATTAGGAATCTTATCTTTGGGATTTCCTAAGATATTCCTCAGATTGTCTGATGACTTATAGACTAAGGTGAAGCCTACCTTATTAAATACCTTATTGAGTCCCTTGCTTATATTTCGGATTATATGGTATGGAGATATACTTGGTGTTATTTTCTTCGCGTGTAAAAAAGGTGGAATTCTGAATATTAAACCTAAACTTATGTCTATTTATTAGCTTATTTACTAAGTCGTCGTCATAACCATTAACTCTAGTTATATTTCTAATACGATTCCTTTTTTTATTAAAGTTTACTCTATTCAGAGGGAAAGTGATTAGACGATGAACTAAAAAATGTAATGAGGCTAATTTATGTTGTTTGCAATGAAATGAATCATTAGGAATTTCATTGCAAACAACATAAATTAGCCTCATTACATTTTTTAGTTCATCGTTTAATCACTTTCCCTCTGAATAGAGTAAACTTTAATAAAGAAAGGAATCGTATTAGAAATATAACTAGAGTTAATGGTTATGACGACGACTTAGTAAATAAGCTAATAAATAGACATAAGTTTAGGTTTAATATTCAGAATTCTACCTTTTTTACACGCGAAGAAAATAACACCAAGTATGTCTCCATACCATATAATCCGAAATATAGCAAGGGACTCAATAAGGTATTTAATAAGGTAGGCCTCACCTCAGTCCATAAGTCATCAGACAATCTGAGGAATATCTTAGGAAATCCCAAAAATAAGATTCTTAATTGTGAGAAAAGTGGAATTTATGAAATCAGTTGTAATGATTGTGACAAAAAGTATGTTGGGCAAACTAAAAGGTCAATTTAGCAGACTTAAAATACAATAGAACAGAAAAGTCTAACATTGCCGAACATGCCCTTGAGGCTGATCATACTGTAACATTAGATAATCTAAGACTGATGAAAAATGTGTCTGATTGTTAAACGCATACGAAAGTATGGAAATCATAAAATGTAAAAGTAGTTTAAATAAAGACAGAGGGCCTATTCCTTATAGTCCCCTCTACTGGTTACTTGACCGGAATTGATGGCCTTGCCTATGTCATTAGTTCCGCTTGAGTAATTCAAGGGTTAGGCTAAGTATAAATAGGGTAGATTTGTAGTTTAGCTTTAGTCAATCATCGCTCCTGATGAAGCTAACATGGTTAGCGAAACGCGCGTCGAGTGCAAAAATAAAGTGTTTGGTGTAGTGGTGATATATACTGAGTAGTATCATTGTGCCAAAGATTCCACATTCCCAACTTAGTTGTGCATATATAATCACTATACTTTAAGTTTCAATATAAGAATAATTAAAGATACCCACATTATCTGTGTTATTTAAAAATTGAGTATTAAAATATGAAAATTTGCCCACTGTAGTGCGCCGCCGGCAATTTTACCGTCAAAGCAGTACAAAATGGTCAAAGAAAGTCGGACAAGTTTTTTTTAGTTACAATTAAAAGTAATACTTGATATTAGAAGATCATTAAAAACTCTAAAAAACTCTCTCATTTTTTGTAATTTAGCTATTAAAAAAGGCTTTATGATAAACGTATTTTTTGCTTATTATTAATCATACAACTTAAACTTAAAATAAAAAAAAAATATTTAAAGGTGGAAAATGAAAAATAAAAGTCTAAGCTTTAAGTATAAAGTAATTTATATTTCGTTAAAACATCCAGGTACAAAAAAAAAACAGTTACTGAAAACACAAAAATTCTAAATTACTCGAAGGAATTTTGTTAAAGGCGATCGGAGATGAAACGCGCGTGCAGTGCGTCTGTGCGACCCTCCCGTAGTTTATATAGTGTATATTGTTAATAAACATGAAAAATAATTAACTTTAAGTGTAAAATAAATGTTGTATTTGTTGTAAATTTCATTTATTTTTTTTGAAATACAGTGACTGCCATTTTGGATCACCGATTTTGAATTTTTTTAAATCTGTCCTCAGATTCTTAATTAGCACCCCAAAAAAACCCTTAGTAGACACTTTAAAAAGAAAATTGGAAAATTAAATGAATTACTTACTCTCTGGCCGCCATATTATATCCCACAACCGTAGGGGTTAAACCAGCCATATTATTTTAAATATATTTTTTTTTAAATTACGGTAAAACTAAAAAAAAATAATCTATATACTGTTTTTTGTAGAATTTCCCGTTCTTTCACTTGGTGCTCTTAGTTTTTGTTTATTATTTTTCGAGACGTGTGAAAAAAAACGAATTTTTCATTTTATTTTCGATTTTGTAGGAATAGCATACACTTTAGAGCAGCAAATCATATTGTACGTCCAAAAAACTACCTTTATGCCAAAATGCAATTAATGAGAGCTTTTCGTCAAAATTTGCCTCTGACGACTGGGCTAATATTGATTTTTGAAAACACATTTGGGATGTTTTGTGAAGTCACTGATGATTTTATACCGCTATAACAAACATTTTTATTTTAAAAGCAATCACGGAACGGAACACTAATTGCGCGAGTCCAACCTGCACTTGACCGTTTTTTGTATCTAAGTTTAAAATTATACAACTCTTATTATAATTTCGTAGTTCGCGATGCAGGTAAAAAGTAATCGAAAGGTAAGATGACACTTTCGACTCTACGCTCAAAGTAGGTACAGTAGACCCCTACAGAATTTTATAATTCAAGAAAAACAAACATTTTAAGGCAAAAAAACCTTTATATAAACTTAAAACCGCTACCAATCAGAAAAATTAATGTTCCGAAGGTAGCGTAGTAAGTTTTGAAAGTACTTTAAATTAAATGAGTTTTTGTAACGTAGCTTACAAGCGAGCAGTTGGTTTTTAAATTTAACGAGATTTCGCTTCGCAGCTTACACTCCACAAGTTTTCGATTAACGTGAAGTACTCTTAGTTTTTTTTTTTATGTTTGGATTTAGTTTTAACTGAAGATTTTATTTAATATTTACACGGTGAAACATTAACCTTTTATATAGTTAAAAAAAACCTCTCAACATTATAAGACTGATAACGTAAAAATATATTTCTTTAAGGGATCATACCAGTGTGATAGTTTCAAAAAATCGATATTTTTTTTTATATATTTCGACCAGCCGGGCCCGCGGCTCCGCTCGCGTGGACTTGATTCACTACTATAGTCACTGCTTATTCCTTATGTTACCCAACGTAATAAAATATCTCCCATTATTTCTCCTTATCTCCCAATATTTCTCCTTATTTCCCATTATCTCTACATAATTTCCATTATCTAGGCTTATCTCTGCTCATCTCCCATTATTTCTCCTTATCTCCCATTATTTCTCCTTATCTCCCATTATCTCAACTTATTTCCCATTATCTAGGCTTATCTCGACTTATCTCCCATTATTTCTCCTTATCTCCCATTATTTCTCCTTATCTCCCATTATCTCACCATAACTCCCATTATTTAGACTTATCTCTGCTTATCTCCCATTATCTCTCCTTATCTCCCATTATTTATACTTATCTCCCATTATCTCACCTTATCTCCCATTATCGAGGCTTATCTCGACTTATCTCCCATTATTTCTCCTTATCTCCAATTATCTCACCTTATCTCCCATTATATCGAATTATATAGAACATATGTATAAATTTATAAAAACACGTAAATCGGATAAGTGGTTCTCGAGTGATAAGCGCACTAACGGACAGACAGACAGACAGAGAGACGTTGCATTTTATATATATTGTATTCTTTGCTACATGATATTGTTCCATATTTAATGCTTTAGGGAGTGTATTGCAAGAGAACGCGCTAGCGGCAAACTTTTCTCCGACTTAATTCACTATTATCGTCACTGCTTATTCCTTATGTCACCTAATAAAATGTAGCCTATAACTGGCCAGAGAACATACGTATGGTTAAAAAAAAGCTCGTAAATCGGATAAGTAGTTCTGCAGTGATAAGCACACTAACGGACGGACATACAGACAGACAGACGGACAGAGAGACATTGCATTTTATATATTATAGATATTCTCTGCTACATAATATTGTTCCATATTTAATGGTTCGGACTGTGTATTGCAAGAGAACGCGCTAGCGGCAAACTTTGTACGACTTCATTTACTATTATTGTCACTGCTCATTCCTTATGCTACCTATCGTAATAAAATATATAGCCTATAACCTGGCCGGAGAAGATATGTATGTTTAAAAAAAAAAAAGTACGAAAATCGGATAAGTGATTCTCCAGTGATAAGCGCACTAACGGACAGACAGACAGACAGAATACGTTGCATTTTATATATATTATAGATGTAATAAAAATATATACCTATAACCTGGTCAGAGAACATATTTAAAAAATCACGTAAATCGGATAAGTGGTTCTCGAGGGATAAGCGCATTAACGGACAGACAGACAGACAGACAGACAAACATTGCATTTTATATATATATTATAGATATAGATTATTTTTATTATTTTATAACCTGGTCAAAGAATATATGCATGAATTTACAAAAAGACAGGTAAATCTGATAAGTGGTTCCTGCGTGATAAACGCACTAATGGACAGACAGACAGACAGACAGACAGACATTGCATTTTATATATATTATAGATTATACATATACAGATACATAATATTGTTCCATATTTAATGGTTTAGGCTGTGTATTGCAAAGGCACGCGCTAACGGCAAACTGATTTGCGACATCATTCACTATTTTACGTCACTGCTCATTCTTTATGATACCTATCGTAATAAAATATAGCCTATAACCTGGCCAGAGAAACATATGTATGTTTTAAGAAAAAAGTACGTAAATCGGATAAGTGGTTTTTCAGTGATAGGCGCACTAACGGACAGACAGACAGACAGACAGACAGAGAGAGGTTGCAATTTGTTCATATTATAGGTATAGATTATTATTATTATTATATAACCTGGCCAAAGAATATATGTATGAATTAAAAAAAAGACGTAAATCGAATAAGTGGTTCTCGCGTGATAAACGCACCAGTGGACAGACAGACAGACAGAGAGACATTGCATTTTATATATATTATAGATTCTAGATATTCTCTACTACATAATATTGTTCCATATTTAATGGTTTAGACTGTGTATTGCAAGGAAACGCGCTAGCGATAAACTTTTTTCCGACTTCATTCACTATTATCGTCACTGCTCATTCCTTATGCTACCTATCGTAATAAAATATAGCCTATAACCTGGCCAGAGAACATATGTATGTTTTAAAAAAAAAAGTACGTAAATCGGATAAGTGGTTCTCCAGTGATAAGGTCACTAACGGACGGACAGACAGACAGACAGACAGACAGACAGACAGACAGACAGACAGAGAGACGTTGCATTTTATATATATTATAGATGCTTCTATATGTATAGAATAAGAAGTCGATGTATCAAAGTCAGCCTATGTTTATTTTTGAAAATGCAGTTGTCGTGAGGCACAGCTGCTCGGGGGGCATAAACTCGTTTTTGGAAGCGTAACGCGAACCGAAGCAGGTATTAAAATTCCAATGCTGTGACATCATCAGGTGAGTGAACGTTAAACATCTAATACTTCAGAGAACTCAAAATAGTCACAAAGGTAGGTACGTGGCAAGAGATCATTATTTATGTGTTACACGTTAGTCATTCTTTAAACGTGTTTTTCTCAAAACTGCATTTTTTAAATTTGCTGCCGCTGTAAGTCGAAAATAGTTTATTATATCGACTTAAATTTTTTTTTCGCACGTTAAGGACATCTTTTGTCGTACCATGAACCATGGATTTCTGAATTGGGCCAAATATGCCCATTTGGCATGCAAAAAACGGACACTTTTTTGGCCGAAATTTAATCTATTTTAATAATCATATATTTTTTTTTTTTGATTCCGGGCAATATGGAGGCGCGCCAACCACGACAGCAGTGAAGCACACTTTTTTTTTCACCTGTCTCGTTACTGGGTTATAGGTCCAGTAAATTTCAATATTTTCATCGGGAAAATTTGTGTGTACTTGTAAACAAATAATAAATATGTACCCAACGTTTTAAAACATTTGATGCAGCAGTTTTCTTTAAAAAAATTCTAGAAAAATATCCTCATTTTTAAGTAGTTACACTGGTATAGCCCCTTAAAGAAGTACCGTGTTTTTCAGTTACTTAAAAGAAAATCGGGTTCTTTATTGCAAACGTCGTACCACCAGGACGCCAGACGGAGGTTCCTTCTGAAATAACCGGTCAAGTGCAAGTTGAACTTGCGCAATTAGTGTTGCGTACATTGACTGTTTTTCAAATAAAAAATTTTGTTACAGAGATATAAAATGATCATGACTTCACAAAACATACCCCAAATGAGTTTTCAACAAAGTTTGTTTCCAATCTTTACTGAAATCTGATGACCTTGAAATTTTGTTTTTTTTTATATACCAGATAAATTATTAAAGGTAATGCACTCGTGATAATTTTCGTTCAATCTACACCCCGTGGAGAATATTCCAGAATTTTTTCAAAATTTTTTGGTAAGTACTTTTCGAGATAAGGCGGGTGGACAGCGATTTTTCGCGATTTTTTTAAAATAATACAAAGAAAAGTGCGCGCAAGTATTACATTATATATATATATTTTTTTACTCGTGTTTTCACAAGCTTTCATTTGACACCACATTCGATTACCTAGTAAAACAATTTTTTTTCACTTCCGATTTCACCCCCAAAAATTAACCCCCTTAAGTCAAAATTTAACTTTCAAAACTACATGGCTCTGATTCCTATATTATTACCAAATTTTAACTTTCTATGACAAATAGTTTCGGAGAAAATCGGGTGTGACAGACGGACAGACAGATGGACAGACACCGAACACTAAAAATGGTCAATAAAATTCATTGTATTGTGATGAAATCTCAAGTTTTAAAAACAAAAAGCTGGGTGCACGAAGGGTGCTGAGTTGGTTAATTGTACACCAAAAACGCTCGAGAAGGGACATGACGTGTTTGGAAAAACTGCAGCGTAAACCGAAGGCCTTTTAGCGTCGTTTTCTGACAACAGAAGAAACGCGGATCCACCATTACAGTCCAGAGATTACTTGGAAAAGGGTAAAACAGGAACTGGCTCTTATTACATAACGTTACGGAACCGTTTGCATAGTGAGTTGAAGCATTAGCGCGCATAAAGGTGCTCACACTTCAGTCGTTACAATGGCAAAGTGCACGAACTGGGCTTCAAAATAGTTCTCCACCCATCCTTTTTACCAGATTTGGGCCCAAATGATTTTTTTTTTGTTTCCTAACCTCAAAAATTAGCTTAGCTATTATGTATAGTTCCAAATAATTTTTTTTCTGAGGCAATAAAAGAATTGAAATCTCGCTGGACCAAATGCATTAAGTTCAATGGAAATTATGTTAAAAAATACATTTGTCTTTTAGCAAAAAAATAATATTTACCTTGTTCTTATAAGGCCCTCGTACATATAATCAAAAATAAACGGTATAATATCTTTAATAAAAGTTTTTGATCAAATATTTTTCTTTAATGCCGCACATACAAGTTCGTATTAGCCCTCAACGGCGACACGTAATATGCAAGATGGTAAAATGAAATATGACGTAATATTTTTGCTCTATGTGCTGTTTAACTTGTTGGAAAGGTGGTGTTTTAGGGGTTTTACGACTTTTATGTTTCGTCAGTTTAAATTTATTGAGCTAAATTACTTAGTACAATGTGCCAAGGCAGTTTTTGGTCGGCAAACAAATTGCGCTTTTTTTTTCCGCTGAATATATCATTGTCAAGAAATGAACATTTCAAAACTGTGTTACAAGAAATTGAATACGAGACATATGTTTTCCTACACGTTATCAAATAAAAGCTATGGTAATAGGAATTGAAAACATTATTCAAGTTGTAGTGGTTCTGCATGCGTAGCCTAATAAAGGACATTAAAAAGTCACAGAAGTAAGCATAATATCGAGTATGGGACGTTTGTATGGAAAATTTATTAAAAATATCATAGAGGAAAATATAAAAGGAAAAATTGGAGAAGACCAAGCAGGCTTTACGGCCGGAAAATCATGTATAGACCACATATACACTACAAAACAAACAATGGAAAAACACTGGCAAAAAATAGAGAAGTTCATCTAGCCTTCATAGACATAAGAAAGGCCTATGACTCAGTACCAAGACAAAGATTATGGAACGCAATGGAAGAAATAGGCATTGACAAAGAACTAATATACGCAGTAATAACTCTCTACGAAAACATCACAGTGAACATAAAAATAGGACATAAAATAGGGAAGAGACTCCAAACATCAAAAGGCCTATTACAAGGATGCTCTACATCCCCCACACTATTCAAAATATACCTCGAACAAACATTAAAAAAATGGAAGGAAAAATGTAGTGAAATGGGAGTCCCAATACGAGAAGATTACTTATATACTCTTAAGTTTCGCAGACGACCAAGTAATCATAGCGCAAGATGAGGAAGACCTCAGTTATATGGTAAGAAAACTGAAAGAAGAATACACTAAAGCAGGATTGGCAATAAACTTTGATAAAACGGAGTATCTAACAACAAAGGAGGGAAACGTGGAGAATCTAGAAGTCGATAACGAAACAATAATCAAAGGAACCGATAGATTTAAATATTTAGGAACCATCATTTTAAAAAACGCAACATCAGAAGAAGAGATTAAAGCTAGATTAGGACAAACGCGGACATGCATAAGACAATTAAATTCTACCCTGTGGAACAAACACATTACAAAAAGAAACAAAACACGCAAATACAAATCAATAATACAAAGCATGATGACATACGGGTCAGAAACATGGACGATCAACAAAAGAAATAAATCTAAAATTAACGCGGTAGAGATGGAGTATTGGAGTAGATGTTGTAGAGTGACACGTATGGAGAGAATAACAAATGAAATAAGAAGCAGAATGAACATCAAAGAAAACGCAATAAACACCATTGAAGAAAAACGATTAAAATGGTATGGATACATAAGACAGAGCGAAGATAATAGGTGGATAAGGAAAATAACGGAGTGGAGCCCTATAGGGAGAAGAAAAAGAGGAAGACCCAGAAGATCGTGGAGAGACGATGTGGACGAGGTTATGGAGGACAGGGGTCTAACAGATGGAGACTGGGAAGATAGAAACGGATGGAAGCAAAGGCTGAGAAAAGGAAGACAGCGTCAGCTGTAGAAAATCCTTGATATATATATATATATATATATATATATATATATATATATATATATATATATATATATATATATATAGAAGTCCAATTACATACCACTAACCCAAAGTGATCTTCGGGCGGTTTTTTACCTATTATAGCTGATGTACTTGATGTGCCCCCACCTATATAATTCATAGTTAACCATATGCGATATTCATTAAGAGGCTATACCAGTGTAACTATTTAAATATAAGGATATTTTTCGAAAATTTTTTAAAGAAAACTACTGCATCAAATGTTTCAAAATGTTGGGTACATATTTATTATTTGTCTGCAAATACACACACATTTTTTTCCGACCAAAATATTGAAATTTACGGGACTTATGCCCCCGTAACGGGACAGGTGAAAAAAAAAGTAGCTCCACGCTGCTGTGATTGGTGCCTCCACATTGCCTTGAATAAAAAAACAAACAAAATGATTATTAAAATAGAAATAATTTTCCTTACCATCAAAAATATTGAAAATTATAAGAATGGCGGCGTGTAGAAAAAAAAAGTATAAAATTTTCGCCAAAAAAGTGTCCGTTTTTTGCATGCCAAAATGACAGTTTTGGTTCAATAAAAAAATCCATGATTCATGGTACGATAAAACATGTCCTTAATATGCAAAAAAAATTTAAGTCGATACAATAAATTGTTCTCGAGTTACATGTAGTTTTGAGAAAAACACGTTTAAAGAATGACTAACGTGTAACACGTAAATAATGATCTCTTGCCACGTACCTTCCTTTGTGACTATTTTGAGTTCACTGAAGTATTAGATGTTTAACTTTCACTTACGTAATGACGTCAGAGCATTGGAATCTTGATACCTGGTCCGGTTCGCGTTACGCTTCCGAAAACGAGTTTCTGGCCCCCCGAGCAGCTATGCCTGGCGACAGCTGTATATTCAAAAATAAACATAGGCCAACTTTGATACTTCGACCTCTTATTCTATACACGCATTGAAATATGTAAAAAAATCTGTTTTTTGAAATTATCACACTGATATGGCCCCTTAAGAAAACAAATTCCTGAAGAACACTTAGCTGCTATAGAGAATTATAAAGGTTATTATTGCGAGCTTCTAGACTAGGATGTTCGATTGGGATCCTCCAACAAACTAGGAGACGATACAATGAGTTTATATGGGTTCTCTACCTCCAACAAAGGAAAAAAACAGAAAACGTTTTCTGGAAAGTTAATGGCGACCATTTTTTGGAACTGTACAGGAGTTTTGCTTATTGAATATATAGAAAGAAGGTCCAAAATTAATGAAGAGGTTTAGTGAAGGACTATCCAAAAACTGAAGCAAGCCTTTAAAGAAAAACCTCCAAATTCATGGAGAATCAAAAGTTTGCTGTTATTCGACCACTGCAAAGGCTCGCACAATTAAAAACTATAACGGAAAATACCCAACTTTACCTAATTTTAATGTGATGATTCTTTCAACCAAGACGGTAAAACCAAATTTGATCCTAATGGATTGGACAATAAAAAAAATGAACTAATTAAGGTACCCAATTATCCTTGGGAAAGTGAAAGAACGTGACAGAACCTATGGGATGTCAAAAAACGGCAATAATTACCGATTTGAACAATGTGGTTATGTGTTAGTTGAGCGTAAGTTAAGACGATGAGGGCGCATATAAATGATCATCGATAAAATCAAACAAAAATCAGCGAAGGGGGTGGAAAAAATGTGCATATCCTAAAAAATAAACGGCCACAATATTTTTACCCGAACCTGAACTAACGAATATACTAGAAAACTTTACATATCTGCCTAATATTCTCGTTATAAGTCTTTAAATTGATGTTGTTTTGTGAACGTATGGTATAACTAATTTGCCTTTGTTTTGCCTTAACGACGATTTTGTATGTTTTATTGAAAAAGAGAAATAATAATTATAGTCACAAACCCAAACACGAAACTCTGTTATTACAGCATGAATAATATTTCTAGCAAATAAATTTTTCTTTGTTTGAAACTGGTATATATTAAGAAAAACATTTCTTTTCATTCCTATTTTGTGAGGAAGGAACAAAAGGACAATTATAGGCTGACAAGAAAGTACACTTTTATTTTTGGAAGCCTAGTGATATTTTCATGACTAAGGAGAACGGATTTAATAGGTATAAACTGAAAATTTTCATCATCAACCCGGTTTTTTTTTTATAGCGTTCTTCGCCTTCCGGTTTTCAGTTTCCATCCTCTTCAATCTTCCCAATCTCTGGGTTTTAGATTTCTCCCTGACATTGCCCCCTGAACACCTCCAAACTCTTGGCCTCCCTATTCTCCTCTTTTCGCTTGGTACTCACTTTAAAACCACCTTTAGTATTGGTGGAAAGAATGGAAGAACACCGAATACCAAAGAAACTGAAGAATTTTAAGTGCCATAATATAGTCTAGCGACAGTAGGAACTTGTTTAATTGTACATGCGGTCAAAAGTCTCGAGACTTTTGAAGAAAAACAATGTTTTTGCCAAAAATCAATTTCATTCTTTAACGTAGCTTCATTGGAGCCAAATATCTTTCTCTGGAACCACTTTTCCAAATTTGGAAAGAGGTAATAATTGCTAGGGGTCAGATCTGAAGCAGATGAGAAAGCAACTCATAGTCCAATTGATCCAATTTCCCCATCGACTTTATGGAGTAGTGAGCTGGTGCATTATCTTGGTGGAACAACACATTTTTCTTAACTAAACGCTGCTTTTTTTTCTTGATTTCACCTTTCAAACTTTAAAATAAACTAATGTAATATTCTCTGGTGATAATCGAAACCTTTCCAGCTGATATTTGTATTTTTGGACGCTTCAGTCGGCTTACATGATGTTCCAGCTACTTTGTGGACTGCCTGTTAGACTCAGGTGTGTAATGGTGGATCCCCGTTTCGTCCATAGTTACGAAAAAACGTAAAAAACTCCTTTAAATTAAGCCGAAACATTGCCAAACTGCGTTCCGGAACGTGGTGCATCATCGGTGATTGTACGACCGCATTTAAGTTTAAACCATCCACGTATAGTCGCTTTCAATAAAGCAGATGTGCCATAACACTGAACTCAAACCATTCTTGGATTCTGTATTTTTTTTTCCAACAAAAAGCAATGTTAATAGACACGCGAAAATTTTACATGAATCTTCTAAGAGTTGATACCAAATGAAAAACATTTTTTAGTTGGTGCTGCCATCTGTCGGACACTCCATGTAGTAGGTGAGTGCTTATACAAATTTTTGTTCCTCTTTTGATGCCAACAACTTTTCTGATGTCTCAACTTTGTACACATGGGCTCTACTCCCACCACCCTTCAACAAAATGGACAATTTTCTTTGAAATCGTGCGAAATTTTCACTATTTTTATATGGTCACATTTTTGCATGCGTTTTTAAAGGTACAGTAGAACCCTGATTAACCGAGTCGCGATTATCCAAGCTCCGGATTAACCGAGCCAATCTAAGAACCTGATTATCCGAGGTACGCGCGTCTATGCTGCGTATTAACCGAGCTTCTAAAATATGTATGTACATATTTCTATTTAAAATCGTCGGGGCCTTCGGGGAATCCCCCTGGCCCGTGTGAGGGGTTCCCCTATTTATGTTTTTGGACTCTTTCAGAATGTAAATTTGCGTGAATGCAGTGCGTTATAGCGTTTACTACGGAGAAGTACGAGTATATTCACATAATTTATTTGGTTGGAGTTCTGGTAGTTAAGTGTGATTAATACGAACTGCTTTGTTTGAATTTTTGTTTGTCGTATTATAACAACGTAAAAGAATCGTCGTTCCCATTGAAGAAAAATTAAAAGCCATCAGAAGAATTGAAGCAGGAGAGACAATTAAAGTTGTTGCACGAGATTATGGAGTAGCTAACAGTTGGAGACTGGAAAAAAAACAGCACAAAAATAGAAGAGTGATGTATAAATCAAGCCTCCTCGTCCTCAGGAAGAAAATCAATGAAAACCGGCGACTATGAAAAGGTTAACGAAGCTTTATTCATGTGGTTTAACCAACAGAGATCAAAAGGTTTACCGCCAGTTCTGGATGGCTTGACCGCTGGAAAAGACGGTACGGTGTACGACAACTGACTGTATGTGGTGAAAAACTTTCTGCTGATGTGTCATCAATTGAGAAATTTAAGCAGAACTTTAAAAAGCAAATCGAAGATTGCAGATACACATGTGATCAAATTTACAACTGTGACGAAACTGGTCTGAATTATAAAATGCTTCTATCAAAAACATTGGCATCTCGACAGGAAAATTCAGCTCCTGGGCACAAACGAAGTAAGAAAAGATTAACTGTAATGGTATGGTCCAATGCATCTGGCAAGCACAAAATCCCACTGATGGTGATTGGCAAGTCTGCACGTCCAAGAGCTTTAAAAGACATCTCACCCAAAGCCCCACCAGTCTATTACAAGAGTCAGCAGAGCGCATGGATGGATGCGACCTTATTTACTAACTGGTTTGAAGAAGAGTTCGTGCAATCTGTGACTAAATTTTTGAACAGAAACCGTCTTCCTATTAAAGCAACTTTGTTAATGGATAATGCCCCCTCTCGCCCTGAAAAAGGACTTGATTTGGGCGAAATTGTAAAATTTTTTTCTCCAAATGTAACCAGCATAATGCAACCAATGGATCAAGGCATCCTCGAAAACATTTAAAAAAATTATAGGCGTTTATATCTGGAACATCTGTTAGAATACACAGAAAAGGAGGATATTATCAATGGGATGAGAAAGGTTACACTGAAAAATGTTACTGACTGGGTAAGTCAAGCTTGAAATTCTGTGCGTACTACCACTATTCAAAAATCTTGGACAAAAGTTATTGATTTTGAGGACTGAAATGACAGTGAAGATGATACTCCATTAAATGAATTAGCTTTGAAATTGAGAAGCTATGGAGAAATATCCTGTTCAAATTTTGACAGCGAGATAGAAGAAAAAGAAAAAAGTTTCTTTGACTTAATGCAAAAATTAAAAGATTGCGAAAATGTAAGTTGTTGAATGGATTACAGCAGATGATTTAGAAGAAGAAATGAGTATTGAAGAAATAACGAAAGCCTTTCAGGAAACCGAAAAATCAGATGACGATGACGAAGCGGCGGTGGATGAACAGTCTCCCACTAAGATCTCTCACCAAGAAGGTTTTGCTTCTTTGGAAAAAGCTTTGAGGTATATCGAACAACAATCAGAGGCAACCCCAACGGATTTGCTTCTTCTTAATAGATGGAGAAACATTGCAGCGAGAAAAAGAAGATGCAATATGAAACAGAAGCGCATAGATACCTATTTCACTGTTTTATAATGTATGTTATATTTATATGTTAAAAACGTTAATACATCGGTTTAAACTATTGGTGTTAATTTTTTCAATGAATAAAAAACAAATCTGGATTATCCGAGTTTTCAGTTATCCGAGTAGGGTGCCCCCCACGTTACCTTGGATAACCGGGGTTCTGTATATTCATGAAAAAGACCTCAAGATTGTGCATAAAGATTTAAAAAAAAACTCCCAACACCAAAAGAAAACTGGTGACGAGGAAATTTTTTTTAAAGGTACATTTAGTCACTGTAAAGAACGATGAAAGTAATTTTTAGCTCATTTGAGAGTTGGATGTTTTATTAGCACCTCCTCACAAAACAGATATCGAAGAAGTAGGTTAATAAGGGCACTTTATCTTCAAAGAAGACGAAAACTGAGTCGTCTTCTGGAAAGTTGATGGCGACCGTTTTTTTGGAACTACAAACGAGGTCTAGGGAAGTACCATCCAAAATAATCTTTTTTGGATGTTATAGAAACCAAAATAATCTTTTTTGGATGTTACAGAAAAAGACAGAAACAATGGACTAAGTGTAGGTGTAAAAAGATATTTTGTAAACTTTGAGAGTTTTTGTCCATAACTAGAAAGATAACACTATTAAAGATAGACGTAGGCTGAAAAATTTTTGGTTTAGCTACTTAAAACCCTTTTTTGCAAAATTCGACTTTAGTCATCAACATAGTCTCCTTTAAGAGCGATACAATCAGTCCAACGCTTTTCTAAGATTTCTATACCTTTTTTGTAAAAGGATTTGTCATTGCCTTCAAAATAGGACTCAGTTTCGGCGATAACTTCTTGAATGGAGCCAAATCTGTTTCCCGCGAGCATTTTTTTCAGGTCTGCGAATAGATAATAGTCGCTGGGGACCAAATCTGGAGAATAAGGTGGATAAGAAAACAATTCGAACTTTAATTCATACGATTTTGCCATCGTAATCATTGACTTGTGACACGGTGCACTGTCTTGATGAAAGAGCACTTTTTCCTTGTTCATTTGGGGCCGTTTCTTAGCGATGTCTAGCTTCACGTGCACCAATAACTTTATATAATATTCGCTATTAATGGTTTTTCCCTTCTCAGCATAGTCGATGAAAATTTATTCCATGCGCATTCCAAAATACAGAGGCCAAAAGCTTCCCAGCTGACTATGGTGTCTTTGATCGTTTCGGGCGGCTTTCACCGGCTGCTGTCCACTCAGCTGACTACCGATTTGATTCCGTTGTGTAGTGGTGGATTCATGTTTCATCCATTGTCACATATCGCGTGAAAAAATCCTTTTTGTTTCACTTAAACAAAAGTGTTGTTGTTTTTTTGGTTCACTGTGAGCAAACGCGGTACCCATCTCGATCCGAGCTTTCTCGTGTCCAAATGTTCATGCAAAATATGACCAAAACGTTCGTTTGATATCTTTAGGGTGTCACCTATCTCACGCTATTTCACTTTACGGTTATCCAAAACAATTTTGTGGATGTTTTCCGGTATTACCACCTAATTTGGGCGTCCAGAGCGTTCACCATCATTTGTGTCTGTACCTCCGCATTTAAATTCAGCATACCAGTAAATGACGAGTGATTTTCCACGGGCAGAGTCCTCGTAACACTTATCAAGCCATTGCTTTGCTTGAACGGTATTTTTTCCCATCAAACAAGAGTGTTTAATTAACACGCGAAATTCGATTTTTTCCATTGTTTTGAAAATGTCACGTAGCGTCACTAAAACCAGTGTAACTTGTAAACTAATCGTCGAAATGTCATGAAATTTTGACACGTATCGTTTGAAGGTTGGTACTTCCTAAAAATCATATGAATTTTTTGAGAAAGGCGATATCTATGTGTCAGACCAAAAACTTTTCAGCCTACATGTTACTTGAACTAGGAAAGGAACTTGTCCTTCTTGGAACGTTAAACGTATCGGGTAAATTACTATACTGATTTTTCATCACACAAACACGTTTTGTTCAGATCAATATACGAAACTTCGAAACAAGTTTTCGACCCATCAGTCTATCGTTAAAACCCACCGCAACAAAACCTATTCAAACAACCAAACTTACATCAAACTTGGGAAATTAGCAAGATTAACAGGAAGCAAAGGAAAATATAAGAGTTGCAAAACTGTCATAAATTTTGCTTTCTAGTTTAACAGAGACATTTTGGCGAGTTCCGGTTTACTGGGACATGCAATAAAGCTTCCTTATTTTCATTTTCAAGTAAGGCTACAACGCTACAACTTATATGGAGATTTTCGAATAAAATTTGAAGTGGTTTTTACGGCGTGTAATAAAACCGGTCGTTAAATTATGACGTTTCTCTATCAAAACAAGGACTAGAATTTTGCGTGTAAGTGTACGTCTGTAGGTGTATCTTTTGTACTTTTTATGTGATAAAGAGAAGTGTTGATTTTTACACTCAAACAACAAGAGCCGAAAAACCTATAAATTGTTGAAAAAAATAGATATTGTCTAAAAAACCAATGCACTTACATATTTTAAAACGAGTCCTATTTGATGTTTTTTCGTTTATTGGTTAAACTTCATCTATAATATATATAAAAATGCAACGTCTCTCTGTCTGTCTGTCCGTCCGTTAGTGCGCTTATCACTGGAGAACCACTTATCCGATTTACGTACTTTTTTTTTAAAACATACATATGTTCTCTGGCCAGGTTATAGGCTCTCTTTTATTACGATAGGTAGCATAAGGAATGAGCAGTGACGATAATAGTGAATGAAGTCGGAAAAAAGTTTGCCGCTAGCGCGTTCCCTTGCAATACACAGCCTAAACCATTAAATATGGAACAATATTATGTAGCAGAGAATATCTATAATCTATAATCTATATAAAATGCAATGTCTCTATGTCTGTCTGTCCATTAGTGCGTTTATCACGCGAGAACCACTTATCCGAGTTACGTGTCTTTTTTTAAATTCATACATATATTCTTTGGCCAGGTTATATAATAATAATAATAGGTTATATAATAATAATAATAATAGTCTACATCTATAATATATATAAAATGTAACGTCTCTCTGTCTGTCTGTCTGTCTGTCCGTTAGTGCGCTTATCCCTCGAGAACCACTTATCCGATTTACGTGATTTTTTAAATTCATACATATGTTCTCTGACCAGGTTATAAATATATTTTATTACATCTCTAATATATATAAAATGCAACGTATCTCTGTCTGTCTGTCTATCTGTCTGTCCGTTAGTGCGCTTATCACTGGAGAATCACTTATCCGATTTACGTGCTTTTTTTTAAAACATACATATGTTCTCTGGCCAGGTTATCATCTATAATATATGCATATATATATATATATATATATATATATATATATATATATATATATATATATATATATACATATATATATATATATATATATATATATATATATATATATATATATATATATATATATGTATATATATATATATATACACATATATAAACTCCTGGACAAAATTAACGCAACAATCTGAAAATTAATTTATCTTTTTCTTATGTCAGTTTTAAAGTTTATCGAGTATTTGAATAGTAGGCTATGCATATTTTGTTTCGTTGTTCATGACAGAAATCAAAACAATTCGTTTAGATTTACAGTTTTAAAGAATTTTTTAGAAGATAAACAATTTTCTGTAATAATGCGATAGATTTTCTTTAAAAGTAAGCTTATAAATTGTTCCCTTTTTCAAAGTAATACGTTTTTGTGGTAAACTGTTTTATTTTTGACCCCGAAGAATTAGAAAAATGAATCGAATAAGGAATTTAAACTGAACACTAGGTAGTGCGAGCCTCAGTTTTATTGGACGAGGGATATTTTCAGAGTTATGTTGCCAATTTGTTAGGCAAACATCGCTCCACAATAAATCGTATGGTAAGACGCTTGAATGAAGTAGGAACTTATTCTAGAAGGCTAGGGCAAGGGCAAAAACGATGCACTAGCGACCTAGATGAACGTTTTATAAGACAATAAGCTGGATTAAACAGTAGGAGACCAGCCACTGCGCCCTTGCTTACTAGAGAGAACAGAGTTGCCAGGTTACGTTTTGCTCGAAATCACGAAAACTGGTCTGTGGATGATTGGAAACAGATTTTCTTCACAGATGAAAAACTAGGGTTAGTCTAAAACATCCAGATGGTCGTGAGCGAGTAAAGCGAAGATCAGGAGAGAGGTTTGCTCCTTGCAATATCTCTGCAAGCATTCCATTCGGCGGTGGCTCTGTTATGTTCTGGGGTGGCATCTGCTTTGATGCTCGCACATAATTAGTTCCTGTCCGTACGAGATCCATGAATGCTGACTACTATCTTGAGAATATTGTAATAGAACATGTGATGCCTTTCGGTCATTTTATGGGGCACAATTTCCTGTTTATGCAAGACAACGTTCGACCTCACGTGGCTAGGGAGGTACTCGATTATCTTAATCAAGTTGATATACCGATTATGCAATGGCCACCAAAAAGCCCGAATCTGAATCCGATAGAACATGTATGGGATCACCTTAAGAAAAATGTGAAACGTCATATACCTGCACCTAGAAACCTCAGGGAACTTGAAAATGCAGTAATCACAGAATAGGAGCAAATTCCTCAAGATTTTATCCAAAATTTAATTAGAAGCATGCCTAGGCGCATAAACGCTGTCATTCGAAGTAGAGGAGGCAACACACGCTACTAGTGTCCCAGTTACACCATTAATTTTGCTATTAGTGTCCCAGTTTATTTTTTTCATTATTACATAATTTCAACGATTTTGTTATTAGGTCTTAAGAATAATTTTAATTCGAATCTTATAAAGAAATTTGGTAGCTAATTCACTTTTAAAGAATCCGAATAAGTTTTTTTCTAACTTTTAGTTTAACCAATGTTCATAAAAAATTATTAAAATTAATTCATTATAGAGATTTGTATGATTTCATATATTCTTGCGTTAATTTTGTCCAGGAGTGTATATATATATATATATATATATATATATATATATATATATATATATATATATATATATATATATATATATGTATATATATAAAATGCAACGTCTCTCTGTCTGTCTATCTGTCCGTTAGTGCGTTACGTGCTTTTTTTTAAAACATACATATGTTCTCTGGCCAAGTTATAGGATATATTTTATTGCGTTAGGTAATATAAAGAATAAGCAGTGACGATAATAGTGAATCAAGTCGGAAAAAAAAAAAGGTTACCGTTAGCGCGTTCTCTTGCAATGCACTGCCTAAACGAATAAATATCGAACAATATCATGTTGCGAAGAATATAACATATATAAAATGCAACGTCTCTCTGTCTGTCTGTCCGTCAGTGTGCTTATCACTTGAGAACCACTTATCTGATTTCCGTGTTTTTATAAATTTATACATACGTTCTATATAATTCGATATAAGCGTAGATAATGGGAGATAAGTATAAATAATGGGAGATAAGGAGAAATAATGGGAGATAAGGAGAAATAATGGGAGATAAGCAGAGATAAGTCTAGATAATGGGAGTTATGGTGAGATAACGGGAGATAGGAAGAAATAATGGGAGGTAAGGAGAAATATTGCGAGATAAGTCGAAATAAACCTAGATAATGGGAGATAAGGTGACATAATGGGAGATAAGGTGACATAATGGGAGATAAGGAGAAATAATGGGAGATAAGAAGAAATAATGGGAGATGAGCAGCGATAAGCCTAGATAATGGAAATTATGAAGAGATAATGGGAGATAAAGAAAAATAATGGGAGATAAGGGGAAATAATGGCAGATATTTTATTACGTTAGGTAACATGAGGAATAAGCGGTGACGAGAGTAGTGAATCAAGTCCACGCGAGCGGAGCCGCGGACACGGCTAGTAACATATATAAGATCACTTGTCGGTGTCTGTCTGTCTGTTTGCCCGTCTGTCCGTCTGTCTGTATCTCACACCCACACAAAAGTGGTGAGTGTCTGTCTTACACCTTGGGTTATTCTCATGCTTTAGGACTTTTCCAGCCCCATTTTAACTTCCATTGATTGATTCCAGTACAGATTAATAATATTTAGATCTCTTTTGTCTATATTTGTTGTTTTTAGAATTTTTATTCATTTCTCGTGCATCACACAGTCGAAAGCTTTATTGTAATCAATAAAACATGCATATACATCTACATTCATATCTTTACAACGCTGGATCAGTACATTTAATGAGAATAAAGCTTCCCGTGTACCCGTGTCTTTTCGGAATCCGAATTGTGTGATATCTATTTTTGCTTCATATTTTCTATATATTCTGGTATGGATGATTCTCAGGAATATCTTGAGAATGTAAGACATTAAGCTTATCAAGCGATAATCGTCCCATTTCACCGATTTTGTCTTTTCTGTACGGAACACTTATAAGATTACTTCGGTGTCTGTCTGTCAGTCCGTCAGTCTGTCTGCCCGTCTGTCTGTCTGTCCGTCTGTCTGTCACACCCGATTTTTTCCGAAAATATTTGACATAGAAAGTTGAAATTTGGTACTAATATAGGAATTGATGGCCTCATCAGAGCCGTGTAGTTTTGAAAGTTAAATTTTGACTTAAGGGGTTAGTTTTGGGGGGTGAAATCGGAAGTGAAAAAAAAAAAATTTTACTAGGTCATCGAGTGTGATGTCAAATGAAAGCTTGCGAAAACACGAGTAAAATATATATATATATATATATATATATATATATATATATATATATATATATAATGTAATACTTGCGTACACTTTTCTTTGTATCATTTTTAAAAAATCGCGAAAAATCGCTGTTCCGCCAACTTATCTCGAAAAGTACTGATCAAAAAAGTTTGAAAAAATTCTGGAATATTCTCCACGGGGTGTAGATTGAACGAAAATTATCACGAGTATCACAGGGCAACAAAAAAATATTTTTGTTTTGGTGCCTGGGATTTTAGAGCTGATTTTAACTATATTTGGGACGCTAAATCTATACATGCAATCCGTTTTTTTCTCTATCAGCTCTACTTTTGTAGATACATCAACTTATCTACCAATGTGGTTTTTATTCAGTATATTCATTTATGAGAGTTCTAAAATTATTATATATTCATTAATGTAGGTACAATGGTTTTATTGTCAGTCTGTAATTGAGTAAATTCCAGGTAAATCTATAAATTGCCTATCAGGTACCTGAACTGACCCTTTTAATCACCTAACTCGGGTAAGTCTCGTCAGTTTGTGCGTTCTTACTAATGAGAGTAGATCGAATTCGGCGTGTTATTTTATGTTAAGAAAAGAGTGTTTTTGTGTTATTGAACAGAATTAAAATGAGTTTAGGTTCCAGTTCAAGAAGAAGTTGTGTAAATCAACCTGATGTGTTTTGCTATATATGCGGAGAATACATGTTTCAACAAAACAGACAAACTATTACTGACTTTGTAAAGCGAGCGTATCTTGGATACTTTGGAGTTAAGCTTGGTGATCAGGACAAAACGTGGGCCCCGCATCTCGTATGTAAAACTTGTACAGAGCATTTACGGCAGTGGACTACCGGGAAAAGAAAATGTCTAAAATTCGGCGTACCAATGGTTTGGAGAGAACCAAAAAACCACTTCACTGATTGTTATTTCTGTTTAGTAAATACTAATGGAATCAATCGAAATAACCGCAGTAAGTGGACTTATCCCAATTTAGACTCGGCAATACGCCCTATCCCGCACTCAGATGAAATACCGATTCCAACATTTCATCAGCTACCACATATCTCTGATGACGAATATTTTCCCTCTGATCGTTCTTCTAATGCTAATAAAAGTTCTGATGCTAATGAAACTAACAGTGACTATGAGGGGACGTCATCAGTTCCTCAACGCTTCAATCAAAATGAATTAAATGATCTCACCAGGGATCTCAATTTATCGAAAAAAGTTTCTGAAGTACTGGCTTTTAGGTTGAACGACAAAAATTTACTGGAACAAGGAACCAAAATTACCTTTTACCGTACAAGAGAAAAATATCTGCTACCATTCTTTTCTCAAGTAGACAATCTTGTATTTTGTCACGAAATTAGGGGACTCATGAAAGAAATGGGACTTTCTGAATATATTCCAGATGATTGGCGCCTATTTATTGACAGTTCAAAGCGAAGTTTAAAATGTGTCCTTCTACATAATGGGAATAAATATGGTTCAATACCACTAGCTCACTCAGCGAAACTGAAAGAAGAATATAATACCATAGCTTTGGTCTTGCAGAAGATAAAGTATTACGAACATCAATGGATGATTTGTGTAGACTTAAAAATGGTAAACTTTCTTCTTGGGCAGCAAAGTGGTTACACGAAATATCCGTGTTTCTTGTGCCTCTGGGATAGTAGGGACAAAACACACCACTGGGTTAGAAAAGATTGGCCTCAGAGAGAAAACATGGACGTTGGGGAAAAGAATGTCATTAACGACGCTTTGGTTGAAAGAGAAAAAATCATACTTCCTCCGTTACATATAAAGTTGGGCTTAATGAAGCAATTTGCAAAGGCTCTTGATAAGAATGGGTCTTGTTTTGCATATATAGGGGTAAAAATGCATCAGTTGAGCACAGAAAAAACTCATAGCAGGGATATTTGACGGCCCACAAATAAGACAATTAATTAAGGATCCTGCCTTCATAAATTCAATGAATCAAGTTGAACGAGAAGCTTGGACATCATTTGTTGCAGTTGTAGAAAATTTTCTAGGCAAACATATAGCTCAAAACTATGTTGAAATGGTTAACAAGATGCTTAATAGTTTCAAATCCTTAGGGTGCAATATGAGTATTAAAATACACTATTTACACAGCCACTTAGACCGTTTTCCAGAAAATTTAGGAGACATGAGTGAGGAACAAGGTGAAAGATTTCACCAAGATATTAAAGTTATGGAGGACCGCTACCAAGGAAGATGGGACATGCACATGATGGCAGATTACTGCTGGAGTTTAAAAAGGGACTGTTTAAAAAAACATTCAAGATTGTCGCGGAAAAGAAGCTTTCCAAGTGTTGAGTGACTATTTCATTTCTTCAATGTTTTTTTTTTTGTTTGTAAGTACGACATAATATTGTATTTTGTATAACTAAAATAAAAATTTCGTATCTACTTTTGTTTACTACACTTACGGATTTGAGTTACAATAATGTAACTTATATTTCTCTAAAATTGTATATCTTAAAAATTTGAGCTCCTAGGTACAAATGAATACGTTATTTGAATTCAGGACTTCAAATTGATATAGAATCAGCTCAAAAAACCTCGACACCAAAACAGCTGTTCCTCTGTGTAATTTATCTGGTATATAAAAAAAACAAAAATTTCAAGGTCATCAGTTTTCAGTAAAGACTGGAAACAAACTTTGTTGAAAACTCATTTGGGGTGTGTTTTGTGAAGTCACTGATCATTTTATACCACCGTAACAAAATTTTTTTTATTTTAAAAGCAATCAACGTACGGAACACTAATTGCGCAAGTTCAATTTGCACTTGACTAATGGGGTGAAAAGTTTCGATACTTTCCGAGAGATGGCAGCATAAACACAAAACCCATATGAATTCCAGTTAGTGTCAACTCCCAGAAGATTCGTCTAAAATTGTTACAGCCGTTTGAGCAAAGCTTTTCTTTTCTGTATATTTCTTGGGATACGCGTGGAATAATACTGATCGACTATCTTGGGAAGAGGCGAACAGTCATCGGATACCATTACGTTAGTTTATTGGACCCCTTGAATGGTAAAATCAAGAAAAAAAGGTCGCATTTAGCGAAGAAATAGTGTTGTTTAACCAAGATAATGCACCAGCACACAAATCCATACAAGTGATGGTGAAATGGGACCAGTTGGGTTATGAATCGCTTGCTCATCCGCCATATTCACCAGATCTGGCCCCCAGCGATTATTATCTCTTTCCAAATTTGAAAAGGTGGTTCCAGAGAAAAAGATTTGGCTCAAATGAAGCAGTCAAATGGGAAACTGAGGCAGAGTGCTCGACGAATCGTACTATATAAGAGGTATCCAAATATTGGAAGATCTCTGGAATAAGAGTGCTCTTGAAAGAAACTACGTTAAAGAATATAATCGATTTTCGGCCATTTTTCACCCCATGTAGTAAATATATAAAAATCCCACTCTCACGGATAGAAATTCAAATACTTTCTCGCATCACCATCCCGCCCAAAAACACTGAGTCTCCAACTCCCTTGTTCACAGAGCTGTATTACTGTTTCACTAATTAAAACAACTCACTTCCGTTATAAAATTAAATAATTTCTGTTATCGAGATAGAAAACTATCCCTTCAAAACCGTACATCTCCCCAGATGCCTCCAAAGACTAGAAGTCAAGCAGATATATCTCGTGAAATTGTAGTCCTCCCACACATTGGGAATATCACAGATCGCATTCCAAAAATTCTACGGAAAGATAAAATAATAACACAATTCTCTACGTGTCCCAAACACTTGAAAATCTAGGAGTCTACAGTATACCTGTGGTGTGAAACCTATACAGAAAAATATATACAAGAATTAAAGAACATTAAAGGGCAATAGGTTTTCATAAAATTTCCACTTCAGCAACGTTTTGTTAGTTGTAAGCGTGAAACGGGACACGAGATGCTGAGTTTTATCATAGGAATACTCGAGAAGCCATCGAAATATCAAAACATCTCCACAACCGTAATCAAGACAATGGTCATCACTGGTATAACAACTAAAGACGAAACGAAAAGAATCGTATTTTTAGAAGTTACCAAAAGTGTTCTTCGTATTTGCTGAACGATCCCAAGACGCGTTTCGCCGGATCACGGCTCATCAGCTGGGCTAGGTTCAGCAAATATGAAAAACACATTTATAGTCCTTTATCCAGGTAACTAACGGAAAACTATAACAAATAGATGCTTATACTGCACTCTGTCGGCGACTTACTAAGTCTATTCAAGCAGAGCGGCACAGCACGGCTGGCACTTATTGCAGAAACGCAACTTTCTCAAGCTTACTGCTCGAAGGCATAGATGGCAGTATTGGTATAACAACTATAGACGAAACGAAAAGAATTGCATTTTTAGAGGTTACCAAAAGTGTTCTTCGTATTTGCTGAACCATCCCAAGACGAGTTTCGCCGTATCACGGCTCATCAGCTGGGCTAGGTTCAGCAAATACGAGAACACATTTGTAGTCCTTTATCCAGGTAACTAACGGAAAACTATAACAAATAGATGCTTATACTGCAGTCTGTCGGCGACTTATTAAATCTATTCAAGCAGAGCGGCACAGCACGGCTGGCACTTATTGCCGAAACGCAACTTTCTCAAACTTACTGCTCGAAGGCATAGATGGCAGCATTGGTATAACAACTAAAGACGAAACGAAAAGAATCGCATTTTTAGAAGTTACCAAAAGTGTTCTTCGTATTTGCTGAACGATCCCAAGACGCGTGTCGTTGTATCACGGCTCATCAGCTGGGCTAGGTTCAGCAAATACAAGATGCAATTCTTTTCGTTTCGTCTTTAGTTGTTATACAAGCAGTAAGCTTGAGAAAGGAGCGTTTCTGCAATAAGTGCCAGCCATGCTGTGCCGCTCTGCTTGAATAGACTTAGTAAGTCGCCGACAGAGTACAGTATAAGCATGTATTTGTTATAGTAAGACAATGGTCATTATCATTCAACAATCAGGCAACAGATCATCCATCCTTTCCCCAACTCCGTTCCCCTAATATATCAAAAATTAAATCAGCTTCGTGCTACATTTCGAAGACGACACTTCTCGGAATAAGTTCTGAAGAAGCCGGCAGGATGATCGGAGAAACGTCAGCAAAGTCAATCATCTAATTTATATGGATGACTTTAAACTTTATGCTACTTCAGAATGAGACCTAAATTCGCTTATGATACTGGTATGGAATTTGGATTAAATATACTTTTATAACAACCTGTAACCGCAACAATATAAACTGAAATTACTTTTTGAGCAAATATAAAATTAAATATTTTTAAAATGTACTCTTATTTGTGAATTTTAATTGCGACTTCTTTTTAAAAGCCCCTACCTTTTGTTCTTTTAATTAAGAAATGAGAAATAATAAAATAAATTACTTCAAATATTAAAAATGAAAGACAAAAATTTAAATGAATATTTTGTTTCTCGTCATTCCTTTAACCAGAGTTGCTACCCTTGTTTTTCTAAAGTCAATTTAGTGGAGCACTAAAAAAATTACTTCCGGCGTTTGAAAAATATTTTATTTTTGATCCTTTTAATTAAGGGAAATTAATAAAATTAGGCCTTCAAAACGGTAAGATTTAAAAAGAATATTTGAATAGAACCCTGTTACTTCGATAAACACATTTCGTCCTACCTTTTTAACACAAACATGTTTAGTAGAGCGGAATTAAGCCTTATATTAGTAAATAAAATACTTGAATAACTGTTACGTTCTATTTTTTTAAAGTCCGTTTATTTGGAGTTGATAGCACACAACATGGGTTATAAACATTAAAATGTCATAAACCATAAGCGTCCGAAATTTATCTACCAATTATTTCCATTTTTAATGTTCCGTACGGAACACTTATAAGATGACTTCGGCGTCTGTCTGTCCGTCAGTCTGTCACACCCGATTTTCTCCGAAAACTATTTGTCATAGAAAGTTGAAATTTGGTAATAATATAGGAATTGATGGCCTAATCAGAGCCATATAGTTTTGAAAGTTAAATTTTGACTTAAGGGATTAGTTTTGGGGGGTGAAATCGGAAGTGAAAAAAAAAAAATTCTTTACTAGGTAATCGAGTGTGGTGTCAAATGAAAGCTTGTGAAAACACGAGTAAAAAATATATATAATGTAATACTTACGCGCAGTTTTCTTTGTATTATTTTTAAAAAATCGCGAAAAATCGCTGTCGCTGTCCACTAGCCTTATCTCGAAAAGTACTTATCAAAAAATTTTGAAAACATTCTGGAATATTCTCCACGGAGTGTAGATTGAACGAAAATTATCACTAAGTACCTAAGTATAGCCATGGCTTCAACTTTCAGTTATGTCCCGGTCAAACTTCGCGGAGTCTGTAAATCTGCATTTTTCCTGCGAGAAAAACAATAATACTTAAACGTCCATGATACCCTAGCGCATCAACAGCCAACAAGCCAAGTCCGTGAAATGGTGGAAACCTGTGCCAACATGACGGGAGTTGGATCAGCAACTATTTATAGATTTCTAAAAGAAAGAAAACGCAGTCCTTGCAACAAACCTCAGAATCACAAAGGAAAGGAAACCTTAGAGGTCGATGAAGACTTTAAAACGCAATAAGAAGAAAAGGTACGCCATTTTCTTATTAAGAAAGAAATACCTCTATACAAAGGTATTTGGGTCTGTATGATGGTCCGTTAGTAAATACATGCGCAGCCGTACCTTACTCAGGAAGTTTACCGTTTCCACATGGTTAGTCTACCTTGCAACGGTGGCGGTGAGTAATGGATTCAGGTATCTAAAGTGTGGGTTTTTCCGACTATTAAACGATCATCATTAGATAGATCGTAATATATTACTCTTTTGTTCCTTTTTCTGTCAATTTATTCATTTTTTCCATGTCTTTTCTTCCGACTTTATCATTTTAAAAATCTAGATCTTATTGGTGTCACTTCCTATTCTATCGTAGAGTAAATATAATGACATATGTCGCAGGCTATACTATTTTGTATTGGCACATGCACATGCACAAAACTAAACTAATATCTGCCGCAGGCAATATTATACAGGTTGAATTTTATTTAGAGGTGAACTGCTGCGTTTAGGTTTGCCACTGGTTTTCATTTGAGCTTATTTTATAGACTACATTCCATTTATTCTTAAGTTAATATAGATAGATATATATATATATATATATATATATATATATATATATATATATATATATATATATATATATATATATATATATATATATATATATATATGTTATATATATATATATATATATATATATATATATATATATATATATATATATATATATATATATATATATATATATATATATAAAGGGTGATTCATTTAGAGGTACTTTTTTTAAATAAAAAAAAATGAATAAAAACAATTTTATTTTATAATCTTTATTATCATATAAAAGAACCATTCTTTACAATTATTTCTTAAAGATAATTTTTTTCAAATGTTGTCCGCGACTACGGTTAACAACGTCCATTCTGAAGTTCCAATTTTCAATGACGCGTGTGAGTATTTCGAGTGGTATTTGGCCAATGACTCGAGTAATTTTGGCCTCCAATGCCCCAATTGTAGCTGGCTTATCCATGTAGACTTTGGACTTTACATAGCCCCAAAGGAAAAAGTCAAGAGGTGTGATGTCACATGATCTAGCCGGCCAATTCACTGGTCCAAAGCGTGAAATGATCTGTTCGCCGAATTGCTCTCGCAGTAAAGCCATGGTTTCACGGGCTGTATGGCAAGTGGCGCCATCTTGTTGGAACCAAATTTCGTCGAGACCACGGGCTTCAATTTCTGGCATCAAATAGTCTGTTATCATGGCGCGATAACGGTCACTATTCACAGTAATATTCCGGCCGGCCTCTGTTTTGAAGAAATATGGACCGATTATTCCACCGGCCCATAAACCACACCAAACACTTGTTTTTTCTGGATTTAATGGCAGCTCTTGAACCTCTTCAGGTTGTTTATCACCCCAAATACGGGCATTTTGTTTATTCACGAACCCATTAAGCCAAAAATGGGCCTCATCGGTGAACAAAATTTTTCTCGAAAACAGTGGATCTTCTGCAAGCTTGTCAAGAGCCCAACAACTAAAACGGAAACGATTCGGAAGGTCGGTCGGCTTCAGTTGTTGCACTAGTTGAATTTTGTATGCTTTTAAAGAAAGATCCTTACGTAAAATACGCCAAGTTGTTGAATATGACAGGCCAAGCTGTTGAGAACGGCGACGAATCAACACTTCACGGTCTTCGCGTACACTCTCCGCTACCGCCACTATATTTTCTTCACTACGTGCTGGATGTGGTCTATTCGGTCGAGCATTATCCAATAATGAAAATTGGGTCTCAAATTTATTGATGGTAGAGCGAATTGTGCGTTCGGTAGGGCGATTATGTGGACCATAAGTTGCTCTAAGCGCCCGATACACATTCCTCGTAGAACGCCCATTTTCGTAATAAAGTTGAACAATTTGTAGACGCTGTGCCGGGCTAAGTCTTTCCATTATGAATTGTCAAACACTACTGAACAGGAATGCCACTTCAGTTGACACGACGCATGCGCAATCTGCAATTAAATCCCCATCACAAAAAGTACCTCTAAATGAATCACCCTTTATATATATATATATATATATATATATATATATATATATATATATATATATATATAAATATTTTAAAATATATGACACAACTTTGCGAAAAATAATCACTTAAGAAGAAATAACTGATTCGATGAAAAAATTCACAACTTTTCATTTCAGTTTATAAGGGGAGGAAGGCAAGGAATTATAAGCTTATTTTAAAGTTTGTCGTAGACAACTACATTGTAGTGGTGCAGCAAAAATATAGAGCATAGTTGTGTCAGCTACCATCTATCATATAGCAGTTGATCTCCATATAAAATATCCTAAGTTGTCTGTGATAAATTTGTAACTACAACTGTACCGAATGACACAATCTATTTCACTTGCTGCTATGTTCTACACTTTCTACAATTTTTTATAAATTGACACTACTGTATAGTCTATCTATCTTTAAACCAATCTGCAATAACACTGATCTTTTACAACAACAAACTAAACGTAAATTTGAAGTTTTCCTAGATGGCGGTGTCAATTGACATCCGGCAAGTCGCGAGCCACTAAAAACTGTCCCAGCAAGTGAACCGGCGGCGACTTTCATCTCGTCAGGAATGCGAATAATAAAAATCCACAAATTCTTTGTCGATATCAGAATAATAAAATAAGAAAAATATTAATATTTTTTTCTTTTATTAAATCGATCAAATCTAAACAACCACCTTACGTCTAATTAACGATTTTCCATATTTTAGAGTCCTAGGGTTCACCAATGGCGTCGTAAAAAAATATTCCTGACATCATTTCTTTAGGGTCGATTTTTTCCTTTATTATTGAGATTCGCTATTTAAGGTGAATTTTCTGCAATCGGTCTTGTTACAAGTATTCACCAGTTTCAATATATACAGTGAATTCAATAACACCCTGTATATATATATATATATATATATATATATATATATATATATATATATATATATATATATACATATATATATATATATATATATATATATATATATATATATATATATATATATATATATATATATATATATATATTATATAAAAACAAAAACAAGTATTTTTTGTCTCTTACATAATTTCTTTAAAAGTTTAGTTCTCGAGTAAAAAATTGTTGAAAATCCAAAATATGGCAAATACACTGTGATAAATATCTCCGAAAATTAAGGTTATACAAAAAACTTTTCCTACAAAAGTTTTTTGGGGTAGAATAAGATTATCAGAGAAAACTCCTGGCTATTTTAGGAAATTACATTTTTACTTTGAATTTTTCTGAAATTTTTTGAAATTCATTTTCAGATTTGGGTCGGTATTGAGCCCAAATCAGCACAATTTCTTAATATGCCACTCAAAATTCAAAACTACATATCATAAGCTTTAATCTGGACGAGATTGTGTCCTCAAAAATTGCGTCAATCTATGGACTAATGGGGGGGTCAGGTTGACGAAGGATGACCCATACATATGAATCGTCTCACAACGTCCCTCGACATCTTACGATGCTTATTCTCCATGCCTCTCTACACGTATCCATCCAGAGATGCGTATCTAAGCGTTTTCAGACTTCCCTGTCTATTCCTTCTCTCCAGCTTCGTCGTGGTCATTTTTTTGTGAGGTTTCTTCCCACCCTGTTGTGATTCACCATGACTATATACAGAGGAACATTATCAATCTCCTATAAAATATTTACTTAATCCAAAATTAGCAAAAAGATTCAATATCATTAGCTTGAAAGTGTTTTTAAGATTAGACTATATCATCAAGCACAACGCTTTGTCGCAAAGTCTTCTAATCTCGCAGAGAGAACCCTGAAAATCGAGAAGTCAATCTGACAAAGTCCAATCCTACGAACAATGTTCAACTGATCAAACCGATGAAATCTTCCATTTCAAGTTGATTTAACCAGTTGTCAAAATCCTCGAGACTAAAACTTACTTAAAAAATCTTTCCGTTTGCAGCTTTTCGTGTAATCGCATTAGCTGGGTTTAATTTCAACCGTATCTCCCACTTTGGCGAAAATTATCCAGAATTAGGGGCTCTTTTTATCTGTTTGTATTATTAATTGCCCTGGATAAACTCGAATTAAAATGGCCGGATTTTAAATGGAAAAGTGGCCATGATTCGTTGACTATGAATGATAGATGTACGTATGTTCTCTGGAGATATTACTTCTAAATTAAAATAATTTGTGCACTCTGGAGAACCTGTATTTTGTACCATTATGAGACAAATAACTTTGTATATTGCCTTTTCTTTTCGTTTTTTGTTTATATATATATATAGAATTTATATCTCCACCATTTTCTAAATGTTCAGCAACATAAAGAAAATAAATTACAAATATATTTTCGAGATTTCCTTTCTTAGAGAATCCAGCTTCTTGCCAGGGTATTGTGTTTCATTCTTACCCTTACAAACTACAAGATTTTTAAGGTTATTTTCTGCATTACAGTGTCGTAGATAAATATATTATATATATCAAAGATTTTCAACAGCTGACGCTGTCTTCCTTCTCTCAGCCTTTGATTCCATCCGTTTCCATCTTCCCAGTCTCCATCTGTTAGACCCCTGTCCTCCATAGCCTCGTCCATATCGTCTCTTCACGATCGTCTGGGTCTTTCTCTTTTTCTTCTCCCTATAGGGTTCCACTCCGTTATTTTCTTTATCCACCTATTATCTTCGCTCCGTCTTATGTGTCCATACCATTTTAATCGTTTTTCTTCAATGGTGTTCATTGCGTTCTCTTTGATGTTCATTCTGCTTCTTATTTTTCATTTTTTTATTCTCTCCATACGTGTCACTCTACAACATCTTCTCCATCTCTACCGCGTTAATTTTAGATTTATTTCTTTTGTTGATCGTCCATGTTTCTGAACCGTATGTCATTATCCTTTGTATTATTGATTTGTATATGCGTGTTTTGTTTCTCTTTGTAATGTGCTTGTCCCACAGGATCGAATTTAATTGTCTTATGCATGTCCGCGTTTGTCCTAATCTAGCTTTAATCTCTTCTTCCGATGTTGCGTTTCTTGAAATGATGGTTCCTAAATATTTAAATCTATCAGTTCCTCTGATTATTGTTTCGTTGTCAACTTCTAGATTCTCCACGTTTCCCTTCTTTGTTGTTAGATATTCCGTTTTATCAAAGTTTATTGCTAATCCTGCTTTAGTGTATTCTTCTTTCAGTTTTCTTACCATATAACTGAGATCTTCCTCATGTTGCGCTATGATTATTTGGTCGTCTGCGAAACTTAGAGTATATAAGTAATCTTCTCGTATTGGGACTCCCATTCCACTACATTTTTCCTTCCTTTTTTTTAATGTTTGTTCGAGGTATATTTTGAATAGTGTGGGGGATGTAGAGCATCCTTGTAATAGGCCTTTTGACGTTTGGAGTCTCTTCCCTATTTTATGTCCTATTTTTATGTTCACTGTGTTGTTTTCGTAGAGAGCTTTTACTGCGTATATTAGTTCTTTGTCAATGCCTATTTCTTTCATTGCGTCCCATAATCTTTGTCTTGGTACTGAGTCATAGGCCTTTCTTATGTCCATGGAGGCTAAATGAACTTCTCTACTCTTTGTCAGTTTTTTTTTTCCATTGTTTGTTTTATAGTGTATATGTGGTCTACACATGATTTTCCGGCCGTAAAGCCTGCTTGGTCTTCTCCAATTTTTCCTTTCATATTTTCCTCTATGATATTTTTAAAAAATTTTACATACAAACGTCCCATACTCGATATTATGCTTAGGCCTCTATAGTTTGTGCATTTTCTGCGGTCTTCCTTTTTAAATATAGATACTATATAGGCTTTTGACCATTCCTCTGGTATTTTTTTCTCCATTTATCGCTCTGTGGAACATGTTTCTCAGCATTCGATGTAATTTATTAGACCCGTTTTTATTGTCTTCTTTACTTCTTCATAGTTTAGTTCTATCTTTTTTTTCCCTTATTCTGTTCTTCTTCAGGGTTCTCTTCCTGGAATTCTTGTCTGTCTTATGTTAGCAGCTTCTTATAATATTCTTCCCACTCGCTTTCTGGGATATACTCAATATACATCTTCTCTCTATTGTTGGTCCTTAATTCTTTAATTATTCTCCATGACTCTGTGCTTCTAGTTCCTCCTATATACTGTTCTACATATTCGCACGATTTTTCCCATCTCTCGTTCTTTTCTTTGTTTATCATCCTCCTCGTTTCTGCATTTTTCTCTTTATATTTCTGTAGATCTTCTTCTGATTTTATATTCAGCCATTTTTCGTATAGTCTTTTTTTCTCCTTTATAGATTCTTTGGTTTTTTTTCACAGATTCTAATTTTATGTTTCTTATTCTCGTTGTCCTCTTTACCTGATGCTTCTAAGGCCGCCTGTTTGATGCATTCTTTTATGTGGTTATACATCTGTTAGAGGTTGTCGTAGTTAAATTCATTTAATTTTTGATCTAATCGTCGTCTGTGTAGGTCTCTTATCGTTTCGTCTTGCAGTAAGTGTATTTTGTATTTTATTTCATTTCATTTCATTTTAGATAAATATACCCTCTAAATAAAAGAAATATTACTAACTGGATGCTAAAATGCACACATCTTTTGCTGCGTTGACTCGGGCCACAGATACAGTTTCTCAAAATAATTCACCTATATCTTACCAAATTGCTTTTTACAAATTTATATTTGTTCCAGCCATTCGAATTTGCGCTATGCATTTCTACATTCTCTACAGAGTATGTCTTCTTTTAACAATACAGTATTATTTTTAAATCTTTTAACATCCTTGTACTTAGTAAAACTGGATATTTGGCAAGGAAGTAGTGAAACTGGTCAGCTGCTGAAACAGACGAAAAGCAAGAAACGTAGACAATCTAGTAGATGAATAACAGCACTAAGAATGAGATATATGTTGTACTTTCGTTATCTTTTCTTTAAAAAGGTAACTAAAGAACAGAAAAAGTTCTGCCCTACACCACTGAGACATGCATAGAAGTACTATAAATTCGGAAAGTTGGCACGGATGAACCGAAAAAGGATTTCTAGGCATTCTCTCGTCCTCATACAATTTTTACAATAAATATTTTATAGTTCTGCTTTATATTCCGAAACTCTGACGGCAAAGCTTTCCTACGAAAAACCCTTTTGAATGGTTCGGACTCGGGATTTTAAATATGGTCGTGCGAACGTCAAGAATTGATAGCAGTTATTTTGATTACTTTTGCAAATATGCCGTAAAATGTACTAAACTAGTCCAGCAGTTTTACTGTTTAACGGAAGTGTGATTCTGACAAAAAACAACTCTTTACAACGAAACTGTTTTGCACATAAAAAGTTGCTTTTAAATTACACAGGTCTGCAACAAAAATGCTGTCTGGATGTTTTCAACTGATTTCTATGTATTTAGGTGTTCTGAAAACTAAAAAAATACTTAAAAAATTCCAGAACGTCAGGTTATTTTACAAAACGCAAAATTTTATTATAAAAAAAAAGGGGTTTTTTGGGCTAACTTGAAGTCATAAATAAATAGGTACAATTTTATTTTTGATTACTGTTTTTAAATGTATACGGGCCATAACTATCATTACTTTCTAAATAAAGAACGCCCCTGTGTGAGCTAAATTAACAAACATAAACGTTGTAATCAGAACGTGCGCGCTCCGATAGTGGCGCGATACAATTACGTGTTAACTCGTCATTGTTTTATAGATCTTGGTTCAATATAGTGCAATGTCATCTGTGCGGAAGTGTGTGAATTCGTCTCTGACAGTTTCTGTTATATTTGTGGCGAATATATGGTATTAAAGCAACAACTTAATATTACGGACTTTGTAAAAAAAGTATACTTCACGTATTTTGGCTTAAAACTTGGAGATCAGGATAAAGTTTGGGCACCTCATAAAGTCTGCAAACGATGTGTCGAAGACCTTCGAAATTGGTTTAAGGGCAAGAAAAAAGCTTTCCGATATGCGATTCCTATGGTATGGCGCGACCAAAAGAACCATAGAGATGATTGTTACTTTTGTTCGTGTAATGTGAAAGGGTATAATTCAAAATGGAAGCAGTCCATTTCATACCCCAATCTGCAATCAGCTATTCGTCCCATCCCTCATGGGACCGAAATACCAGTGCCCAAGGCCCCTGCTACCTTGGAAGAGATTCCAAGTTCTGACGAAGATGGTGCTGTGCCTGAACCCGATGACAAGTCAAGTTTTCAATTTGAAGATGACAGCAGTCCGAAATTGTTTTCCCAGGGCGAGCTAAATTATTTGGTAAGAGACTTGAATGTTCCCAAAAACGCTGCTGAGTTGCTTGGATCAAGGCTCAAAAGCAGGAACTTACTTTTGCCGGGAGTGTCTTCCTCCTGGTTTAGATATCGTGAGAAGTAGTTCACTTCCTACTTTGCCCAAGAGGACGAGTTGGTTTATTGTACCAATATTGAAGGTTTGATGGATACATTTAAGATCTTATACGACCCAGCACAGTGGCGTATTTTCATAGATTCTTCAAAAAGAAGCCTTAAAGCAGTTCTGCTTCACAATGGCGGTTTCTATGCTTCCATTCCTGTCGGTCATTCCATACACCTCAAGGAAATCTACAAGACCTTGGAATTGGTTCTTTGCAAATTAAAATATAAAGATCATGGTTGGCAAGTGTGCGGTGATTTAAAAATCTTGGGCATGTTGCTCGGACAACAATCTGGGTTTACCAAATTCCCTTGCTTTTTGTGTCTATGGGATAGTAGAGACCGAACAAATCACTGGACCAAAAAGTGTTGGCCTCCGAGGGAGCTTAAAGTTGACGAAAAGAACGTCCTGCATGAAACTTTGGTGCCTCCTCATAAAGTTCTTCTACCACCGCTTCACATAAAGCTGGGATTGATGAAGCAATTTGTAAAGTCACTTCCAAGAGATGAAAATTGCTTCAAATACTTAATATCAAAGTTTCCAGGCCTCTCGGAGGCAAAGTTGAAGGAAGGTGTTTTCGTTGGACCAGATATTAGACGGCTTATGGCTGATCCACAATTCATCACAACCATGACCGATCCTCAAAGAGTAGGGTGGATTGCCTTTAAAGAGGTCATAGAAAAATTTTTAGGCAATAACAAAGACCCTAACTACAAACAAATCGTCAAAAGAATGTTAAAAGCATTTCAAGCTTTAGGTTGCCTAATGAGTTTAAAAGTACATTTTCTTCATTCCCACCTCGACTACTTTCCAGAAAATTTAGGAGATCTGAGTGAAGAGCAAGGTGAACGATTTCACCAAGATATTAAGGAGATGGAAAAAAGATACCAGGGAAGATGGAGCGTCTCAATGATGGCAGACTACTGTTCGACGCTTCAGAGAGACCTTCCAGATGCTTCCTACAAGCGAAAATGTACCAAAAGGAGTCTCACTGGGAAAAAGAAATGTGTTTAGTGCTTACTAATGAATGTATTTTAGATAAAAAAATAAGTTTTGTTACGCAATTATAAATTAAAAAAAAATTTTTTTAGTCTTTTATCTTTTATTTTAAGATGATAACTTGTTTAACATAGATACCTACATTGTCAGAAAACGTGACGTTCTATAACAAAATGAAAGTCATTTTCGGATTCAGTACACCCAAAAACATAAGAATTTCGCAAAAAAAAAAACAAAACAGCTCCCATTTTTTTTTTTGCAGACTTGTGTTATTTTGAAGCCTGTGAATGAAGCGAACCATATTTTTAGTTCGCTGGGTCTGTAGCCTGAAATAATTTGTTAATATTTTTTTTTTTTTATAGGTGTCTGGCCCGTCGACTGCAGAGGTCATTTTGCGCCACAAATAGAAAATGAAATCATATTATAAATTTAGTTGGGAATGTGGAATCTTTGGCACAATGATACTACTCAGTATATATCACTACTACACCAAACACCTTATTTTTGCACTCGACGCGCGTTTCGCTAACCATGTTAGCTTCATCAGGAGTGATGATTGACAGTCAATCATCACTCCTGATGAAGCTAACATGGTTAGCGAAACGCGCGTCGAGTGCAAAAATAAAGTGTTTGGTGTAGTGGTGATATATACTGAGTAGCATATTATAAATGTTTATTTCCTTAAGGAATGAGATGATTTTGTTGATGTTAACATTTATTTGATTAGGTGAAAGTGTTTGGCATAGTTGATGAGGAATGTCATGATCAGTTCTGATTTGATGATAGTCAGAAGATTCAAATATGTGTTTAATGGAGAGCTGGTTATTACAAATGTGACACGGAGGGGAGGGTCTCCCTTCAATAAGTGGATATGAGTAAGATAAGTGTGTCCCCCAGCCAGCCTTCTCCAGACCGTGTTTTCTCTTCTAGTCATTTCAAAATTATGGAATGAGAGAAATACGAGAGGTTTCACTTCCTAGAGCTTATTTGGGTTTTCCTCCAGATCCCACTGGAGTTGGAAAACTCTGTTGAAGGTTTCTTTGAGGAGATTGAAATAATCCTTCGGGTGGTTTTCGCCTTTGGTAGATTGACCAGAAGTTACAGCTCGTTTTGCGTGGGTGTCAGCTAAATCGTTACCTCTTATCCCAGCATGGCCTGGAATCCATAGAATAACAATTTGTACATTTCTGATATCTGATATATACAATAAGTCCATTATTTGTCTAATAAAGGAATAGTTCTGCTTACAGGCGGAGATGAAGAGCAAAGCGCCTTGAGAATCGGACACAATGATGAACTTTCTGCCCAAGTTTGAGTTGAGTATGTGCCTGAGACACTCTTTGATGGCTAACAACTCGGCGGCAAAAATGGAAGAGTGAGGAGGAAGTTTATAGGTTTTGATGTTATTGCCAATGATGTATGATGCACCTACGCCCGCCCTCGACTTCTCTCCATCTGTATAGGATATTGAATATCCTGAGAATCGGTTGTTTATTGTGGAAAGAAATTTGGATTTAATTAGTTGGTTGTTGTGCGTGGAGGATTTAAGATGTCTCAGGGAGAAGTCTATGTGAGGTGTTGGAGAGCGCCATGGGGGAAAACAGTTTTGTAGGGGGTATTCATAAGTTGGAGGTGAAAGATTGTGGGTAAGAAGTAAAGATCTAATTCTTTGGTGAATGGAGTTTGGCGGGAAAAGTCGATTGCAATGAACATTGGTTAGGTTGATTGAAGATTTGAGGTGAGGGCGATGAAGAACAGATATATAATATCTTAGTAATGATTGTTGTCTTACCAAGGACAGTGGGGGGAAAGAGGAGATGCACTGCAGACTCGTGATCGGTGTGGTTCTGAATGCTTCTGTGATGGATCTCAGGGCCTGGTTTTGGATTGTATCTAGTTGTTTCTTAGTGGAAATACTGGCGTCATAGATGAAGTCACCATATTTTGTTTTGATAAACTAAAGCCTTATAGATGGAGGATAAGGATGGAAAATCGGATCCCCAAGAGGTGTTCGAGAGGGAGCGGATTAGATTGAGATCCTGAGTGGTTCTTGCTCTTAGTTGTTTTATATGAGAGGACCAATTTAATCTAGAGTCAAGGGTTAGCCCCAAAATGCTGAGGGAATTCGTGTTAGGGATCGAAGAATTATACATAGAGAGAGCGTTCAATTTGGAACAAGTTCTGGTATGACAGAAATGAACGGAAGAGGATTTTATAGGTGAGAAGGAGAAGCCGTTCTTTTTGTCTTTTTAAATAAATTATTGAGTTCATTGAGATGCTATTGGCACAAATCTTGTGATCTATTTAAAATAACACAGAAATTAAAGAAACATATTATGGTGAATTGAATGCGTTATTAGATCAGAGTGATATCATAACTTGAATTTGCTATAACTTTCTGATATTACGACGGTCGTTCAATAAGTAAAGAGACAATTGGTCTCAGCTTTAACCCATGCAACGAAACCACTTCATATTTCTAGGAGTGCAAGGTGGCAACGTTGTGATGAGTTTTAATCAGCTTTTCGATCATGTAATACTCAACACAAGGTTGCCAAGTTTTAATCAGCTTTTCGATCATATAATGTAATACGACAAATAGAAACCCTTATAATTTCCCTTTCTCTTATTCAGAACCAATGAATTCCATTAATTCCTCTAAAAACTCTCAGCTTAAACCCATGCAACGAAATCACTTCATACTTCCAGGAGTGCAAGTTGGCAACGTTGTGATGAGTTTTAATCAGCTTTTCGATCATGGAATGTAATATAACAAATAGAAATCCTTACAATTTCCCTTTCTCTTATTCAGAACTAAGGAATTCCTTTTTATTCTTCTAAAAACTCTACCCCTGGCCCAGATGGCATTCATATCTCAATGATGAATCACCTTCCCCTTTCTATCCTTCTTTTCCCACTAGAGCACTCCAATCACTTATGGGAATCCCACTCAATCCCCTCTTCATGGCTAAATGTCACCATTATCCCCATCCACAAACAGGGAAAACCCAGAAACCAATCAAACAACTACCCTCCGATCTCCTTCACCAACGATTTCTGTAAGATCATGAAAAGAATGGTTAATAATCGCTTAAGTTGGTTTCTGGAAAAACAAAATTTATTTATACCACAACGATTCAGTTTTCGCAAGAACCTCTCTGTCATGGATCATCTAGTCACCTTTTTTTTTTAAAGGGTCTAGCACACGTGCTGTAGGGAAGAAGTCCCTAAAGCGCTACAGGAGCGGCACGTGTGCGGAAAAAAGCGATTCACGTTGTTCTTGAATCGCTGTAAATTGTACTCGGAGGGAAATACAGTCCTGGGCAAATTATTCCAAAGGGATGATGTTCTCCATATAAAAGACTGCTTGAAAAGCGTTGTACGAGGAGTAACAAGCTGAACCTCATACGGATGTGAAGTATCAGCGCGACGTATACTTCTAACATGCACCGCTCTGGGAGGAATTAAGAGGGCCAGATCCTTCGAACACTTTCCATGAAAATACTTGTAGAATTGGCTCAAGTCGCCAACCGTTCTTCGATGTTCCAGCGAATCAAGGCCGCCGGTCAGTTCCGGGTCTCCAATCAGACGAACATCTCTTCTCTGAATAGAATCCAACAAATGCAGTGTATATTTGGGAGCGGAGCTCCAAACATGGGAGCAGTATTCCATAGTTGGTCGAATTTGAGCTTTGTAAAGAATTAACAGTTGTTGTGAAGTGTAATAAGTGAAATAATATTCTTTTGAGAAGCTCTCCTTGCTATGCCTGCAACATGTTCATGCCAGGACATATTTGCTCCCAAATTAACGCCCAACAGATTGACTGACGATGTTAGAGGAATGGAGTGCCCCGACATAACTATGTCGGGTTCAGGAACGTTAACTTTTTTAGAAAAAAACTGCCGCCTGGGTTTTTGTAGCGTTAAATTCCACTTGGTTACTGTCACCCCAAGATAGAATTTCTTCCAGGTCTTTGTTAAGTTGAATGACTTCCTGCTGTCTGCGGATATTCGTCTGAGTAGCCGATGTCCGAGCGTTCAAAGTAAATGAAGAGATAAGTGTACTGTCACCTGCAAAGCTGTAGATTGGATTCTCGGTCTTTTCCAGCAGATCGTTAATATAAGTAAGAAAGAGAGTAGGAGACAGTATGGAGCCTTGGGCTACACCGGCGTTGATAGTGAAGGTGTTAGAAAGAAATCCGTCGACTGCCACTCGCAAAGAACGCTCTCTGAGGAAACATGAGAGCCACAAACAGAACTTTTCAGACATACCATAAGAACGCAGCTTAGCCAACAGCCCATCGTGCCAAACACGGTCAAATGCCTTGGATATGTCAAGAGCAACCGCTCGAGATTCTCCAAAGTGTTCAATTGTGTTGTTCCAAACATGTCACATAAGTCAGGAGATCTCCTGTTGATCTATTTTTACGAAAGCCATATTGGTAATCGCTAATAATGTTGAATCCTTCAAGATATTTTAGAAGATGCTGATTGATAGCCTTTTCCATGACTTTCGATAATATGTTATTAAAAGCAGTGCGATTGGTCGGTAGTTATTTGGCAAGGTCTTCTTGCCTTTTTTTTTTTAGGTATTGGCTGAACTGTGGCACATTTCCAGCAGGAAGAAAATATTCCCTTTCTGTAAGATAGGTTGAAAAGTCTACAGAAAACTGGTGTTTGTTCCCTCGCACAGTTTTTGAGAACTATGGCAGATACTCCGTCAGCGCCAGAAGCCTTTTTGGTGTCTATCTTCATCAAAATACGTTTTATGATACGCTGCCTGAAGACAATATCGGGCATCGTTGACTGCACTATGGGAATATTAGGTGGTGTTTTTCCTTGGGAATCGACAGCAGAATGTGAAGCAAAGAGTTCAGCCAACAAGTTCGCTTTCTCAACAGGTGCCGTTGCAATAGAATTATCTGGCCGTGTGAGTGGTGGTATGGTGGATTTGGTGAAATTTTGACTAACCGCCTTAGCGACTGACCAAAAGGACCTGGAATTGTTGAGACAAGCGAGAAGTTTGTTTCTAATCCGTTGATTGTGTGCCTCCTTGGTTTCGTTGATAATGTAAACAGTCATGCTAGTGCGCACCCTGCACACGCATGCTTTCGTTCGGGATTTAAATAGAATCACAACTACCAACTATTAGAATGTTACGCTGTTGTCACGTTTCACTAGTTACAAACTAGACTTATTTTATTTAATTTATTTAAATAAAATCAAATTTATAGTTTTCTGAGGTATTTTTCTGTCTTCTAATTTTTTTTTAAGTATGTTGAGAAAATTTGTAAAAGTGATTTCTGATACAAAAATTTTACGTATTTTTCTTTTTTATAGTTAAATTCAAGGTATATAGTCCCAACCAAAAGTTTTTTTATTATTGTTAAAAATATTAAAAATTTCATTGAAAAATTAATTAAAGTCGATTTTAATAAAAAGTTGATACGAAAAACAAGCTTGTGAAAAAAAGACGTTTTGGTATAAGGCCGTATTTTAAAAGATATTGAGAGATATCGGTTTGGTCAGAATTTCATGTACTTTCGTATCCGATTGTACCTACAAATCATCCTTAATATTTTAATATAAAATTTTCATTCAAAAGTGTATTGTAAGTACAAAACTTTGAATTACCTATTGATTTAGTTGGGAATGTGGAATCTTTGGCACAATGATACTACTCAGTATATATCACCACTACACCAAACACTTTATTTTTGCACTCGACGCGCGTTTCGTTAACCATGTTAGCTTCATCAGGAGCAATGATTGACTAAAGCTAAAACTACAAATCTACCCTATTTATACTTAGTCTAACCCTTGAATTACTCAAGCGGAACTAATGACATAGGCAAGGCGCTCAGTTTCGGTCAAGTACCCAGTAGAGGGGACTATAACGAATAGGCCCTCTGTCTTTATTTAAACTACTTTTACATTTTATGATTTCCATACTTTCGTATGCGTTCAACAATCTCCTATCAGATACATTTTTTATTAATCTTAGATTATCTAATGTTACAGTATGATCAGCTTCAAGGGCATGTTCGGCAATGCTAGACTTTTCTGTTCTATTGTATCTTAAGTGTGCTAAATGTTCTTTAAATCGTGTTTTAATTAACCTTTTAGTTTGCCCAACATACTTTTTGTCACAATCATTACAACTAATTTCATAAATTCCACTTTTCTCACAATTAGGAATCTTATCTTTGAGATTTCCTAAGATATTCCTCAGATTGTCTGATGATTTATAGACTAAGATGAGGCCTACCTTATTAAATACCTTATTGAGTCCCTTGCTATATTTCGGATTATATGGTATGGAGACATACTTGGTGTTATTTTCTTCGCGTGTAAAAAAGGTGGAATTCTGAATATTAAACCTAAATTTATGTCTATTTATTGGCTTATTTACTAAGTCATCGTCGTAACCATTAACTCTAGTTATATTTCTAATACGATTCCTTTCTTTATTGAAGTTTACTCTGTTCAGAGGGAAAGTGACCAAACGATGAACTAAAAAATGTAATGAGGCTAATTTATGTTGTTTGCAATGAAATTAATCATTAGGAATATATCTATCTGTTACTGTATCCTTCCTATAGATATCAAATTCTAATCTATTTTTATTTTTAATAATTAAAATATCTAGAAAAGGCAATTGTTCTTTGTTCTCAACTTCGTAAGTGAATTTAATGGAATCATACCGGCTATTTAATTTAGAAACAAAATCATTAATATTTGCTCTCTTTGTATCAAAAATCGCGAAAATATCATCCACATACCTATACCATACCCTTCGGAAATATTCGAATTCTTGACTGGCTTCGATTTCAAACTTACTTATGAATAAATTGGCTATGAAGGGTGACAAGCAATTACCCATAGCTGTTCCTTCTTTCTGAACATAAAATTGATTGTTATATTGGAAAAAATTTTGTTCCATACAAAGTTTAGATAATGTTAAGTATTCACGAATAATTTCGTCTTCAAAGTCATTCATTCTAAGTAATTCTTCGAGATATTGTAAAGTTTGTGGAATTGGCACACTTGGGAACAAAGAACTAACATCAAAAGAAATTAAGACTTCACCTTCATTAAGAACTAGATTTTTTGTTTTATTAATGAATTCTAACGAATTCTTCACTGCGAAAGTATTTAATGGTAACTTCTCAAGTTCTTTTGATAACCATTTGGATATTAAATATGTGGGTGATCCGACCGATGAAACAATGGGTCGCATTGCTTTTCCAGGTTTGTGAATTTTGGGTAAGCAATACAATTTTGGTATGGTCGGATTACTCACAGACAATCTGAGGAATATCTTAGGAAATCCCAAAGATAAGATTCCTAATTGTGAGAAAAGTGGAATTTATGAAATTAGTTGTAATGATTGTGACAAAAAGTATGTTGGGCAAACTAAAAGGTCAATTAAAACACGATTTAAAGAACATTTAGCACACTTAAGATACAATAGAACAGAAAAGTCTAGCATTGCCGAACATGCCCTTGAAGCTGATCATACTGTAACATTAGATAATCTAAGATTAATAAAAAAATGTATCTGATAGGAGATTGTTGAACGCATACGAAAGTATGGAAATCATAACATGTAAAAGTAGTTTAAATAAAGACAGAGGGCCTATTCCTTATAGTCCCCTCTACTGGGTACTTGACCGGAACTGAGGGCCTTGCCTATGTCATTAGTTCCGCTTGAGTAATTCAAGAGTTAGACTAAGTATAAATAGGGTAGATTTGTAGTTTTAGCTTTAGTCAATCATCGCTCCTGATGAAGCTAACATGGTTAGCGAAACGCGCGTCGAGTGCAAAAATAAAGTGTTTGGTGTAGTGGTGATATATACTGAGTAGTACCTATTGATTGACATTATTTATTAAAAAGTTAGCTAATACAGCATAAACTCAGTTTTATATGTATTCTGGCATAAGTTTTATGAACTTATGTTACGACTCCATAACCTGACTTCAAAGCTATTAAAAGACATTTTTCGTTTATATTCATCCCTTAAAATATATAAAAGCAACCCTTTCGGTATATTTTAGAATATTCTTGGGCTTTCCGGAATCGAAATTAAATATTTAGAGTTTTGGGAATGTCCGGAATACATGCAATGTTTGGAAATATTTGAAAAATATAAACAATTTATGCGGTGGATACTTTTCAAAATCGTAAATTTTATTTCAAATTATATACCTCGGTTATAAAAAATTCAGTGGGTTTTATTTCTCAGCCGGCAGTCGAGTTGTGGTTTTTAAAATATGTTTGTTTGTTATGTTTCCCATCAAAAAATATGAGTCAGAAATATAAGTACACATTTGAAAGGGACCAGATACATAGAGGGTTGTCCATTAAGAGCATCCTAACTTTAAAATTGAATAAAACAAAGAGTTTTTAAGCAAAATTCATTTTAAAACATTTATTTAACGGGAAATTTTATGTCATTTAAGATTTAAACAAGATATCGCTCGAATGGCCGCCGCGGCTCTTTTTGCAGTCAAGAAATCCGCTTACACCAATTTTCCATGACTCGGGCCAGCATTTCCGGCCTTACGCCGGCTATGGCACGACGAATGTTGGCTTCAAGTGCATCAAGAGTTGATAGTTTGTTGCTGTAAACTTGTAATTTAACGCGGATCCAAAGAAAATAGTCCAAAGGCGTTAAATCGCACGATCTCGGCGGTCAAGTCATGTTTGGGCCGGAAATATGGGGCGGTGCGCCATCCTGTTGGAAATAAAAGTCGTCTGCGTCCATTTCGTCAAATTCTGGGGAGAAATATTCTTGCAGCATCAAGTTATAGCGCTCATTATTCACGGAAAAGTTAGCTCTTTCTTCATTTTTAAAGAAATAAGGTCCGAAGATACCTCCGTGCCATAATCCACACCAAACTGTGATTTTTTGCGGATGCAAAGGAGCCTCCTGAATCACTTGTGGATTGGATTCGCTCCAATAACGGCAACGTTGCTTATTAACGAAGCCATTGAGTCAGAAATGGGACTCATCGGAGAAGATGATTTTTTCATGAAATTGGCTGTCGGCTTTCATCATTTCCAGAGCCCAATCGGCGAATTTCCGGCGCAATTGATGATCCATAGACTTTAGTTCTTGGGCCAACACCATCTTATACAGATGCAAACCCAAGTCCAATCGCAAAATTCGCCAAATTGTCGTCTGAGATAGGCCCAACTCTTGAGAACGGCACGGAATCGCCACATTTTTGTTCTCACGAACACTGGCCCGAACGGCGGCAATAGTCTCTTCACTGTGAGCTTACCCGTTGAGGCACCTTTTTATCGTGAAGAGTAAATTCACTTTCAAACTTTTTAATAGGAGTGATGACCAGTAACAATGAGTCACCGAAATTATGACTTTAAATAATGAAATAGATTAAAAAGTTTCTAAAAAATGTTCTTATTTTTATCGGGTCTTCCATTAAGGACTTGACAACTTTTTTTTGAAATAAAACGCAACCCATTTGAGACATTTCGAAAATTTTACTATCGGCTTGAAGTACAATCAAAATATTTATGTATGGAATTCGACTTCCTTCATATGTCCACCACGGGCACGTTTGCAGCGGTCGATTCGTTGAACCCAATTTTCGATGACTCGGCCACATATTTCGACGGAAACGGCCGCTATCTTTCTTTCAATATTGGCTCTGAGCTCCTCTAACGACGCAGGCTTGTTAGCATAGACCAATGATTTAATACCCCCATAAAAAGAAGTCTAGAGGTGTTAAATCACACCATCTAGACGGGACCATTTCTCGATATAACACGTTCACCGAATTTAGATTGCAGTAAGCCGATTGTTACACCCGCTGTGTGGCTTGTGGCGCCATCTTGTTGAAACCACATATCATTAATGTATAGCCCATGCAATTGATCAAAGAAATAACGTTGCAACATGCCTCTGTAGCGATCTCCATTGCCTGTAACGTGACGGTTATTTTCATCAACGAAAAAGAACGGCCCAATGAAACTACCGGCATGAAAACCGCACTAAACAGTAATTTTTTGTGGATGAAGTGATGTTTCTTCAAGCACATGAGGGTTATCACCTGACCAATAACGCATATTCTGTTTGTTGACGAAGCCGTTTATCCAAAAATGCGCTTCATCACTAAAGATGATTTTGCGATGAAATTGGTCATCTTCTTCCATCATTTCTAGAGCCCAATTCGAGAACGTACGTCGCTTCATATGATCGAGTGGCTTTAATTCTTGAGCGATGCCGAATTCTTGAGAACGCCGTAAAATCGACTGTTTTGGTTCGTTTGAGATGGACGCTTGAACGGCAGCAATATTCCGGCCACTTCGACCAACTCGTTGTCTCACTGGCACGGGAACATCCAGCAGCGAATATGTTAACTCAAATTTTTTCACTAGACTATGAATTGCTTGTCTACTGGGATGAGAATTACGACCAAAAATTGGCGTTAACGCTCTTAAAGTTGCAGTCACCGACTCCAAATTTTGGTAGTAAATTTTAATTATTTGTAAACGTTGTTCGTTCGTGTACTTCACCATGATGAAAATGTTGACTTTACTGAATGTTTTGACGTTGACAGTTCGGTGATTGGCTTAAGGGTGCGTTCACAGTGAAATTTCAAAGTTATCAAGTCCCAAATGGAAGACCCTTTATATTAAAAGTGAAATTAATAATATTTTTGTTAAAATAAAAATGCAAAATACAGCAATCCGCCGTGTTATGTGGAACACCAGTCAGAGCGAATGACGTCACGCCTAAGTAAACATTATTTCGGCTAAACTTCTCTTGTGTTAACGGCAATCTCTGCACCATTTATCAATTAATTTGTGGTTTTAAATTATCGAGTTGCCTAGTTTTGTGTTACAAAAACTAGAACCAAGAAACGTTAGCGATTTATCAAGGCAAATAGCTCTAATTTACCTAGAATTGATTCGTTGATGTTTGGAGAGTTTCTTGCGTCAAACAAAGACTTTTCCTCAGCATAATTTATATCAAAACTTCTATGTAACATAAGTATATAAGTAATCTGTATTAAAACTACAATTTAAAACTTAAAAACCATAAAAACTGCATTTTATTTCTATGTGGTTTTATTAGTTTTTTTAGTTTTTAGGTTAGGTTATGATTGTTATGAAACTGTTGATATATACTGAATGTAATTCTCGATATTATTTGGCAACTGGAACAAGAATAAAGTATCCATTAAATAAACAGTAGTGGATGATAACTTCAATAGTGATGTGACTATCTAAAGGTATTATTTAGATAGTTAACAATTGCTCAAACAAGATTATTACGGCACACCTCATTTATAATAATAAAATATTAAGGTAAAACTTACATCAAAATGGTTGTCACAGAAATAAATTGAAGAATTTGAGGAAATAACTGCTGAGTCTCGCAGTGCAAAAGTTAGCCACTTATTTTTTATTGTTTTCTTGTTTGGAACGTAAACAAATAAATTGTTAGGAGTTTATATCAATGTGTTTTACACTGAGGGACCGTACACCACTTATACACTTTAGAATTCATGTTAAACACACAAAATAACAAAATTATTCTATAAGCACTGTGTACTTTACTATTCTTGACATGGAGTTTACAAAGGCGTGACGTCACGAGCAGACGCCATGACACCTGCAAGCATTTTGGCGAGAAATTCAAAATTAGTTTAAAAAAGGCCAATTTTATGCTAGGAAACCTGTAATTTCTCCAGAAATAAATATTTTTTTGGAAATAGTAGTTCCGTAAGAACATCGTGGAATAGTTTTTCAAAACTAGTCATCATGCCTATTATACGCTGAATAGCTGAATCATTTGGAGCAAAATGACGACAGTGTTTTTTGATCGAATTACTCTTTGCGTAGCGCGGACTGAATGCGAATTTGCGTAGTAATTTTGGACAAGCGCTCTCACAACGTGAAACGATTCATGATTGAATGGCAAACCTTACTAAACATAACTGACATCAAATGTCAAACATCTGTCAACCAACATGGCCGCTATTAGCTGTCAAAAGTCGGACATCCCTAATGGAAAATCCTTTATGTTGTTTGAAACGTTGTAAATACACTTAAATAATGAAAGTTTGGTAATTTTATAATTTTCCTGTGTCAAGCCAAATTGAATTATTTTATGAAAATCACAAAACTCTTATTTGTTTCGAAAAAATTGGACAAAACAGAAAACAGTCGCAGCGATTGTTAATTTAGTACAATAAATTACGACCTTTTCCTGTTTGGCTGATTCTCTTTGTTTTAATGTCATTCGGGTGTCTGTCAATTTTGATTGATTCCCGATCCTTCGTTAATAGAAATTGGATATCAAAGCAATTACTTTAGTTTCTCTTATGTGGCATTAATGCCCTATAGAGTGTTTGTTAATTTTTCACGTTCTTTAATTCTAGCTATCTCGTTTTGGGGTTGTAAGAGACTGACAGCTTCTAGGTTGTTACGAGATCCAAAGTGAGTTTTGTTTGTGAGAATGGCCGGTTATTCTAGTACTACCATTTATAGCCTCTCAAGTAAGAACGTATCCGCGATAATTCATTTTTGGTAGATACTATTATACGATTCTAGCGATTCAACAAAAAATCAGTACAGGGAACTTTTGTGTACGATGCATTTTAGTGAAAGATTCGGAACTTTCGTCGAAATCACGTAAAATTCAAAATGAGTCACTTGTTTGCGCGTTGGTACGAAGCAGTCTTTCCTGGTTCCCATCCAAAGAGGCCTAAAATGACACATTCCGCCGATGCTAAGTATATTAAAAAGTCGGTGCCGTTTGTGAAGAAGTGGGTAAATCGTTTTATCGGGACGAAAAATGTCGACGACTTGGCAAAACGTAGGTCGGTAGGTAAAGTCACTCCGAAAGACGAAAAACGAATCCTGTCTTTGTTTTCAAGAGACCCGAAATTGACGCTGCCGCAAGGAGCGGCAAAATTAAGAAAATCGGGTTTGAATGCGTGTGAATGAAAGGAGAAAAACAAGACCCATCGAACTATAGAGGGATCAATCTGCTAAACACCACCTTAAAATTAATTACCAAGATACTAACTAAATACATTCATTACATTAACAGACGAACAGCAAAGGTTCAGAACAGGCAGATCATGCATAGACGCAATATTTATCATGCGGCAAATAGTACAAAAATCCGTTGAATCTAACAGACCCGCGTTTATATGTTTCATCGATCTCCAAAAAGCTTTTGACCGAGTCTAACTTGGAAATGTGATAGATCTACTTTACAACAGAGGAATACCACAAGACATAATTGAGCCTATCAAAAACATCTACGCCTTCAACACAATTCAAGCACGAATAAACACAGAACTAACAGAACCAATTCCAGCCTATAGCGGCATCAGATAAGGCGACTCATTAAGCTCCCTACTATTAAACATCATCATGGGCGAAATAATCACAGAAGTACGCATTGGTGAAGGGTATAAAATGGGAGAAAAAGAAATAAAGATCTTATGTTACGCAGGTGATGCGGTTCTCTTCGCAGAAACCGAAGACAATCTACAAAAACTTCTATCACTTTTTAATAAGAAGGCAAAAAACATTAAATATGATCATCTCTACTGAAAAAACTTAATACTTAACAACTTCAAAAGAACCGCTAAGATGCAAATTAGAATTAGAGAATAGGATAATACAACAGGTTATGACTTTCAACTCTCTGAGATATATATATAGCAAATGATGGCAACACAGAAAATGAAGTAAAACAAGTAATAAAGCAAATAAGACCGCGGGATGTTTAAACGACACGATATGGAAAAATAAACACCTAAACCTAGAATGTAAATCAAGGATATATAAAGCAACAGTACGACCAATACTGATTTGTACACCAGAGACGGAAAAAATTAAACGACTTTTGGAAACAACAGAAATGAAAATTCTCCGAAAAATAACTAACAAAACATTGTACGACAGAGAGAGAGGTGAAAACATAAGAAAAACATGCAGAATAGAACCAATCAACGAATGGCTACAAAAACGAAGAATAGAATGAAACCAACATATAAACAGAATCCTCAATGATAGAATCGTAAAAGTTGCTCGAGATAAATCACCCACAGGACGACGAAGCATCGGCCCCGACCAAGAAAACGTTGGAATGACAACCTAAGATGAACGAGGTAATTCCGAAGATAGAACAGGCAACACCCTAAAATAGAAGACGGAAGGAAGGAAGGAAGGAAGGGTTTGAATGTGTCCAATGAGACCATTCGACAACATCTTCGGTCTCATAATGTCAAATTCCGAAGCACGTTGAAGATACCTTTGCTAGGCGAAAATCACGTCGTTTGAGCCCCCAATAAGATACCGGAGTGGCCTTCACAGTCGCCAAGAGAAAGCTCAGAGGAAAGGCTCTGAGGACTTTGATTTAGTGGTCTCGCAAGATACGAAAACTTTGCAGAGTATGCAGAGAATCTCGTCGACAACATGCCTCGAAGATGCCACGCGGTTACGAGCGGTCACGTTCTTACTTGACACACTGTAAGGTAAAAGTGGTGGTTTATTAAAGCAACGAGAGGTGGTTTATTAAAGTAACGACATTAACCTAAAAATGTTTGATGTAAATGGCATGCTATTTCCAAACTAAAAATACTTGTTACGGCCCAACTTTGATTCAACAAATTCCCCGTTCAAGTATCGTCTATGTTGTTAAAAAAAACATTATTTACGGTTATTATTAAAAATTTTATGTTACCTACTATGATAAATCTTGATCTTCTTAGTTGAAACAAGACATTTATAAGTTACAGTTTACAAGAAAAATAGTAGTTTTGGTATCGCAATTTAGACCGTTTGTTGGATCATTTCTCTTCCGAGAAAGCGAACAAAATATTTTTATTAATTTCTGGAAGTACGACTGGTGGTTATTTGTCTGCAGCTATTGAAATTAAAGGTAAAGGAATTGGGAGGAAAAAAACAAGAAACAATTCTGAGAAATGGAAGTAATAAAATTATACTGGATATTGAGAACAAAATAAAGGAGGAAGTCACTTGGTCCATTTAGGCTGAAAAAAACTGGCCATTTTACTTTCAATTTTATGCTTTTTTTTTGTTTCAAATTTATAGTTACTATAAAAAAATTAATTTTTCTTGAAACTTATCATATTTGACGTAACGAAGTTCATTTATATTAGGTATAAAATAATACTGGAGTCTCCTAAGTTTATTTTAAATTAATTTAAGAATATTTAAAGACCCTACACGAAACCACAAAAAAAATCAACTTTCTAGAGTACGCCAAATCAAAAATTTAATTAAAACTTGAAAAAAATGCCGCGCCACAGGTTTGGAATTAATTTTCTTTAACGAATAGGATTAACTTTAATCCCCGGATTACCCTCGCGAAGTTGGATTTATCGTTTATCCTGTAAAAGAGATATTTTTCATTATTAGGAGGACCGCTCTCGAATTTGAATGAAGTGCCGGGGCGCTGTTTTTGTCTTAATTATGATTGTCTATAGCTCCAGCTATTTTTAAATGGATGTTTAGGGTTATTGCTTTTATTTTGACAGTTTGACTCTTTGACACCAGTTGATTATAGCCGAGATAAATGTTAGTTTTAAAAAATTAAACCGAAAAGAAGATATCCTACTGTTTATGTTATGGTTTTTACTTCCGAGATCTTACAACGAAATTTAAATAAAATTGAGTCAATCTAGAAGCAATCAGAAACAGGTTATTTTTTTTTTGTACAGGGTGAGTCAACCATAGAGTAAAGTTCATTATCTCATTTGTTTCGGCAATGACGAAAAAATGTTAAATAAAATAGTTTTAGGGAATGTTAAGGTGCACAGTTTAAAATTATTTTTGAGTATACAGGGTACTTCAAAAAAGTGTGGCCTATATAACATATGTTTTTTTAAATGGAACATCCTATTTTTTAATTTATTTTTAAATTCTGCGTAAAATTTTATAACTTTTTTTTTATTAATAATGTTATATACCTAAACCTAGTAGTTTTTCTAATATTTCAATTTAAAAAAAAAAATATATTAGTTTTCAGTTTTGTAAAAAATTGCCATTGTTTCAAAATAAATTTATACATTTCGACTATTTAAAATTAAACAATCTCAAATTTTTTAAATGGCACACCCTGTATATTATTATTTTTTCTGATAGATTTTACAAAACCCTCCAACTTTTAGTAAGTATGTCATATACCTATTTCTAATAGTTTCCGATTTATTTTAAATTTTTCAATTTTTACCCTTGTTTTTAATAACTTACGCTATAACATCATAGTTGCCAAGACAAAACAAAAATGTAGGTATTGTCAAATTTTGACATATCTATTAAGCAAGCAAAAAATAGCTTAATTTGTTGTAGAAAGTGACGTATAAAGGTAATAGTTATGGATTTTCCTAAATATGAATTAATTGATATGGTTTATAAACTAGGCGAAGCTGGAAAAAATTGTCTTTTGGCAGTAAGGCTTTACGGAGCGAAGTATAGACCACCGTATACCATCTAGTATCTGTATACAAATCTGTATGGAGAGCCCTTCCGTACGCACAAACTATCACAACAGAGAACAATTGACCGGCAACAAATTATCCAGAGTTAGATTATTTATACTAAACGTTACGGCCCTGATAGCCATCTAAGCGAGCGGTGTTAATACTGATTGTTAATTGGGAAGTGGTTTCTCCATCGCATCGCTGCTGAATATTTTCTGTCAATTGGTACAGAAAGCGAGGATTTACGTTCTTTTTTTCGAAGAAATTAACTTTTTCCTCCGGGAGTAGAGCTCTGTGCTCGCACCTTGTCTCTCCCACGGATTGTGTTCGCGCAATATGCCAAACAGATTTGACCCTACTGATGGGTTGCAGGAAGGAAGCAGACTCTCTCTCCATTTTGCTTTAAAAAAATATATATATTCGGAGGTTACAATCTTCTTAAGAGGTCGTGTCGAAAAAAGCACTATCCCTTAGACCAGTGATTCCCAAAGTGGTTCAGGTGGACCCCCAGGGATCCACGGGAGACTCGACGGGGGTCTACGTTGGCGTGAAAAAAAAATGGGGGTCTACTAAAATTTATCTGGTTTCGATAGTAAAGAACAAAAATGTTGGCTTGGCTCTACCTATCAATGTAGGCAGATAATACACTACTCAAAAAAATTAAGGGAGCAAAAAAAATTCCAAATTTTTCGGTGATTTTTGACAGGCTGTATTTCGGTGAAAAATGGTCGTATTGAGACTTTAAAAAAAGCATTTTGAAGCTTTAAGATTCTAATTTTCAGATTTTTCGGCTAAAATTTTTTAGGAGCTACGGTTTTCATGCAATCCTAACAGATAGCGCGAAAAAATAATATTGTAAATATTTTGCTTTTTTTTTGGTCCACGGACTTGAAAAAATTTTTTTCAGTTAGGCTGACATATGGATCAGATAGCCTGTTTATTCAGCATTAATTTCCTTGTTTTAAAACCTTCCTTAATTTTTTTGAGTAGTGTATTTTAAGAAGGTCAGCGACTGTTACTTGTAAAAACTTGCATATTCGATATTCAGTACAACGCGCGTCGAGACTTGCAAAGCGCCACCCGCCCGCCCGCAACGCAACCCGTTCAGACGTGCAAAGGGACGAAATCCGACTTGTGCTGTGCTTGCAATCTTGCATGAACTTGTGTGATTCTTCACCAATATAAATACGAATGCCAAGGACAAACGTTACTCAACTAAAAATATTTTCATCAATGGTACGTGTCTTTATGTACCACTCGTAACGTATATCAAAGTAAAAAATAAATCATTAAAATCGCGGAGTTTTAATATCAAAATATTCTTTAAAAGTATTTTCTCTCGAATTTACAGAAATGTATCAAAATATAATTAATCAAAAAATATTTTATATTACATTAAAATAGTTTTGTGAAAACCTCTATATGGGTCTTAGCAGTTTATTGCTTTTAATAATTAAAATCAGTTTTGCCGCTGGCATTTTGGTTTTTTCATTGCAATAATTAATTAATCCTATTTTATTCTGTTAAAATAGCCATATCCTGTTAAAGTCGCCTTATGATTACTAAAACAAACATTTTTTTTTTTACAGGTAGGTAACTGATACGAAATATGGCTGAATCCAAGAAGAAATGTCGACAGTACAGTGTTGATTATTTGAAATTTGGTTTTCTTCTATCAAAGGCAGACAAACGATGGTCCATATACCTTTTATGCAACAAAGTTTTGAGCAATGACTCTATGAAACCATCGAAGCTCGAAGATCATCTAAGAAGGTGTCCCTCCTGATAAAATAGGTAAAGATTTAAAATATTTTCAAACATTGAAGGAACAATATGAAAAGAGACCCACCGTGCACAGTATGTTCGCTTCAACGTCTCAAAGTAACGATGATGGCTTGCGGGCATCCTACAATATCTCATTGCTTATAGCGAAATCTGGAAAACCACACACCATCGGAGAACAGTTAATTTTACCTGCTGTTGAAGAGGTTTTAAAAACTGTTCTGCACAAACCTCCATTTGACGTACTCAAAAGAATTCCTTTGAGTAACAACACTGTACAGAGACGTATTGAAGAAATGAGCTCTGATATTGAAAGCTTCTTGTGTAATTATCTGCAAACAACTCATTTTTCTATTCAACTGGACGAGTTAACTTTACCTGGTAATGAAGCATTATTATTGGCATATGTTCGATTTGTTATGGACGAAGAAATCCATGAAGAGCTGCTATTCGCGAAAACTTTGGAGACGGACACTAAAGGCGAATCAATATTTAATGTCCTGAGTGATTTTTTAAGGAAAAATCGATTCCATTTACAAACATTATTTCGGTGGCAGCAGATGGAGCTCCTGCCATCTTCGGGCGATATCGTGGGTTTATAAGCCATCTTAAAAGAATTATACCAAGAGTAACTGCAATTCACTGTGTCATCCAACGACAACACCTGGTAGCGAAAAATTTGAGTGATAGATTGCACCAATCGCTTCAATTTGTGATTAAAGCAGTTAACAAAATAAGAAGCAATGCGTTGGATACCCGTTTATTTGCACAATTGTGCGACGAAAATGATGAAGACTTCCAACGATTGCTCTTACATACTGAAGTACGCTGGTTGTCGAAAGGTGCATGTTTAACAGATTTTACTCACTTTTTGAATCAGTTTTAGAGTTTCTGGAAATAAAGATTCAGATTTAAAAGAAAATCTGATCAAATTGAAAGCACACATCGCGTATTTGACAGATTTGTTCAAAAAATTTAATGACAATAACTTGCAGTTACAAGGGGACAGCCTAAATTTAATAAAAAAAAGGGTGTAATTTCGGCTTTTCTTGGAAAATTGAAATTTATGAAGCAAAATATTAGTCGGCGCAAATTCTCCCCAGTTTCCAAACTTGTCACAGGCAGAATGTCTTGATGAGGATATTCAGACATACGTTCAACATTTAAATGCCCTGCATGATGACTTCAGATATTCTGACGATGGAAATACCACCATAGATCCATTTGATGAAACGGAAGTGGCGAATGTGGTATTACAAGAGGAGCTACTCGAGCTTAGCACCAATGAGGAGCTGAAGGTGAAATTTAAAAGAGGCTATCAAACATTTTGGCTGTAGGCAGAAATACCCGAAAAATATCCTGGGCTGTCGGAAACTGTGAGAAAACTTTTGATAGCGTTTCCCTCGTCATACCTTGTCGAAAAACATTTTAGTGTCGTTACAAACCTATTAACAAAAAAAAAGGAGCAGATTGAACATCACACAACGGGGAGATTTGCGGTTATTCCTTACAAAACTGAAGCCAAATATTGATAATTTGCTGTCAATCCATCAAGTACATCCCTCCCATTAAAATTATGACTATTTTTTTTTAATTGTTGATTTGCATTGTTGAAGTTACGGTACGTTATTAATGTTTAATTTTAATTCTATTAAGTCTATAATCATATTATTTTAATAAATAGAACACAAGAAAATATATTATTTTTCTTTTTATTTTTACCGCTCCGAATTTAGGGTTGGAACTCAGCCACGACGCAAATTTCCATCGTTAGATCTACCGAAAACCAGTAAAATTTTGAAAGTGGTCTACGGGAAAAAAAAGTTTGGGAACCTCTGCCTTAGACTATAAGTACGAGAAGAGTGTACCTCCCAATATAGACTAAAGAATCTTTATAGTCGAAATTAAATATTATAATGAATACCGGTTCCGCGGGTCTTAAATTAATTTTCCGTAATGCCAGAGATTGAGGATAATCTCAGGAATAGGCTTTCGGAGTATAAAAATTTACCGTTGGGGATCGTAAAAAAACGATAATTTTTATTATTAGGATGATCGCCTGTGAATTTAAAAGACCTTTTTAATAACGCAGCTAAAATTTCAACCGTTTATAGGTTGGTTTTAAACAATTTTATAGAAAAGAAAACTAAACCCTGGCAAAAGCATACTTTCAATATAGTAACCTCAATATGTAGTTTTTTTCTGATTTTAGCACTCTTAGTACGGTATTAAAATCTCGAGAAAGGATCCCTGTAAATGCGTCGCGCAATTATAGGCAAAACGTCGAAAAGTTCTTCCAATTTGAGCCAAGAGCCATTATATAATGTATCATATATGCTTGCCTGGACTATACATAGCAACTCTTACGTGTGTCCATTTATAACACTGCTGAGTTTTATTTTGTCAAACGACCTGTCAAACATCCAGTAAAAGGCAATGGGGGGGGGGGTCTGTCAGAGCGTGCTCTTTACCGAGAATTTAAAGGCAGAGGGGATGGTTAAAATTTACAAGAGGGGGCTCCTTAAATAGACCAAAACAAGATGTTTGGACACAACAAAAAGGATTGGGTTTTAAAAAAGGATAACGTTCCAGCAAAATCCACAGAGAGTGAAAGTAGAATAATGATTTCACTACGATCGATTGGCCTCCTCAACTCCCGATGTCTCTCTATGAAAATATGCAGGGCTGGATGAAGGCTAAGCTGGCAAACCAGTTTCCTTAAAATTCGAGGCAGCTTTGAAGAGTTATTCCGAAGATATGGCGTTCTCTTTTGACGGAAAGTACGCCTAATAAAATGTGTTTTAGTACTTTCAATGCACTTTTATATAAAAAATATCAGAAACTAACATCTTTTAACACGTAGGCTAAAAAGTTTTTGGTCTAGCTACTTAAAACATATTTTTTTTGCAAAATTTGAGTTTATTCGTCAACATAGTCTCCTTCAAGAGCGATACACTCAATCCAACGCTTTTCTAACATTTCTCTACCTTTCTTCTAGAAGGATTTATTTTTGCCTTCAAAATAACTTCTTCACTGGAGCCAAATCACTTTCTTGCGAGCATTTTTTTGAGGTCGGCGAATAGATAATAGTCGCTGGGGGCCAAATCTGGAGAATACGGTGGATGAGGACGTAATTCGAATGCAATTTTGCCGTCGTAACCATTGACTTCTGACACGGTGCATTGTCTTGATAAAAGAGCACTTTTTTCTTGTTCATTTGGGGCCGTTTCTTTCAGATTTCTGCCTTCAAACGCACCAATAGCTTTATATAATATTCGCTAGGGACCGTTTTTCCCTTCTCAGTTTAGTCCATAACTTAAGTAGGAAGGAAAACACAATTCTGAGAAGACTAGCTATAAGTCATATTTACTCCACACACTTCCTCTTAAAAAATGACCCCCCAGCCTCGATGTCCCACTGGTAATTATCCACTGACAGTTAAACACATATTTGCGGCTGATCATTTAGAAAACATCAGAGCAGAGCATAATATCCTCTCCACTTTAATCCAAGCAATTAATTCATAAAAATTGAAAAAAGATAATATCCAAAAATTCCCCAAAGAACTCGATAGAATCATATAAAACAAATTAGGGCGCCAAATGATTATTGATATCGACGCGCCCAACCTCCCTAACCTCATCGTCATCATCCTTCTCACCATAGTCGATGAAAATTATTCCATGCGCATACCGAAATACAGAGGTCAAAACCTTCTTTGGTCGCTACGGGCGGCTTTCACCGGCTGCTGTCCACCCAGCTGACGACCGATTTGATTCTGGTGTATAGTGGTGGATCCATGTTTCATCCATTGTCACATATCGCATAAAAAAAAAAGTTTTATTGCGCCTAAACTGGTCCAAACAGAGCTCAGAATCATCAACACGTTGTTGTTTTTGGTTCACTGTGAGCAGACGCGGTACCCATTTATAACAGAGCTTTCTCATGCCCAAATGTTCATGCAAAATATCACCAACACGATATCATTAGGGTGTCAGCTATCTCACGCAATTTCATTTTACGGTCATTCAAAACAATTTTGTAAATTTTTATTTATGTTTTCCGATGTAATCACTTCAATTGAGCGTCCAGAGCGTTCCGCATCATTTGTATCTGTACGACCGCGTTTAAATTCAGCATACCAGTAAATGATTAGTGATTTTTCAGGGCAGAGTCCCCGTAACACTTATCAAGTTATTGCTTTGCTTGAACGGTATTTTTTCTCATCAAAAAACAGTAATCAACATACGAAATTCGATTTTTTCCATTGGTTTATAAATAACAAACGTAGCGTCACTAAAACCAATGTAACTTGTAAACTAATAGTCGAAATGTCATGAAATTTTGACACGTATCGTTTGAAGGTTGGTACTTCCTAAAAAATCATATGGATTTTTTGAACAGGGCGACATCTAACACATGGGCTGAAAAGTCCCGGGCCTAACACATAGATGGCGCTAGTTTTATTGCAGTCACCTTTTTTTCAGTTAATACTAACCTTCAAAAGACAGCTGTTAAAATTTCATGATATTCTATTCATTAGTTTGTGAGTTATTGTGCTAAGAGTGACGCTACTTTTGTTATTTTCAAAACAATGGATCAAAAACAATTTCGTGTTTTAATTTTACACTGCTTCTTGATGGGAAAAAATACCGTTCAAGCGAAGCGATGGCTTGAAAAGTGTTATGGGGACTCCGCTCCATCAGAAACAACAATAAAACGTTGGTTTGCTGACTTCAAACGTGGTCGTAGAGACACCGATGATGCAGAACGCAGTGGACGTCCAAATGAGGCGGTAACACCAGAAAACATCAAAAAAATCCATAAAATCGTTTTGAATGATCGAAAAGTGAAGTTGCGTGAGTTAGCTGACATCGTAAAAAAAATCAAAAGAACGTGTTGGCTTTATATTGCATGAGCATTTGACTATGAGAAAGCTCTGTTCAAAGTGGGTGCCGCGTTTGTTCACTGTTGATCAAAAACAAGAACGTGTTGATGATTCTGAGCAGTGTTTGGCCATGTTTAAACGTAACAAACCGAAATTTTTGCGTCGATATGTGACAATGGATGAAACATGGATCCATCACTTCACTCCGGAATCAAAACGATCGTCATCTGAGTGGACAGCAACTGGTGAACCTCGTCCAAAGCGCCCGAAAGCACAACAATCGGCTGGAAAGGTTATGGCCTCGGTATTTTGGGATGTGCGTGGTGTAATATTCATCGACTATCTTGAGAAAGGAAATACCATCAACAGTGAATATTATATAGCGTTATTGGAGCGTTTGAAGGCCGAAATTGCAAAGAAATGACCGCTTATGGCAAAGAAAAAAATTTTGTTTCATCAAGACAACACACCGTGTCACAAGTCAATCAAAACAATGGCAAAACTACATGAATTGAACTTCGAATTGCTCCCACATCCACCGTATTCGCCAGATTTGGCTCCCAGCGACTACTGGCTGTTCGCAGACCTGAAAAAAATGCTCGCCGGTAAGAAATTTCGCACGAATGAAGAGGTTATCGCTGAAACTGAGGCCTATTTTGAGGCAAAAGATAAATCGTTCTACAAAAGTGGTATTGAAATGTTAGAGCGGCGCTGGAATGATTGCGTTGCTCTTGATGGAGATTACGTTGATGAATAAAGCTAATTTTGAACCAAAAAAAAAACCGTGTTTTCTTTGTTAGGTCCGGGACTTTTCAGCCCATGTGTTATGTGACAGACCAAACACTTTTCAGCCTACCTGCTATATTGATTGAAATAATTGATTTGAAAAATTGTAAATTACTTTTGACTTATTTTCGATTAAAAGTACAGGGTATTTTTGGACAGGAAGTATTATTTACTTAATAATTTATACATCTGAATGATGAATCTATATCTAAGCAGGTTAGAACTTTTTTAACACTTGCATCCAACTTTTTAATCTATCATTTATCTTTAAACTGCCACCATGGCAAATTACACCCACCATAAACCTTTGATTTGAACAAAGGATTATAATATAAAGGCTTATATTTAATTAATGACTTCGCCTTTAGCGTCTCACTTTTTGTTTTATCATGGTCAGTGACAGTACAGTTTGATCCACGTTTAGTAAAAAACTTTTATAAAAACGTTACCTCTTGCCACTGGAATGGAAGTTTTTTGAACTTATAGGGGGTGTTTCCTAAGTTGGGGTATTTTTGGGCATTTTACAAAGTTTTTTTTTGCTAACAAAGGGCACATGTATTTTCACTTAATAATAACAGAGAGGTATGACATTGATCTAGTGTAGTGCAAACGAGGTTTATTGTTCTAGAGCCATACCACATGCGACAAAGAAAACGCTTTTATGTGCCATTATTTTCACTGGACGACTGTAACTGTACGTCAAGTTGCAGCGTCGTTGAATCGTCAACGTTGCAACGTGAAGGTGCTTAGAAACTACAAGAAAATGCAAGAAAATAGGATGTAAAATGTGACCAGTGAGATGGGCGTGTGGAATAAAACAGCATTAAATATGATAAAGGGGACATAACTCATCATAAGATATAAAAAAAACCGGTCCTGTGTAAGTCGGACTTGAGCAATTAGTGTTCCGTACCGTCATTGCTGAAATATTCTATGAAATTTAGTCACACATTCATCTTCAATATAAGAATTACCAAGAATATTTAAAAATCGAGGTATCTTTGTATATAAACTATAAATAAATATAATAAAATTATTTTGTCTTGGTACCTATCCGTTGGTCAGCAGTCATCATGGAAACTTATTTTATCCGTAATGTACTGAAAAGCATATGAGCTGATTGCACCGAATACGTGCTGATATTTTGCTGCTGCTTAGTCGCGGTTAAATTCACAACTCTCCATCATATTGTCAAGTCAAATAGTTTTTTTATATCCGATAAATTATCAAACCTAATATATTCATGATAATTTTCGTTCAATTGACACCTTATGGAGACTGTTCCAGATTTTTTTCAAAATTTTTAATCAGTACTTTTAGACTACTCAGTATATATCACCATTACACCAAACACTTTATTTTTGCACTCGACGCGCGTTTCGCTAACCATGTTAGGTTCATCAGGAGCGATGACTGACTAAAGCTAAACTACAAATCTACCCTATTTATACTTAGCCTAACCCTTGAATTACTCAAGCGGAACTAATGACATAGGCAAGGTCGTCAGTTCCGGTCAAGTAACCAGTAAAGCGGACTATAAGGAATAGGCCCTCTGTTTTTATTTAAACTACTTTTACATTTTATGATTTCCATACTTTCGTATGCGTTCAACAATCTCCTATCAGATAAATTTTTTATTAATCTTAGATTATCTAATGTTATAGTATGATCAACTTCAAGGGCATGTTCGGCAATGCTAGACTTTTCTGTTCTACTGTATTCTAAGTGTGCTAAATGTTCTTTAAATCGTGTTTTAATTGACCTTTTAGTTTGCCCAACATACTTTTTGTCATAATCATTACAACTAATTTCATAAATTCCACTTTTCTCACAATTAGGAATCTTATCTTTGGGATTTCCTAAGATATTCCTCAGATTGTCTGATGACTTATAGACTAAGGTGAGGCCTACCTTATTAAATACCTTATTGAGTCCCTTGCTATATTTCGGATTATATGGTATGGAGACATACTTGGTGTTATTTTCTTCGCGTGTAAAAAAGGTGGTTCATTAAACTTAAACTTATGTCTATTTATTAGCTTATTTACTAAGTCATCGTCATAACCATTAACTCTAGTTATATTTCTAATACGATTCCTTTCTTTATTAAAGTTTACTCTATTCAGAGGGAAAGTGACCAAACGATGAACTAAAAAATGCAATGAGGCTAATTTATGTTGTTTGCAATGAAATGAATCATTAGGAATATATCTATCTGTTACTGTGTCCTTCCTATAGATATCAAATTCTAATCTATAATTATTTTTAATAATTAAAATATCTAGAAAAGGCAATTGTCCTTTGTTCTCAACTTCGTAAGTGAATTTAATGGAATCATACCGGCTATTTAATTTAGAAACAAAATCATCAATATTTGCTTTCTTTGTATCAAAAATCGCGAAAAATATCATCCACATACCTATACCATACCCTTGGGAAATATTCGAATTATTGTAATGATTGTGACAAAAAGTAAGTTGGGCAAACTAAAAGGTCAATTAAAACACGATTTAAAGAACATTTAGAACACTTAAAATACAGTAGAACAGAAAAGTCTAGCATTGCCGAACATGCCCTTGAAGCTGATCATACTGTAACATTAGATAATCTAAGATTAATAAAAAATGTATCTGATAGGAGATTGTTGACGCATACGAAAGTATGGAAATCATAAAATGTAAAAGTAGTTTAAATGAAGACAGAGGGCCTATTCCTTATAGTCCCCTCTACTGGTTACTTGACCGGAACTGACGGCCTTGCCTATGCCATTAGTTCCACTTGAGTAATTCAAGGGTTAAACTAAGTATAAATAGGGTAGATTTGTAATTTAGCTTTAGTCAATCATCGCTCCTGATGAAGCTAACATGGTTAGCGAAACGCGCGTCGAGTGCAAAAATAAAGTGTTTGGTGTAGTGGTGATATATATTGAGTAGTATCATTGTGCCAAAGATTCCACATTCCCAACTTAGTACTTTTAGAGATAGGGGAGTGGGACACTGATTTTTGGACATTTTTAAAAAATAATGTAAAGAAAAAGTGGCGCGAGTATTACATTATATATATTTTTGAACTCGTGTTTTCACAAGATTTGATTTGACATCCCACTGGATGATCTTGCAAAAAAAAAAATTTTCACTTTAGATTTTACCCCCAAAACTAAGCCCTTAAGTCAAAATTTGACCCTCAAAGCTACACTGCACTGATTGAGTCATCAATTCTCATATTTGTACCAAATTTCAACGTTCTATGTCGTTGGTTCGGAGATAATCGGGTATGACAGACAGACAGACATCGGAAAGAAAACTGCGGTGTTGCAAAATTAAATAATATTACGTAAATACGTATTGAACTGACAACCACCTTTTTATAGAAGCCATTTAGAAAAAACAGCTAATTCGGCTTTACTTAAATAAATCTACAGGCAGATTGGAAGATTAATAGTACGAGTTTACTGAACTACTAGTCTATTTTTTCTTTAATATAAAAAATTATAACTTCTTAGCACGCCACTGATTTAATTCACCCCCATTTTCATCAATCCGGTAGCTGTCGTGAACAAAAGGAATCCTTTGCACAAAAGCTGACAGACAGTAAAAATAAATAGTCTTTCAATGAGCTATAGTTGGATTCGGATCCATTTAAATCGTTCTATGTGATTAGGGACTTGGAGAAAGCACTTTAATTTTTATATTTGATGAAAGGCGTGTCCCAATATTCATAGAACAAACAAGAACTATAATAACAAACTGATCAATTTGGGAATTATCTTTTGTAGTACGGCAATACACGGGGTGGTTTGAACTTAGAAAAATTATACTCACCTTTCTAAACATCTTGCATACCGACATTGGCGTGAAAATCCTAACACCATAAACCGTAACATCTTTGTTCGTGCCAGGAACAGAAATTATCGACGAAACCAAGGAGGCACACAATCAACGGATTAGAAACAAACTTCTCGCTTGTCCCAACAATTCCAGGTCCTTTTGGTCAGTCGCTAAGGCAGTTAGTCAAAATTTCACCAAATCCACCATACCACCACTCACACGGCCAGATAATTCTATTGCAACGACACCTGTTGAGAAAGCGAACTTGTTGGCTGAACTCTTTGCTTCACATTCTACTGTCGATTTCCTAGGAAAAACACCACCTAATATTCCCATAGTGCAGTCAAGGATGCCCGATATTGTCTTCAGGCAGCGTATCATAAAACGTATTTTGATGAAGCTAGACACCAAAAAGGCTTCTGGCGCTGACGGAATACCTGCCATAGTTCTCAAAAACTGTGCGAGGGAACTAACACCAGTTTTCTGTAGACTTTTCAACCTATCTTACAGAAAGGGATATTTCCTTCCTGCTGGAAATGTGCCACAGTTCAGCCAATACCTAAAAAAGGCAAGAAGACATTGCCAAATAACTACCGACCAGTTGCACTGCTTTCAATAATCTCGAAAGTCATGGAAAAGGATATCAATCAGCATCTTCTAAAATATCTTGAAGGATTCAACATTATTAGCGATCACCAATATGGTTTTCGTAAACATAGATCAACAGGAGATCTCCTGACTTATGTAACACATGTTTGGAACAACGCAATTGAACACTTTGGAGAATCTCGAGCGGTTGCTCTTGACATATCCAAGGCATTCGAACGTATTTGGCACGATGGGCTGTTGGCTAAGCTACGTTCTTATGGTATGTCTAAAAAGTTCTGTTTGTGGCTCTCATGTTTCCTCAGAGAGCGTTCTTTGCGAGTGGCAGTCGACGGATTTCTTCCTAACACCTTCACTATCAACGCCGGTGTACTCCAAGGCTCCATACTGTCTCCTGCTCTCTTTCTCATTTATATCAACGATCTGCTGGAAAAGACCGAGAATCCAATCTACAGCTTTGCAGATGACAGTACACTTCACCTTGAACGCTCGAACATCGGCTACTCAGACGAATATCCGCAGACAGCAGGAAGTCGTTCAACTTAACAAAAACCTGGAAGAAATTCTATCTTGGGGTGACAGTAACCAAGTGGAATTTAACGCTACAAAAACCCAGGCGGCAGTTTTTTCTAAAAAAGTTAACGTTCCTAAACCCGACATAGTTATGTCGAGGCACTCCATTCCCCTAACATCGTCACTCAAATTGTTGGGCGTAAATTTGGGAGCAAATATGTGCTGGCATGAACATGTTGCAGGCAAAGCAAGGAGAGCTTCTCAGAAGTTGGGAATATTATTTCGAACCAGAAAAAGCTTTACACTTCACAACAACTGTTAATTCTTTACAAAGCTCAAATTCGACCAACTATGGAATACTGCTCCTATGTTTGGGGCTCCGCTCCCAAAAATACACTGCATTTGTTGGATTCTATTCAGAGAAGAGCTATTCGTCTGATTGGAGACCCGAATCTATGAACTTTGGAATAAAATCCTTTTTCTGTCTCTAAAAAATCGGAGATATATAAACATCTTAACGACATTAATAACAAGAGTGGTCTTTCCTTCTCACCAATCAAGGAATAGATAATGACTGAGGCTCCGCCTCACCCCCTCCCCCCGTCCTGGTCTGCTAAAATAAAAGACGTGTGCAAGCGGAATTAAATCAGTTTTGTATTAAATTCCGAAAAAGTTAGTCGAAACAGAAGAAATCCAAAAAATTATTTGTACAGGGTGAGTAAAGTTCATTCTCATTTGTTTCGGGAATGACGAAAAAATGTTAAATACAATAGTTTTAGGGAATGTTAAGGTGCACAGTTTCAAAGTATTTTTGAGTATACAGGGTACTTCAAAAAAGTGTGGCCGATACATTACAACACAATTACGATTGTGCAGAAACAGGAGATATACAACATTGTGGATTGCAACTTGAAATCAAATCATATTGTAAAATTTTTCAGTAAAATTAAATTACAGGCTCAATTGCCGATTAAGTTTAAATAACATTGTTATCTATAAAATTATCTCATCAGCATGTGATGGACTCTAACACTAAGGTTAAGAAAAAAAACAAAAACAAAAAAAAATATTATTAAAAAAACAGAAGGAAGAGGAAAAAAAGGATAAAATTAAATACAAAAAAATAAATAATGAAAAAAGGAAAAGGATGAAGAAGAAAGAAAAAAGAAAAAAAGTAATGAAAAAAGATTAGACAATGAAAAAAAATTAGGCAAATAAGATATACTTGTATACAATGAGGGAATAGTAGTTAATTTTTGTTTTCTTTAAAAAAAAAAAAAATAGAAAAGCTGGGCAGTTGGTTATAGCCAGTGCTAAAACACTCACACACTCTTAAACTGGCCAATGTTACAAATTTATATATTGTTATGAAGTACTCGGAACTATTTACAAATAGTACACTGATTTTTTTGCTAAACCAATCTATAAATAAAATATAATAAATCTATAACATTACCGAAAGATAAGTGAAAAGTATTCAGGGTTATAAGGAGATTATCAAGATTCTTTATATGTTCATGTGAATTATGTTGAAAAACCTTCCCTTCATGTTAATTTGCGCTCTAAGTACTTCACCACTGATCCTTTCTTCCAGGAGCTTGAAGTTTTCATCCAGTTCGTCTAGCTTCTCAAGGACTTACAGTTGGATAGCCATTAGTATTGACTATAGTCAATTTTGGTTCTTAATATATCTCCGAAGTGTATATAAGAAGGCTAGTCAAAGCTAATCGCCTCATAGCATAGATTATAATTGCTTTTAAATTTATGATTTGCAGTAACATAATTAGCACACTTTTTTGTTGTTCTTGGGCTTAACCGTACATCATATTCCTCCATGCAATATTCATATATTGTTTTATTGTTACACTCATTGTTTTTGTGGTAAAAACCCTGATATTTCTAGCATCTCGGCCCATTGATATCCTTATCTAATCTATATCTCTCCCATTCAAGATAAACTCTTTGCAAATCTATGAATTTCCGAGGAACATTCAGAAAAATTATCTGTGTTATTATGCCTATGTTTCTAAATGTAAGTGACATTAAGTTCATCGGAATCTTCAATGAACTAATTTTGTTCCCTCAGATCATTCTTAATCTTTATGCGAAGCTTTCCTAATTTTCTAATATGAACATCATAATCTCTGTTTAGTCCTTTCCCTGCTTCCTTCTGCAGTTTTTCTATTTCTTTCCTTGTTTAGCATTTGATAACCACGCTTCCGCCTTTTGTTTCTCTTATATTCTTAACACCAATTTTGAGTTATGCTGATTTTATATTTTTTAGCAAACCCTCTTTGGTTTTTTAAAGGTCTGCTGTCTTTTGGGCTTAATAATAAGATTAGGAATGTTTTTGTGTAATTTATTTACATGTTTAGAGGTTATTTTTGCATAAGTTGCACACGAACATCCTATTTTCTAATTTATTTTTAAACTCTGCGTAAAATTTTATAACTTTTTTTTATTAATAATGTTATATGTTGAATTCATGAGGCCAAAGTATTAGGAGTAATTTTTGACAAATCTCTTTCATTCCAATCACATATTAATATTAAATTAAAGGCAGCTTATATTCGTTTAAAAAAAAACTGTATAATCTAAGGAATCTTCTGCCATCAAAAACCAAATATTATTTATGCAACAGCTTGATCTTATCTTTATTTGATTATGCTGATGTTGTGTATGGCGACTCTTTGTCAGCCCAGTATGTTAAATTAATCCAGAAAATACAAAACTCTTGTATGCGCTTTTCTTTTAACATTCCATTCAGAAATCGAATCACATCCTATTTAAATAACAGCTATATTTTAAATATGGAAAATCGTAGAAAGTGTCATTTGTATAATTTCGTCTATCGGATTTTTAAATTTGGACAACCCCAATACCTCAGAGAACAATTTAGTGTTTCTCTGCATCCGCACGATACGGGAAACATTAATTCTTTTAGAGTTCCTCAACACAGGAAGGCAGCCTTTCAAAAGTCCTTTATTTTTGTTGCTGTGCATTTGTGGAATTCTTTGTCACAAGAGGTTAAACAATTATCACCAGGCACGTTTTCTTCCTATGTAAAACACCAACTTATTAATCAGCAAAAGAATTCTAATTTAACGTAATATTTACCTATTTTGTATATAATTTTTTGGGATCCTTTTAGTGGTGGTACCACTTGCCCACCATATCATATTTTGTAAAATTTACTCTGTTTATGCATATACATCTCCCCGCGTCTCCGCCACCCGTTTCGCTGCGTGCTCGCCGATCCCTCTTTACGCTCTGCTATTTTTTAGAATTTTAATTTTTAGAATTTTTTCAATTAGTTTTTTATTTATTTTTAAGGTATAGGTTCGCCACTGGGTGGCACTACACATGCCCAAATAGTGAAGGGCTTGTGGTATCGGCTATTTATAGTCGCTGTGCCATCCTTTTTGTCGTATTTCGAGCAAATTTAATTTCTATCACATTATGAATTTGTAGATATTGGCAAATAAACTGATTTTGATTTGATTTGATTTGATATACCTAAACCTAGTAGTTTTTCTAATATTTCAATTTAAAAAAAAAAAAAAAATTAGTTTTCAGTCTTGTAAAAAATTGCCAGTAGCGTCATTGTTTCTGAAGGTGGAGTACTCATAATTGGTATGAGCGCTCTATAGAGATGGAAAAAAGATATATGTAAAGAAATTTGAGTTAGATGCTACAGGGTGTTCAAAATAAATTTATACATTTCGACTATTTTAAATTGAAAAATCTCAAATTAGCACACCCTGTATATTACTATTTTTTCTGATAGATTTTACAAAACCCTCCAACTTTTATTAAGTATGTCATATACCTATTTCTAGTAGTTTTCAATTTATTTTGAATTTTTCAATTTTTACACTTATTTTTAATACATTTACGCTATTGTGAAAACATAAACAAATAATGAATACTACTCAGTATATATCACCACTACACCAAACACTTTATTTTTGCACTCGACGCGCGTTTCGCTAACCATGTTAGCTTTATCAAGAGCGATGACTGAGCTAAACTACAAATCTACCCTATTTATACTTAGCCTAACCCGGAACTAATGGCATCAGCTCCGGTCAAGTAACCAGTAGAGGGGACTATAAGGAATAGGGCCTCTGTCTTTATTTAAACTACTTTTACATCTCCTTGACCTTTTAGTTTGCCCAACATACTTTTTGTCACAATCATTACAACTAATTTCCACTTTTCTCACAATTAGGAATCTTATCTTTGGGATTTCCTAAGATATTCCTCAGATTGTCTGATGACTTATAGACTTAAGAACAATAAAGATAAAACCTTAAAAAACCATAAATCTGGTATTTACCAAATTAATTGTGATTCTTGTAATAAATTCTACATAGGACAAATAGGTAGAACATTCGAACAAAGAATTTCAGAACATAATAAAAGTTTTTTAATAAGTAAAACTGATTCTTCATATGCCAAACATTTAATAGAAGAGAATCATGTATTTGATAATAATTTCTATATTTTTACACGTTCAGAATAACTCGCATAAATTAAATTTAAAAACAACAAAAAAACTGGTTATTTAAACGCAATAATTAGTAGTAATTAGATCAGATATAATTGAAGTATTAAGAATATGTTTAAAATAAAATTATTTTTCATTCAATAATAAATTCTATATTAGCAAGAAAGGACTACTACTCAGTATATATCACCACTATACCAAACACTTTATTTTTGCACTCGACGCGCGTTTCGCTAACCATGTTAGCTTCATCAGGAGCGATGAATGACTACAGTCAATCATCGCTCCTGATGAAGCTAACATGGTTAGCGAAACGCGCGTCGAGTGCAAAAATAAAGTGTTTGGTGTAGTGGTAATATATACTGAGTAGTATCATTGTGCCAAAGATTCCACATTCCCAATTTAGTTGAAATAATTAATAATAATTTTAACCTAGCTTAACTTATCTAATGATTAATTATATGACGTAATAAATGTTCAAAAATATATCCATCTACGTAAATACACATGTTTAGTCGTTTTACTATATTTTCCTTCACTTTCCTTAGCATAAAGGGCGTTATTGTCCTGCAGGCATCCCGTATCCAATTTTCCATATCTCCTGGTGTTATAGGGGGATTCACATAAACACGATCTTTAATGTAGCCCCAAAAAAGAAGGCTAAAGGTGTCAAGTCACATGATCGAGGAGGCCACTGAATGAATCCATCCCTACCGATCCATTCTTGTGGGTAACAATCGTTTAAAAATCCCGAACTTTCTGGTGGTAATGAGCAGGAGCTCCGTCTTGTTGAATCCACATTTGTTACCTTTCAAAGTTATCAATTTCTTCAAGAAGCTGGGGTAATTCCTTTTACAAAAAATTTAGTTGTCTAAGCCCGTTAAGCGGTTCGCGGAAAAAATATGGACCAATAATTCGAAAACTTAATATTCCACACCGTAAATTAAGCGACCAATGGTTTTGGTTTTGAACTTTCAGGACCCAAAATGGATTAGCTGTTGAATTATAATGCATGTTATGGCTGTTAACCGCTCCATTACTGCGAAAAGTAGCATCATCAAAAAACATTATTTTGGATAAAAAATTTGGATCGACCTCTATTGCTCCATTCATGGTGGTACAAAAGTTTACTCGTCGTTCAAAATCACGGTCTTGAAGTTCTTGGTGTAGTTCCACATGAAAGAGATGATACTTGTATTTCTCGTGGTGCGATTAGCCGTAGATTGGGATGTGTTAGATAAGTCAGCTAGTTGACAGCTGCTGACCTGGGGATTATCTTCAACATGAAGTAAAATCTCCATTTCTTTTTCTTTATTAGTAGCATTCTGGTTTACTCCTTTCCGTTTCGTATACTCAACGCTACCACTAGCATCAAACCGTTCCATTAAGCACTGAAACGATTTTCTAGATGGTATACGTCTATTAGGGTACTTCGCTCCGTAAAGCCTTACTGCCAAAAGACAATTTTTTGCCGCCTCGCCCAGTATATAAACCATATCAATTAATTCATTTTTAGGAAAATCTATAACTATTACCTTGATACGTCACTTACTACAACAAATTAAACTATTTTTACTTACTTAACAGGTTGACTGCCGACCACTCCGATCGGAGTGCGTCGGGTCTCTTCGCCAACGCCGTCTACTCCGATCGGAGTTCGACATGCGTTCTTACGAAGTTTTAGTATTCCATCGGCGTTGTATATGAAACGTGTTTCTAGTGGTGGCGTTGCTTAAAAACGCAAGTTCTAACAGGTGCTTAAGTGCTTCCGCGGATTTGCTTTTGGTTTGGTTGTAATCTGCCGTACAATATGGACAATCAACCTGGGCCTTCTGGTATTAAAAAAAGACATTGTAGTGATGAAAAAAAGGTATATGATAAGAAAAAGAAGCTAACTGACACTGAATTATTGCAGCTATTGGAAGAAAGCGGAGGTAGTAGTGACGAACATTACGTACCAGACACAGACGATAGTGATGTAAATTCAAGCTTCGAGTCCGAAGAAGAGAATTTTATAGACCGTATTTGGCCACATCAAACACTTCCTAGCCTTGATGAGATAAAATGGAACGACAGAGGTGCGTTAAAACAAATTTTGTTCCAGAAAACCCAGGAATTATTGGTGCAAATTCCAGGACAGGGTGCACCTATCGATTTTTTTCGAAATGATCATTGATGATAATTTTTTACAAACTATTGTAGAACGAACGAACTCTTACGCAGTCGAGGTTTTGCTGCGCCCAGAAACAAGTACAAAATCACGTATTACTAATTTTAAAGATCTTACTCTTGACGAACTAAAAATTTTTTTGGCCCTGTTACTTCACACTGGCACAATATCCTTGAGCCGTCTTAACGATTATTGGAAAACTGATCCGCTATTTAATCTACCTGTTTTTAGAAAATATATGTCAAGGAATAGATTTTTGCTTATCTTGAGGTGTTTGCATTTTACATCTCCAGATATGGATCCGGCAGATCGACTAGGAAAGATTAGATTTGTGGCAGATTTTTTTAACAAGATGGGAGAAATTTACTATCCTGGAAGAGAGTTGTCTTTGGATGAAGCTATGGTACTTTATCGGGGTCGTCTCCAGTTTAAACAGTATATCAAGAATAAGCGTCATAAGTATGGTATGAAGTTATACATGCTGACAGAGCCTAACGGACTTATTTTGAAATTTCGTGTCTACGAAGGTGCGACAGATGTTTATGGTGGAAGCGGACATACTGAAAAGATTGTTTTACATTTATTGGAGGAAAAATTGGGTGTGGAACATGCTGTTTATCTAGACAATTTTTACAATAGTGTTAATTTAGCTAGGAAATTACTTCAACAAAATACATACTGCACTGGTACGCTGAGAGCTGAGAGGAAAGATAATCCGAAAGAGGTAATGAGTGCAAACTTAAAACGTGGTGAGAATAAATCCATGTTTTGCAATGGAGTGCATGTCGGAAAATGGCGCGATAAACGCAATGTTCAATACATTTCAACAGAATTTGGAAGCGAAATGGGCATTTTTAAAAACAAAAGAAATCAAGAATCTGAAAAACCTTCCGCAATCATTGGATATAATGCTTTTATGTCCGGTATAGATAGACAGGATCAAATGATGGCATATTATCCTTGCAGCCGTAAAACCATTCGGTGGTACAAAAAGTTATTCATGCATGTGCTGCAAATGAGCATGATAAACGCCTATTTTTTGTACAATAAATATTCGCGGTCTGACCAGTTACGATTATATGACTTCCGATTGGATGTCATAAGAAATTTACTAGCCAGACGACCAATTACTAATTTGCCGCAAATTCCTCCAGGCCAAATAAATGTCCACAGCATTAGCAAAGTAGAAAAAATTGTTAGTGAAAAAAAAAGGAACTAAAGAAACAAAACGGGTAAGCAGAAAGGAATGCAAAGAATGCAGGAAAAATAAAATAAGAAAGCAAACAGTGTATGAATGCAAAATGTGCCCTGGACAACCAGGTTTTTGCCTTAATTGCTTTGAGGATTACCATAAAAATGTACAAAAATGATTTAGAAATAAATGTTTTGAGTTCATGAGTTCGATTTATTATTTCTTTACTTATTTAATTGGACACTCCGATCGGAGTGTTCGGCATCTAGTAAAAATTTTCACTTGCAATGTCGATTACTCCGATCGGAGTGAATTTTTTTTTTTTTCTAATATTTTGAATGGCACATAAAAAAAACACATCCAAGACTCATTTTAATTCATATTTACCACAATAAAATAAAAATATTTGGAAAAATCTTACCGGCGTCAACCACAAACTCAAAAATATAGATCGGCAGTCAACCTGTTAAGGACTACAGGTACTTTACTCAACGACCAGGTAGATTTAAGCAATTCACCATTATTGAATTTATTCTCCTAACTCCAAATCTGTGTGGGTTTTCCAATGCTATCAATGTAATTTAATTAGGTGTAATATTATAATTAAGAAATTATATAAAATTGAGAACATTAAACCTAACTTGACAGTGTAAAATGTGGATCTGAAGAAGCTGCATCGACAGCGAAACGCGTCATCGCAATTTAAATAAACCAGTGGAAATTGACTAAAAACAGTCTTTTATTATATATTAATATCAAAGATCTCCAGCAACTGATCAATCGAGTCGTAACAGCCAGCGAAAGATCTGGATTAACTATGAATAGAAGAAAAACCAAGTGGATGGTAATAACAAAGAAAAATCTACCACCAGAATTCCTCGAAATCAGGGACAACACCGTAGAATTTTTTTTTTTCTAATATTTTGAATGGCACATAAAAAAAACACATCCAAGACTCATTTTAATTCATATTTACGACAATAAAATAAAAATATTTGGAAAAATCTTACCGGCGTCAACCACAAACTCAAAAATGTAGATCGGCAGTCAACCTGTTAATAGACATGTAAAAATTTGACGATGCCTACATTTTTGTTTTGTCTTAGCAATTATGATGTTATAGCGTAAGTGTATTAAAAACAAGGATAAAAATTGAAAAATTCAAAATAAATCGAAAACTATTAGAAATAAGTATATGACAAACTTAATAAAAGTTGGAGAGTTTTGTAAAATCTATCAGAAACAACAATAATAAACAGGGTGTGCCATTTAAAAGATTTGAGATTTTTCAATTTAAAATAGTCGAAATGCATAAATTTATTTTGAACACCCTGTAGCATATAACTTAATTTTTTTTTACATATACCTTTTTTTTCATCTCTATAGAACGCTCGTACCGATTATGAGTATTCCACCTTCAGAAACAATGGCGCTATTGGCAATTTTTTACAAAACCGAAAAGTAGTATTTTTTTTTAATTGAAATATTAGAAAAACTACTAAGTTTAGGTATATAACATTATTAATAAAAAAGTTATGAAATTTTACGCAGAATTTAAAAATAAATTGGAAAATAGGATGTTCAATTTAAAAAAACATATGTTATATCGGCCACACTTTTTTAAAGTACCCTGTATACTCAAAAATTATTTTAAACTATGCACCTTAATATTCCCTAAAAGTATAGTATTTAACATTTTTTCGTCATTCCCGAAATAAATGAGATAATGAACTTTACTCTATCGGTGACTGACTTACGAAAATTAAAATATTAGTGATTGATTTAGCCTTTTAACATTTATAGATATTAAAGTTGTATTTCTTTGATTTATTAACTAAAAATAAATCCAGCTTCTAGTCCAAAAGATGTTTTATCCTACTCAGAATGGATATTTAAAAACCCTTTTTAGTATTTTACGACAGATAAAGTTTTAATATAAAATTTATGGCAGACCCAAATTCTCGCGGACCTTTCCGAAAAGTTGGACACTTGCTTACAATGCTGGAAATTTTCTTAGCTTTGTATAAAAGTAAGGAAATAAATCTTGACCGAAGCTTTCAAGAACATATCTTTGAATGAGTTTTTGCATTGCCCACGGTAAAATCATCACTTTAACAGGGTTATTATACAATTTTCTGGGATCTCTTAAAAATAGGATAGTTTTTAATTGGCATATTCACACTTTTAAGACGTTGATTAGTATCTGGTCGATGCCATCGTTTTTTATTTCGATTTTTCTCTCACGAAGTTCATCATCATTCGTAGGGGAATGGTTGTCAAAAAAATGGAAACCACTGCTTCAGGTTGTTCTGGGGGCAAATCTACGAATTCATGCCCCCAGAGGTCTGGAGGTTTCTTACACCAGTAATACTGGCCATACATCCTCTTCGTTCGGTGGGTTCAGATTTTTCGTAGCAATTATATAAGTAATTTTTGAGTCTATTGATTTACTTGAAGCACCAGTTGTGTCTGTTGCTAAGGGCCTATAGCTCCTCCACCTTATCCATCGTCCCTATCAGAACGAAACGAATTATCAGGAGCACCTCTCCCCCGTTTCTAGTAACAGTGGGTTTTACATATTATTATTATTATCATTATGCTTACATACATATTATATGAGGCTGGTTTGAACAGTCCGTGCAAAGTCCGAGAGATGGCACCACCGGCGCGTATCGAGGTCATGTTTAGTTAGTAGCATCTCTTGAATGTACGCACACCAAGTTTCAGCCATATTGGTCTATTTCTTTGTGTTTGGCATTCGTGTGAATCAAGGAAGTCGAGTGATTTTCAAGAAATGGACGAAAAAGAATTTCGTGTGGTGATTAAACATTACTTTATGAAAGGCAAAAACGCCTCAGGAGACTAAAGAGAAGCTTGATAAACATTATGGTGACTCTGCACCTTCAATTAGAACAGTTTATAAATGGTTTCAAAATTTTCGGACTGGCCATATGGGCACAAGTGACGCTGAACGTTCTGGACGGCCTGTGGAGGTTACGACTCCAGAAATCATTGATCAAATCCATGATATGGTGATGGACGACAGAAGAGTTAAGGTGCGTGAGATTGCTAGTGCTGTGGGCATCTCGACTGAACGGGTACATAATATTTTTCATAAACTTTTGGACATGAGAAAGCTATCCGCAAGATGGGTGCCGCGATTGCTCACGCTTGACCAAAAACGGAATCGTGTGAAGTGTTGCAAGGATGGTTTGCAGCTGTTCCAGAAGAATCCGGAGGACTTTAAGCGTCGTTTCGTCACTGTGGATGAAACATGGATACATTACTATACTCCTGAGACCAAACAACAATCTAAACAATGGGTTACCAAGGGGGAATCTTCACCAAAAAAGGCGAAGACCGTTCCTTCGGCCGGAAAGGTTATGGCGACTGTCTTTTGGGATTCGCAAGGGATAATCCTCATCGACTATCTGGAAAAGGGTAAAACTATTACAGGTGAATATTATTCATCGTTACTGGACCGTTTGAAAACCAAGCTGCAAGAAAAACGCCCGCGATTGGCCCACAAGAAAGTCCTTTTCCATCACGACAACGCACCAGCACACACCTCAGCAGTTGTGGTCGCAAAATTAATGGAAATAGGATTCCAACTCGTTTTTTATCCCCCCTATTCTCCAGACTTGGCTCTCTCGGACTACTATTTGTTCCCCAATTTGAAGAAATGGCTGGCGGGACAAAGATTTTATTCAAACGAGGAGGTGATTGCAGACACTAATGGATATTTTGCAGACTTGGACAAATCCTATTATCGGAAGGGATCAACAAACTAGAACATCGTTGGACGAAGTGTATAAGCCTAAAAGGAGACTATGCTGAAAAATAAAAAAGGTTTACCCCAAACACATAAGTAGTTTTTATTTTTGCACGGACTTTTCAAACCAGCCTCGTATATATGTTTGTCTAGCCGTTAAAAAATACTAAAAATTAAAAGGGATTTTCATATATCGGAAAAACAAAGATTAAAAATACATTGATCTTACTAAATACATAAAAAAGGTTTAAATAAAGAACATTTTTTAAACATGCGACAAATTAGAATTTTTCTGCCAACATTACAGCGTGATTTTTAGGCTTTTTACACATCACTCGCCAGAGTATTATTAGATATACCAATTGTGACCTTTTTTCTGTTTATTTACCTCCTTTCTGTTTTTTTTTTTTAGGTTTGGTCAATATTTTTTCAGGATTATAAGCTATTAACGATTTAAAAATTTGTATTTTAAATGTATTGATATCGGTATTAAATTACGGATAATAAATAATTTGTATCATAGTGTATAGTATTTTTCACGATCTAAGAAAGTGACTTAGCTACCCATACCCATTCAAAATTCAACAAGATTCGAAAGTGATTAATTTATAGCTGTTTAATGACAAGGCATCGTGCAGGGCGGCACTATACCTGGTTGTATAATTGATGGATTTAAAATTTTATTCTGATAAGACAGTTGAATTTTAATGTTTTATGCACTGAATAATACACAATACAGTAATTACACAAATATATTAAAACAGTGCACAGTGTCCTCGAGTACATTTGTTACAATTTTAGTTATTAGTTAATATCTAGCTCAATTTCGCTATCGCCACTATCTTGCAAATCAATAATAAGTTTTTTTACAGGTTCTAAACTATTTATATTTATGTACATACATCTAAAGGGTGTTTTTTATAGAGGTATAAAACTTTAAGTTGGCAACACTTTTTTAACTGGCGGCCATTGTGTCAGCTGTCAAGTGATTTATGTTTAGTTTGGTTTGGCATTTCAACATGAATAGACTGACGCCTGAACAACGCTTCCAAATTGTGCAAATTTATTTGAAAATCGTGGTTCTGTTCGAAATACGTATCGTGCACTACGTCCATTTTACGGTCAACATAATCGTCCATCAGAGCAATTAAATCGATTAACTATGGAACGTTTTCGCACCACGTTTACTCTAAATGATAACACGCATCCACAGAGACGTCGTACAGTGCGTACAGAAGAAGTCATTGCTGCTGTAGAGCGTAGCGTAGAGGAAGACCCGAATCAGTCTATCCGCCATCGTGCAGAGGAATTGGATATGTGTCCATCCACTTTATGGAAGATTTTGCGGAAAGATCTTGGTTTGCGTGCTTACAAAATTCAACTCGTGCAACAATTGAAGCCACACGATCACCTAGCAAGGCGTAGATTCGGTGAATGGGCCCAAAACAAGATTGCCGTTGATCCCGATTTTCATAAGCAAATTTTGTTTAGCGATGAAGCTCACTTTTGTTTGAATGGATACGTCAATAAACAAAACTGCCGTATTTGGAGTGATGATAATCCTCAAGTGTATGTTGAGACACCGTTACATCCAGAAAAAATGACTGTTTGGTGTGCTTTATGGGCTGGTGGAATCATTGGTCCGTACTTCTTTAAAAACGATGCTGGTCAGAACGTTACAGTCAATGGTGACCGCTATAGAGCCATGATTACTGACTTTTTTCGTTCATCAATTGAACAACCATGATGTGCAGGAGCTGTGGTTTCAACAAGACGGCGCAACATGTCACACAGCTCGTGCCACAATTGATTTATTGAAGGAAACGTTTGGTAACAGCATAGTTTCACGTTTCGGACCCGTGAATTGGCCTCCAAGATCGTGCGATTTAACGCCGCTAGACTATTTTCTGTGGGGATATGTGAAGTCGCTAGTCTACGCCGATAAGCCTGAAACGATTGACCACTTGGAGGACAACATTCGCCGCGTTATTGCCGATATACGGCCACAAATGTTGGAAGAAGTCATCGAAAATTGGACCTCCAGATTAGACTACGTCCGAGCCAGCCGTGGCGGTCATATGCCAGAAGTCATATTTAAATTTTAATGCCAGAAGATTATCTTTCGATTAAAGTAAATTTCATGTCAATTTAAAAAATTCATCTTTGTTTTATTCCATTTCAAAGTTCTATACCTCTATAAAAAACACCCATTATATGAGTTTTTAATTTTTTTGAAGTGTTGAATACAGTTTCTCCAGTTTTCAACGATTACGTTTTTGACTTCTGTCTTTATCAACTCAGTCACAGTACTGTTTAAAGTGAGTGTTTTATTGTGAGCACGTATATTAGACTTTATTTTATGTCATATCAACTCGATCGCGTTAAAGATACAATAATATGGTGGAAGCCGAATTATTTTGTGTCCTGCTTCCTTTGCAGTTTTATCACAAACATATTTCTTTGAAAAATTGTAACTTCTTAAAACTTCTAACAATTGTTTAACTGTATAACTTTCATATATGTCACGTTCGCACAAAAAGGCTTGTATTTTCGTTGTTCTACTGATGGAACTTGGTACCTTATTCATTTGGCGACTATGATAGGATGCATTATCCATCACAATACAGCTATTCGGTGGTATATTCGGCATTAATTTGTTTTGAAGTCAATCTTCAAAAACTTCAGCGGTTGTATCACAATGATAATCCAAGCTGGAATCTGAAATATTTTTGGCTGCTAGAAATAGACATTCTGGTATACAGCCTTCTTCTGACCACGCATGTAAAATAGTTATTCTTTTACCTCTATTTGATGGAGCTTTGGTGTGGCATTTTTTGGATTGATCAATCCATCGTTACTGGGTGTGTCGTGGGTGTCATACCAAGTCTCATCTAGGTAGATTATCGTTCGATTTTCCGATCCAGCTGTATTTATTTTTTCAAGATATTTCATTCTCGGTTGTTGTAAGCGCAGTGATTCCATTATAACTTGTATTTTGTCTATTTTTTTGAACAAACACCCCAAACGAAGTTGTAGTGGAACATTTTATATCACAACTATCCTCGGTTAGCCTCCGTGAAAGTGACAATAACGTAGGAACTTTTTGTTCTGCACACATTTCATAAATTTTGCGGCGGATTAAGTCTTCTTGACAGAAATTAATACATTTGATAGATTGAAAGGGACGTACAGTCCCTGGCCAAATTATTAGACGCACTGTATTTTTTTTAGTAATTTTATGTTTCTTAAGAGTATTTATGCAATAATGGTATATTTAAACTACAATATTATTGATTTTTATTTAAAAGAATTATTGTAGACTACATATTTGTATTTATTTTTAACATATGGCAACACTGTGTTGACAAAGTGATACATGAACGTAAATAAGTACAAACCTGTATCAGTCGCGATCGGAAGCGAGTCAGATACGGACGTGTTTCTGTGGCTTTATGGATTGTGATTGTTTGTTTAACAGTTTTATACTACTCAGTTATTAGTTTATTTTGTATGCAGTGTTTTAAAAAAGTAATTGGACTATTTTCATTATGGGTAGAAAAGGCGATCTTTCACCACGTAAAAAAGCTGAAGTGAAGGCCCTTGTGATTGCGAAAACATTTACAAACCGAGAAATATCACGAAAATTGGAGGTTTCTGAAGCTAGTGTACGACGCATAAAAAAGAAAATTGAGTCAGGGAAGGAATTAAGCCCGAAAAGATGCGGTAGAAAACCAATTTTCACTCCACGGTCAGAGAGATGTTTGAAGAAAATTTGTGTAGAAAACAGATTTGCTACCACAAAGGTAATAAAATCACAACTTCAGGATGCTAGCGTAAATGCTTCTGAGCGCACTGTTCGAAGAAAATTGAAAGAATTAGATTTTAAGGCCTGTCGCCCCGCCAGGAAGCCCAAGTTAACAGCTGCAATGAAAGCAAAGCGCCTGAAGTGGGCCAAACAATGGCAAGACAAAGATGTGGACTTCTGGAGATCGGTAAGATACAGCAATTTAATCAATAATTGATACATTATTATCATTTTCAGTTACATAAAGCAAATAAACATGGAAGTTTATATATTTTTCCTATTTTTGACAGGTCTGCTTCAGTGACGAAAGCACATTCGAAATTTTGCAGAATAAAGCTCATTATGTACGTCGTCGTCATGGAGAAAAGTTTCATCCTGATTGTGTCGTCCCGACGGTTAAACATCCCACCAAAGTGATGATTTGGTCAGTCATCAGCGGCAAGGGCACTGGACGTCTGTACGTCGTCAAAGGAATAATGAGGCAAGATCAGTACAAAGAAGTATTACAAAATCGGTTGATTCCGCAGCTCAGAGAATGGTTTCCAAATGGGGAACCATTCACCTTCATGCAAGATGGAGCTCCCTGCCACACTGCTCGGTCTGTTAAAGCTTTTTTGGCAGAAAAAAATATCCCTCTGTTGGATTGGCTCTGATATGAACCCCATTGAAAATGTGTGGGAGCTGATGAAAAGAGAAGTGGCTAAAAATGTGATTACCAACAAAACCCAGCTCCTAGAAAAGATTATTCATGTGTGGAATCATCATCCTCAAATGCAGGAGACAGTACAATCTTGCATTGATAGCATGCCGCGCAGAATTAAAGCTTTGATAGCGGCTAAAGGTGGCTCAACTAAATATTGACTTTTACTAACATTAATTTCACTTTTCTTTAAAACTTAATAAACTTATGTTTTTCTAAATTAATGCTGTTTTATTTATGTCAAATAAATAGGTAATTGATTGGATAATATAAAAATAAAAAACAAATCAATTTAAAATAATAAAACGGTACAATATCACTCGGTAATTAATATTTTACATGAAATCTTGCAGTGCGTCTAATAATTTGGCCAGGGACTGTATATATATATATATATATATATATATATATATATATATATATATATATATATATATATATATATATATATATATATATATATATCACTTACGGCCAGGTACGTGCCAAGATCTTAACGGTCGTTTGATGTTTTTATTGCATCAATTTGCCAAATCACTTTCTTAGATCTTGAAAAATACTATACCTGAACTCATTTTTTTAACTAAAGTTTTTTTATTGCCATTCGATCAACCAGGCTGGATTTTTGATTTTCCTCCCGTGTTTTTCAAAAAATTGAAAAAAAAAATGTATTTTCCATAGAAGTACGGTTTTTTTTTTCCGCAAATAGCTATTCATAGGTGGTTTTCCTTTCATATTTAGGGCAGATTTTTCTCAAAAATAAATTTGTCTGATAGGTCTTGATTGATCCACCAATCTCGGATTAATATTTCGGTCCCAGGTTTTCCAAAAATTGCAAGCATCTTTGGCGTTACCCAGGATATACCACATGGAGGTAATGTCTGCTGGTATCCCTTTGTGTATGTGTGTGCGTCTGTGTGTGTTTGCGTGTGTGTATTGTCTACGATTACTCAAGTACCTACAAAGAATACTCCTGTTTTTACTTTTACACTTTAAAAGAATGCATGCGAATTTTTCAAATTTTACTACAAAATTCATTGTCAGGATGTCGAGGAATAATAATTTAGAAATATCCTGGGTATTAGATCAGGAAAATTACCATCAATTTATTGCAGGACCGTTCTGATGCATAAACATCCCGTTAAATCTAAATAATTTCATTATTACCAAATCGAAGAAATAACTTGCAATTTAAAGAAATCGCTAGTTTAATAAATCAATTTACTTACATTTATCAGAAAAGTTTTCCGCACAACTGAGCAAATTCAAGTAGTTTCGATTGAATTTGGCCAAATTTAGGTAAATTTGGTGGAATATTTGCTGATTTTTGCTAATCGCTACTAATTTAAACAAAGTTCCAAATTCGGTTAACCAGTGAAAATTTCAATTATTTTAATGAATATTGAAATACCTAGTGATGACGAAATAATAGTTCTAGGGGATTTTCATGCGAGAATTGGTGATGAAGTTATACCTGGCATCAAAAATCGATTCAACGAAGAAACTATAAACCAGGGATGTCAAAGATACGGCCCGCGGGCCGCATCCGGCCCCCGGGACGTATTAATAAGGCCCGCGATCGCAATGAAGAATCATAATTTTTAACAACCGTATATTATATACTATATAATTAAATAAATAAAATGTTATAATAATTCAGTACATTTTTAGTGTTCCGTACGGAACACTTATAAGATCACTTCGGTGTCTGTCTGTCTGTCTGTCTGTCTGTCTGTCTGTCTGTCACACCCGATTTTCTCGGAAACTATTTGACATAGAAAGGTGAAATTTGGTAATAATATAGGAATTGATGGCCTCATCAGAGTCATGTAGTTTTGAGAATTAAATTTTGACTTAAGGGGTTAGTTTTGGGAGGTGAAGTCGGAAGTGAAAAAAAAATTTTTTTACTAGGTCATCGAGTGTGGTGTCAAATGAAAGCTTGTGAAAATACGAGTAAAAAATATATATATAATATTATACTTGCACGCACTTTTCTTTGTATCATTTTTAAAAATTCGCGAAAAATCGCTGTCCCGGGCCTTATCTCGAAAAGCACTTATCAAAAAATTTCGAAAAAAAAAATTCTGGAATATTCTCCACGGGGTGTAGACTGAACGAAAATTATCACGAGTGCATTACCTTTAATAATTTATATGGTATATAAAAAAAACAAAAATTTCAAGGTCATCAGATTTCAGGAAAGATTGGAAACAAACTTTGTTGAAAACTCAATTGGGGTGTGTTTTGTGAAGTCACTGATCATTTTATACCACCGTAACATAAATTTTGACTTAAGAGGTTCGTTTTGAGGGGTGAAATCGGAAGTGAAAAAAAATGTTTTTTACTAGGTCATCGAGTGTGGTGTCAAATGAAAGCTTGTGAAAACACGAGTAAAAAATATATATATAATGTAATACTTGCGCACACTTTTCTTCGTATTACTTTTAAAAAATCGCTGTCCCCTACCTTATCTCGAAAAATACTGATCAAAAAATTTTAAAAAAATTCTGGAATATTCTCCACGGGGTATAGATTGAAGGAAAATTATCACGAGTGCATTACCTTTAATAATTTATTTGGTATATAAAAAAAAAAACAAAATTTCAAGGTCACCAGTTTTCAGTAAAGATTGGAAACAAACTTTGTTGAAAACTCATTTGGGGTGTGTTTTGTGAAGTCACTGATCATTTTATACCACCCTAACAAAAATTTTTATTTTAAAAACAATCAACGGACGGAACACTAATTGTGCAAGTTCAACTTGCACTTGACCGGTTTTTTTTTATATTGAATCTGGCCCGCCTACACATTCTAAATTTAATATATGGCCCTCTGCAAAATTGAGTTTGACACCTCTGCTATAAACGATAGTGGTGGACAAATGATACAACTATGCATACAAAATGAACTTAGAATTAACAACACCTTTTATCCACATAAACCACAACACAAATACACCTTCGAAAATACACGTGGACAAATATCAACAATTGATTACGTAATCACAAATAGAAATATTCATCCAACAAGAATACAGGACATGAGAACTTTAGCTCCGCCAATGCTGGAACGAATCGGCATTTTGTAATAGCAAAAATACGAACAATCATGCAACGACTTCGTAGCGAACTCGTCGAACAAATAAGCAAAATCAATATAGAATCTCTATCCGACGACTCAACCAAATATCTATATCAACAAAGGTTAACAGAAAAATAGCCACAAATGATATTCGAGAGTCCGATGACGTAGAAACGGCATGGACAAAACTAAAAACTAATATGCTAGAAGCAGCAGAAGAAGCATTTGGGAGAAGGACTATAAAGAAAGGGGGAAAACCAAACACAAAGCCTTGGTTCAAATAAGAAGCTGAAGAAAAAAGAAAATCGTACCGACAATACAGATCCAATGCTATAACATACAATGATTATAAAAATGTCAAACAAGGTCAACGAGAATATCCAGAGAATCAAAAGAGAGCACTGAGAGAAATTTTCGAACGATATGGAACATGATCTGTACGGAGGACAAAAAAAAATGGAATCTACTGAGAAATAGAAAAAAAAACAATAAATGAGTATATACAAAATACAAAAATTACGGTGAAAGAATGGGAAAGATATTTCAAAAAACTCTATATTAGTCTATCAGAAACCAATTCATTAACACAAGAAATACAGCATGAAGATGAAAATGTTGCTCAATCAAATAGGACCATTTCCTTGAATCAAATACAGCACATGGCAGCGAAACTAAAAAACAGAAAAGCCAGAATTACAGATTTTCTTTAACAAAATACTCACAGCCAAGATTATACCATCCGAATGGAAAGACAGCATCTTGATACCAATTTTCGAAAAAGGAGAAAGGACAGATCCAAAAAACTATCGAGGTATCAGCTTAATGAGTGCGGTTCTAAAATTGTTCACTAAAATTTTAGCAGAAGAAATAATGTTAACCGGAATCTGTGAAGAACAGCAATGGTTCAGAAAGAACAGGTCTACTATAGACGCCATATTTATAATCCGCCAAATTACCGAAAAAGCCACAGAGTTTAATAAGACAGCCTTTATGTGTTTCATTGATCTTACCCAGGCATTCGATAGCGTACGGTTAACTGATGTCATAACCCTACTACAAAAAAGGGGAATTCACCCGAATATAATAAAAACTATCGAAGAGTTGAACATCAACAACCACACATATGTAAGAGTGGCAAATAAATTAAGCAATAAAATACCTATGACAACCGGAATCAGACAAGAAGATAGCCTAAGTCCAATCTTATTTAACATCATAATGGATGAAATAATAAACGAAGTACAGTAATACCCCGCTTAGCGCGACCCCGTTACGCGCGGTTTCACTATAACGCGAATTTCAAATTTCGCGCTCATGTAGTCATTAACTTCTCTATGGTCGCGGGGGGATCCCCGCTTTCTCTGAATTGGGAATTCCCTGTCCTTCGACTTTGTTCTATGGGGATTTCCTCGTTCGTTTCGTGTGTTCATTTGTTCCGTAATGTTAGTTCGGTCGGCTGGCAGTTTTGTTTTAATATTTATTGGAGATACATACATACATAATTTAACCCTACGTTAAAAATGCCGCCTGTAAAGAAAAAAGAGCGTAAAAGCGTCACTTTGGAATTGAAGATGAAAGTGTTAAGAAGAATGGAAAATGGAGGCAAAGCAACAATTGTTGGGAGAGATTTTGGACTCTCAGAATCGACTGTGAGAACGATTTATAAAAATCGGGAAAAAATTAAAATCTCCAGCGAAGGTTCAACACCTATAAGTGCAACAAAACTTTCTCGTTCGAGATCATCTATCTTAGAAAGAATGGAGAAATTACTGTCAGTCTGGATCGAAGATTTGAATAAGAAGAACACACCACTAAGTCAAGATCTCATATGCACAAAAGCAAAATCTTTGTATGAGATGCTGAAAACAAAAGAAGGAGAAGGGAGTGCCACTCCGACTTTTGCTGCCAGCAGAGGCTGGTTCCATCGGTTCAAGCAGCGTTCTAATCTTCACAATATCCACATAACAGGCGAGGCGGCCAGCGCGGACATTCAAGCTGCAGCTGAGTTTCCAGACAAGTTTCAAGACTTCGTTAGACGAGAGAAAATTCCTGCTTGTCTCATCTTCAATGTTGATGAGACCGCACTTTACTGGAAAAAAAATGCCATCTCGAACATTCATTTCTAAGGAAGAACGTCAAGCCAGTGGTTTCAAAGCTGCGAAAGATCGACTAACACTTCTGCTGGGTGGTAATGCCACTGGTGATTTCAAACTGAAACCTTTACTAGTGTACCATTCAGAAACACCCCGTGCAATGCGAGGCACAGACAAGACAAGTCTACCAGTTGTGTGGCGATCAAACAGAAAGGCGTGGGTTACACGGGAAATTTTTCAAGAATGGTATTCTAATAGTTTTTGCCCATCAGTCAAATCATACTGTGACAGAAATGGGCTTGAACCTAAAGTTATATTACTCTTAGACAATGCCCCAGGACATCCAACCTCACTTGATACGCCCAGAGACTTAAAAGTGTACGTAAAGTTCCTTCCACCAAACACTACGTCAATATTACAACCTATGGACCAGGGAGCAATAGCAAACTTCAAAGCTTATTACCATCGCCGCACTTTTAGCCAACTAATTCATGAAACTGACGGGGAAGGAAGACAGTCTATGCGAGAGTGGTGGAAGTCATACAACATTATGAAGTCTATTCACAACATAGAAGAGGCTTGGAAGGAAGTTAAAATGAGTTGTATGAATGGGGTGTGGCGTAATCTTTGGCCAGATGTAGTGGAAGCACCTAGAAGAATTGTCCAGATGCAGAGACAAGTGCTTGAAGACATTGCTGCAATGATTGAGGGGTCTGAACTTGAAGATGTCACGGTAGAAGATCTCGTAGAACTTGTAGCAACGCACGACGATCCTATTAGCAATGAAGATCTGATCGAGTTACAGAATAATCCTATCTACGATGAGGAAGAACAAGTAGAAGAGAAAGTTTTATCTTCAGGGGAAATACAAAATGCACTTTCAAAAATTTATTCAGGTTTGGACATATTGCAGAGTATAGACAATAATGATGACCGTGTCTTGACCGTGTGTCAAACAATTAAAAACAGTGTTGGGTGTTATGAACGTATTTTACAAGAACGTAAACAAAACGTTACCCAAAAGACAATAGATGTATTTTTCCGTAAAAAATAAGAGTATGTATTGCATAAAGTGTTCTTAGAATTAAAGTGATTGATTAAAATGATTTGTATTTTTTTGTATTAAATTTTGACTATGTTTAATCATAAACCTCGATATACGCGAATTTCAGTTAACGCGATTTTTTTTTCGGAACGTATCCCTCGCGTAAAGCGGGGTATTACTGTAAAGAAAACTGGGAGAGGATATTGATTGGGAGACAAAGAAATAAAAATAATATGTTACGCCGATGATGCAGTAATCATATCAGAAGACGAAGATAACTTACATATACTTCTACATAAGTTCCAACAAACAGCAAAAGTGTTTAATATGCAAATATCTGTAAAGAAAACAAAATGCCTTACAATATCTAAAGAACCGAAAAGATGCAAACTCGCGATTTATGATCAGAGTGTAGAACAAGTGATGTCCTTCAGATATCTAGGGGCAAACATAACAAGTACCAGGAACCTTAAGGAGGAAGTAAAAACTCAAACAACAAAGGCATCATTAATATCAGGATACTTAAGAGATATAATTTGGAGAAACAAATATATGAGCACCAGGAGCAAAGTAAGAATATACAAAACATGCGTAATCAGAGCGGAGAACACAATAACAAAACGACTCCCAAGAACAACAGAAATGCGAACCCTTAGATCGATAACAGGACATACCTTATTGGACCGGAAGAGATGTGAAGAAATAAGGGAAATGTGCGAAATACAGGATGTGGTGAGATGGGCAAGGAATAGGAGAAGAGAATTGAGGGACCATGTGGACAGAATACCCCATGACCGGTTGGCTAAGGTTGCAAAAGAGAAGCGACCAAACACACCTCGAGCGGTTGGAAGACCACCAATAAGATGGTATGAGAGCTGGTCTTCATCATCGCAATTGTTTCTGGGAAACCTTTGAAGTGAACACAGGATATGGTCCTAACGTAGGAAGAAGAAGAAGAAGAATATTTAATAATTTTGTGGAGATTTAAATTTGAATTCGCTGAAATTCGCATTAATTTAATTCAAGATTATTTTATAACTAACGAACAAACAGACAGACAGGGAGAGAGACCTTGCATTTTATATATATTACACAGGGCAACAAAAAAATATTTTTGTTTTGGTGCCTGGGATTTTAGAGCTGATTTTAACTATATTTGGGACGCTAAATCTATACATGCAATCCGTTTTTCTCTATCAGCTCTACTTTTTTAGATACATCAACTTATCTATCAATGTGGTTTTTATTCAGTATATTCATTTATGAGAGTTCTAAAATTATTATATATTCATTAATGTAGGTACAATGGTTTTATTGTCAATCTGTAATTGAGTAAATTCCAGGTAAATCTATAAATAGTGGAACCATTGCCTATCAGGTACCTGAACTGACCCTTTTAATCACCTAACTCGGGTAAGTCTCGTCAGTTTGTGCGTTCTTACTAATGAGAGTAGATCGAATTCGGCGTGTTATTTTATGTTAAGAAAAGAGTGTTTTTGTGTTATTGAACAGAATTAAAATGAGTTCAGGTTCCAGTTCAAGAAGAAGTTGTGTAAATCAACCTGATGTGTTTTGCTATATATGCGGAGAATACATGTTTCAACAAAACAGACAAACTATTACTGACTTTGTAAAGCGAGCGTATCTTGGATACTTTGGAGTTAAGCTTGGTGATCAGGACAAAACGTGGGCCCCGCATCTCGTATGTAAAACTTGTACAGAGCATTTACGGCAGTGGACTACCGGGAAAAGAAAATGTCTAAAATTCGGCGTACCAATGGTTTGGAGAGAAACCAAAAAACCACTTCAATGATTGTTATTTCTGTTTAGTAAATACTAATGGAATCAATCGAAATAACCGCAGTAAGTGGACTTATCCCAATTTAGACTCGGCAATACGCCCTATCCCGCACTCAGATGAAATACCGATTCCAACATTTCATCAGCTACCACATATCTCTGATGACGAATATTTTCCCTCTGATCGCTCTTCTGATGCTAATAAAAGTTCTGATGCTAATGACACTAACAGTGACTATGAGGGGGACGTCATCAGTTCATCAACGCTTCAATCAAAATGAATTAAATGATCTCACCAGGGATCTCAATTTATCGAAAAAAGCTTCTGAAGTACTGGCTTCTAGGTTGAACGACAAAAATTTACTGGAACAAGGAACCAAAATTACCTTTTACCGTACAAGAGAAAAAGATTTGCTACCATTCTTTTCTCAAGAAGACAATCTTGTATTTTGTCACGAAATTAGGGGACTCATGAAAGAAATGGGACTTTCTGAATATATTCCAGATGATTGGCGCCTATTTATTGACAGTTCAAAGCGAAGTTTAAAATGTGTCCTTCTACATAATGGGAATAAAGATGGTTCAATACCACTAGCTCACTCAACGAAACTGAAAGAAGAATATAATACCATAGCTTTGGTCTTGCAGAAGATAAAGTATTACGAACATCAATGGATGATTTGTGTAGACTTAAAAATGGTAAACTTTCTTCTTGGGCAGCAAAGTGGTTACACGAAATATCCGTGTTTCTTGTGCCTCTGGGATAGTAGGGACAAAACACACCACTGGGTTAGAAAACTATGTTGAAATGGTTAACAAGATGCTTAATAGTTTCAAATCCTTAGGGTGCAATATGAGTATTAAAATACACTATTTACACAGCCACTTAGACCGTTTTCCAGAAAATTTAGGAGACATGAGTGAGGAACAAGGTGAAAGATTTCACCAAGATATTAAAGTTATGGAGGACCGCTACCAAGGAAGATGGGACATGCACATGATGGCAGATTACTGCTGGAGTTTAAAAAGGGACTGTTTAAAAAAAACATTCAAGAATGTCGCGGAAAAGAAGCTTTCCAAGTGTTGAGTGACTATTTCATTTCTTCAATGTTTTTTTTTTGTTTGTAAGTACGACATAATATTGTATTTTGTATAACTAACATAAAAATTTCGTATCTACTTTTGTTTACTACACTTACGGATTTGAGTTACAATAATGTAACTTATATTTCTCTAAAATTGTATATCTTAAAAATTTGAGCTCCTAGGTACAAATGAATACGTTATTTGAATTCAGGACATCAAATTGATATAGAATCAGCTCAAAAAACCTCGACACCAAAACAGCTGTTCCCCTGTGTTATAGAATATTATAGATAACCTGGCCAGAGAACAAATGTATAAATTTAAAAAAAAAAAAACATGTAAATCCGATAAGTGGTTCTCGAGTTATAAGCGCACTAACGGACAAATAGACAGACAGACAGAGAGACGTTGCATTATATATATATATATATATATATATATATATATATATATATATATATATATATATATATATATATAATAGAAGATTATAGATAACCTGGCCAGAGAACAAATGTATGAATTAAAAAAAAAAAACACGTAAATTGGATAAGTGGTTCTCGAATGATAAACGCACTAAAGGACAAATAAACAGACATAGAGACGTTGCATTTTATACATACATATTATAGAAGACTATAGATAACCTGGCCAGAGAACATATGTATATTTAAAAAAGCACGTAAATCGGATAAGTGGTTCTCGAGTGATAAGCGCACCAACGGACAGTCAGACAGAGAGACGTTGTATTATATATATATTATAGATATGGAAATATTTTTGTAATATTTAGTCAGACAAACCCTCAGTGACCAACGGGAGCTGGTTTCGTGATCTAGGAATCTTGAAACGTAAATAAATGAAAACTCAGCTGGTTATTTTTTCCCGAACACAATACTTTTCTCAACGAGGAAAGTAAAAAATGAAAAATCGTATCCATTTAACAACCAGTCACATTTAATTTGAAAACTTTTCGGAGTTTAAAAAAAAATTTTGGACAGATTAAAAAAATCTTGATCAAAGCATTAAAAATAACGAAAATAAATAATAAAAACCTGCAGCGAAAAGTCATTAATCACTTTTTCTTTTAAGGTGGAAAATTTAAAAAATAATTTGTCCGAAGTTATTTTTCATGACTGACTACAAAAAGGGCGATACGCCTAAGGCAGACAGCTCTAATTGAAAAAATTATGGCCGCCATTTTTTACAAGACATGTATATTTTTTTTAAGATAAAATATCTTAACAAATTTTATGTCTATATAAACTTTGTAGGATATTAATGATATTTTGGGGCTGGAAACGGAAGTATTACTTAAAAAAATGTTTTTTTTTATGTGAGAAAGTAATACTAGGGTCCATTAAAAAGCACAACAACGGGGTAAATAACATTATTTCTCAAAATTACATAAAAACAACACTATGTTTTAATTTCCAATATATTTAAAGTAACTTGACAATTGTCTCACCATACAATGGCTTCTTCAGAAGTAAAAATATTATTTCCTGTTTCACGGGAACAGATAGACAACTAACAATCCTCCTTAACTTCCTAAATAATTTGCATCCTAATATCGGGTTTTCCATTAAGGACTTGACAACTTTTTTTTTGAAATAAAACGCAACCCATTTGAGACATTTCGAAAATTTTACTATCGGCTTGAAGTACAATCAAAACATTTATGTATGGAATTCGACTTCATTCATATGTCCACCACGGACACGTTTGCAGCGGTCGATTCGTTGAACCCAATTTTCGATGACTCGGCCACACATTTCGACGGAAACGGCCGCTATCTTTCTTTCAATATTGGCTCTGAGCTCCTCTAACGATGCAGGCTTGTTAGCATAGACCAGTGACTTAACGTACCCCCATAAAAAGAAGTCTAGAGGTGTTAAATCACACGATCTAGGCGGCCATTCGACGGGACCATTTCTCGATATAACACGTTCACCGAATTTAGATTGCAGTAAGTCGATTGTTACACCCGCTGTGTGGCTTGTGGAGCCGTTTTGTTGAAACCACATATCATTAATGTCTAGCCCATGCAATTGATCAAAGAAATAATGTTGCAACATGCCTCTGTAGCGATCTTCATTGACTGTAACGTGACGGTTATTTTCATCAACGAAAAAGAACGGCCCAATGACACCACCGGCACCGGCATGAAAACCGCACCAAACAGTAATTTTTTGTGGATGAAGTGATGTTTCTTCAAGCTCATGAGGGTTTTCACCTGACCAATAACGCATATTCTGTTTGTTGACGCTTCATCACTAAAGATGATTTTGCGATGAAATTGGTCATCTTCTTCCCACATTTCTAGTTTCTTTTCATATGATCGAGTGGCTTTAGTTCTTGAGTTAACTTTAACTTATAAGGGTGCAGGCCAAGATCCTTTCGCAAAATTCGCCATAGTGTAGTCTGAGCGATGCCCAATTCTTGAGAACGCCGTGAAATCGACTGTTTTGGTTCGTTTGAGATGGACGCTTGAACGGCAGCAATATTCTGGCCACTTCGACCAACCTGTTGTCTCACTCGCACGGAAACATCCAGCAGCGAATATGTTAACTCAAATTTTTTTACTAGATTATGAATTGCTTGTCTACTGGGACGAGAATTACGACCAAAAATTGGCGTTAACGCTCTTAAAGTTGCAGTCACCGACTCCAAATTTTGGTAGTAAATTTTAATTACTTGTAAACGTTGTTCGTTCGTGTACTTCGCCATGATGAAAATGTTGACTTTACTGAATATTTTGACGTTGACAGTTCGGTGATTGGCTTAAAGGTGCGTTCACAGTGAAATTTCAAAGTTGTCAAGTCCCAAATGGAAGACCCTTTATTAAATTCACCTTAGAATTAGAAACCAATAGCTCTATAAATTTCTTAGACATATCTATGTCAAAAGTGAATAACCTTCACATACTGACACAGTCATACACAATAGTTCATCCTACCCTTATACTCACAAAATGGCAGCTTTTAACTCTTTCATCCATAGATTGTTACATATCCCTATGACTAAAACTAATTTTAACAAAGAATTCAACATAATAAAACAAATAGCAATTAATAATGGATATGACCCCAACATTATAGATAATATCTTGAATAAAAAATCCTTTAAACAAGCAATCTCTCTAATTTATCCCACAATTAATGACAAAAAAGAAAAATTTAGTACACTCACATACACAGGGAAAATATCTAGAACAGTTTCCAAACATTGAATAAAAAAGAACAATAAAATAGCATTCAAAACCAGTAATTCCTTAGGGAATATAATTTTGAATAACAAAACCAAATCTAAGAATTCCTTAAAATCAGGAGTTTACTTATTAAATTGTGGATCTTGTACTAAAACCTACGTAGGACGAACTGGTAGATCTTTTGAAACTCGCATTAAAGAACATAAACATAGTTATTTAAAAAATAAGAACAATTCTCAATACGCAACCCATATAATAAACGAATCCCATAATTTTGATGATACGTTAAAAATCCTACATGTAGAAAATAAATCTAAAAAATTAAATTTGCTTGAATGACTTGAAATTAACAAACGGAAAAACTTCAATCTATTATTAAACGAACAGGTAGACTTAAACCATTCACCCTTACTTAATCTTTATTAGTTCTCTGAAACAGTATCACAGATTTGCATTCCTAAAATAATTATGTCTGTAAATAATATAATAAAATGATTAGCATAATCTTAGGTAATTAAGGATAGTTTTAAGCACTATATAACCAGGATTACTACCAAATATTTTTCTTTCTTATTTACTTCTGAAGAAGCCATTGTATGGTGAAACAATTGTCAAGTGACTTTAAATATATTGAAAATTAAAACATAGTGTTGTTTTTATATAATTTTATTATGAATTTCCAACAAGTATCGGCTAACACAATCAAAGATATTATTTCTTAACTTAATCTCCATTGAGCTCAATATATTTGGTGCAGCGATTATTCCAATTTTTTTATTTCCTCAGAAAAAAAAAAACTGTTTCGAATTGTGTAAAATATTCGTTTACAGCACAGATAAGATTTATTTATCGATTCACAATAGTTCTCACCACCCTAACCATCATAAACTCGCGGCTTATCATAGCTTTATACATAGACTAACTAATATCCCCTTATCAGAAGACAATTTTACTAAAGAATTAAATTACAAAAAACAAGTAGCTGTTAACAACGGTTATTCAGTTACTTTAATCGATAACATTGTCGAAAAAACTTAGAAACAAAGCTATCTCAGAAATATACCCATGTTTTAAGGACAGAAAAACCACATTTAAATTATTAACCTATTTTGGCAAGCCAACAGAAAAACTGAGAAGATTTTTAAATCAAAAAAATATCAACATAGCTTACAAGGTTAACAATACTATAGGGAAATATCTCAAAAACTACAAACCATAAATCAATAAAGACAACAAATCAGTGGTATATCAATTAACATGTGGTTCCTGTCCTAAAACATACATAGGACAAACTGGACGTACATTTATACAAAGAATTACAGAACACGAAAAAAGTTTCATCCAGAGAAAATCTAATTCAACATATGCTAATCATCTTTTAACAGAAACTCACACATTTAACAAGAATTTCAAAATTTTACACACCCGACAAAAAGGTTTAAAACTAAACGTTTTAGAGACAATGTAAATAAATCGATTAAGGACTACAGGCACTTTACTCAACGACCAGGTAGATTTAAACAATTCACCATTATTAAATTTATTCTCCTAATTTCATGTCTGTGTGGGTTTTCCGATTCTATCAATATAATTTAATTAGGTGTAATATTATAATTAAGAAATTATATAAAAATGTAAACATTAAACCTAACTTGACAGTGTACAATGTAGATCTGAAGAAGCTGCATAGACAGCGAAACGCGTCATCGCAATTGTAAATAAACTAGTGGAAATTGACTAAGAACAGTCTTTTATTATATATTAATAATTCATAGAAATTTACAACAGATATAATAATTTTTAACATAAGCTGGGAAAAAACAATTTCGGGATTGTTTTAATACGAAACTCATATAAAATGGTTTTTTTGCTTTACTACCTAATACCTGCTAGAGTCAAAATCCCTCAAAATTTTGAAACCACTCCATATTTTTATCTGATTCGGTTTCAGTACACCGTGACAGGGGACACAAGAAGGGCGCTGTCATAGGGTAGCGTGTATTATTACCAACAAACATTTTTAGTGGTAAATTCAGGTGTAAATATACTAAATTTGTCTGCGTGATGACTTATCTTACTATAAAACACATATCATTAAAAATTTTGGTTTGTAACGCTCGGAATAAGTTATTTTTTAGTCCTAACAAGTCTAATTCGGTACTTGTCTTCACGAGGAAGTATTCAGCATATGAATTTACTATTAATTTTCAATGTTTTTTGATTATAATACAGAAAGAAACTTCTTAATTAGTTTAGTAATAAACTTACAACTAATTGTGCAATTGTTATGACATAATAAAGTTCGAAAGCTGGAAGTGTTAACAGTGAACAATGTTAGCTCGAATAAGGGCCTATTTTGAGGAGTATTATAAAGTTTGTGACATCTAAAAAGTATTATCTAACAATGCGAGTTATACAAGGGTTGTTGAAAGCAATTATTAAAGGTTAGGGCAAGTTAATCCTTGTTCGACACGTAGATAATTTGTTTATACATATATTCAGTTTATTACGAGGGACGTTCAATAATTAACGAGATATATGGTACATCATGCAAAATATGCCTCACGAGTTCTGTTGATATCTTTATGATGTCAGCTATCTCTCCCACTTCCACTTTGCGGTCATTTAGAACAATATGGTGTATTCCTCGGTTGTAGCTGTATTTTTTCACATCAAAAAGTAATGTTTAATCAACACACAAAATTCTTTTTGCAATCGGTTTGCTGAAAAACCAAAAGTATCGTCACTCAAGCAGTTGTAACCCGCAAACTAATAGACAAAATGGCACATAAATTACATGAATTTTCTGAGAGATGACACTAACTGAAAAACATGTGTTTTTTGGTTTGTGGTGCCATCTCTCGGAAAGTCTCGGGACTTTTCACCCCATGTTCCTCTCTACCAATACTTTATTAAAACCGCGCCCTCTTTCAACAGGAATAAAAATATGCCACATCGGGCGAAACTGATAAATCTGCTAGAGTAGAACTTGCTTGCTGGGTCTAGTAATTACAATATCTGATGGCCAGAGGCCAAAATGATAAACAAATACCACACTGTGCCAAAATTTTTTGTTGTATGCCCGCGTTCGGCCTTTCATCAATTTTTGTAAATCCGTAAATACAAAACGAAAAAAACAAAACTTAAATTGTTTCGCTGACCATCGTGATTCATCACGTTATCTATCAATGTCAGACCCGTTTTAAACAACCATATATTATAAACATTGAGCTCAATCCTTTTTCACTAAAATCCGTAAAGATCCTGGATCATTAGTTTAACTTTTTATTTTCGAAGAGGGAATTTTTATTCACCGTTCTTTTGTTTTTTTTTTTATTTTAGAATATATCTATATATATATATATATATATATATATATATATATATATATATATATATATATATACATATACACTCCTGGACAAAATTAACGCAACAATGTATTAAATCATACAAATCTCTATAATGAATTAATTTTAATAATTTTTTATGAACATTGGTTACACTAAAAGTTAGAAAAAACTTATTCGGATACTTTAAAAGTGAATTAGCTACCAAATTTCTCTATAAGATTCGAATTAAAATTATTCTTAAGACCTAATAACAAAATCGTTGAAATTATGTAATAATGAAAAAAATAAACTGAGACACTAGTAGCAAAATTAATGGAGTAACTGGGACACTAGTAGCGTGTGTTGCCTCCTCTACTTCGGATGACAGCGTTTATGCCCCTAGGCATGCTTCTAATTAAAATTTGGATAAAATCCTAAGGAATTTGCTCCCATTCTGTGATAACTGCATTTTCAAGTTCCCTCAGGTTTCTAGGTGCAGGTATATGACGTTTCACATTTTTCTTAAGATGATCCCATACATGTTCTATCGGATTCAGATCCGGGCTTTTTGATGGCCATTACATAATCGGTATATCAACTTAATTAAGATAATCGAGTACCTCCCTAGCCACGTGAGGTCGAGCGTTGTCTTGCATAAACAGGAAATTGGGCCCCACAAAATGACCAAAAGGCATCACATGTTCTATTACAATATTCTCAAGATAGTAGTCAGGAACGGACAGGAACTAACTTTGTGCGAGCATCAAAGCAGATGTCACCTCAGAATATAACAGAGCCACCGCCGAATGGAATCCTTGCAGAGATATTGCAAGGAGCAAACCTCTCTCCTAGTCTTCGCCATACTCGCTCACGACCATCTGGATGTTTTAGACTAACCCTAGTTTCATCTGTGAAGAAAACTTGTTTCCAATCATCCACAGATCAGTTTTCGTGATTTCGAGCAAAACGTAACCTGGCAACTCTGTTCTCTCTAGTAAGCAAGGGCGCAGTGGCTGGTCTCCTACTGTTTAATCCAGCTTCTAACTGTTTTAGAAGAAATTGTGACATTGCGAACAGCTTCGAGTTCGTTTCTTATTATAGAACTGGTGACAGACCTGTTTCTTAAAGCATATTGTCTTATAAAACGTTCATCTAGGTCGCTAGTGCATCGTTTTCGCCCTTGCCCTAGCCTTCTAGAATAAGTTCCTACTTCATTCAAGCGTCTTACCATACGACTTATTGTGGAACGATGTTTGCCTAACAAATTGGCAACATAACTCTGACAATATCCCTCGTCCAATAAAACTGAGGCTCACACTACCTCGTGTTCAGTTAAATTCCTTGTTCGATTCATTTTTCTAATTCTTCGGGGTCAAAAATAAAAAAGTCTACCACAAAAACGTATTACTTTGAAAAAGAGAACAATTTATAAGCTTACTTTTAAAGAAAATCTATCGCATTATTACAGAAAATGTTTATCTGCTAAAAAATTCTTTAAAACTGTAAATCTAAACGAATTGTTTTAATTTCTGTCATGAACAACGAAGCAAAATATGCATAGCCTACTATTCAAATACTCGGTAAACTTTAAAACTGACATAAGAAAAAGATATATATATATATATATATATATATATATATATATATATATATATATATATATATATATATGTCATTCCACTGAGACAGTGCTTTTTCCAAAATTAAATGCAACGGAAAATAACTTTGAAGGTCAAAAAATGTTCGTATGTTTAAGAGCTTTCAAATGAAACATGCCTTTTTCGAAATTCAATATGGCGTCGACAAAATGGCGACTGGAATGAGAAAATTCAAGAAATTAATGTATAATAAAAAAACCAACATTGTGCGAAAAAATGTGTAATTAGTGTCAGAATGCTTCTTTTTATATATAGTATTTTAGTCGTTAAATACGGCGGCAAAAATTCTTCAAATCTACAGCTAAAAATGAGTAGAAAAGATATATAATGGCTTCTTGGACTAAGGCTGTCAAGTATGTTTTTGACCGTTCAAGAATAACGGATAACCTGAGCGTGCAATCTACTAGATACCAAACTAAGTATAGGACACTAGGACTTGAAGGCACGTACTTTTAATAAAAGAGCAAAAAAATTACTTCACTACCTTGATCCGATGTGTATAAAACAACTGACGATCGTGGCATTCCCCATCAAAATGATGGCTCTCTAGCCACATAATTTTCCGATTTTCAAGCTTCCCTTTTCTTCCTCAAGCCTGTGGTACTTCCCCATGATTAAAACTGTCAATCAATTATGTTGGCCAAGTACAAATGTATACGTGAAATCTAATCGAACAGGGCACATTACACTTTCTCGGGTCGGAAAAAAAATTGACTTTTTAGAAAGTATCCTATTGGAAAGTATTATATTTCAATAATATTCTCTGAAAATTTCAGAGGAAAATCTCAAATACTTTCGAAGTTACAGACGATTATAGCGCCAAGTGTAAGGTAGACCAAATCGACCGCGCGGAGTGCCGACTTACCTTTCGGCCGTTAACAAAAATTTTCCTTGCCTGCGTCGAATATCTGCTACTACTTTTATGATGCAAGAAAGAAGCAGGTAAAAGGAGAGCTTACTATAATGGGTATAATATCTTTTCAGTCTGAGGCAAAAACTGTAGCTCCAAAGCGAACGGTACGATGGCCTGCTCAGTTCGAAAATATCGCTCGCAGGGATAACATCACTCAGTAAACGTCTCGGCTAATATTGTGCAAAATAGATAAAAAATACGGGAAATTTAGTTCGAAGTGAGTGTGCAGACCACGTAAAAGACAGTTTTATGATAATCGATTTTCAAATGAGAGTAATTCTAATTTTGCCAGTACATCTGCAGAAAAAAATTGTAAAACTTTTGAGTTGAGTGCAAATTTTAGTTTTTACAATTTTACAACAAAATTGGAAGCGCAAAGTTTGTGATGGAGACGTGAAATTTATCAAACGAGACAAAAGAGGGCTAAGTTTTGTGTTGTATGTGAATGCGGCGATACACTCATTAACTCCCTAGAAAATTGAGAAATCATATGAAATCAATAGACGTTTTATTTTTGTAATGAGATTACTCGGCTGCGGAAACGCTGGAGAGAACAATTCTTGCGGCTTGATGGATTTAGAAATGGGCTTTTATGAAAAAACTTAATATAAAATGCGGCCAGAGAGGACGAAATCGCATGGAGAGACGAAAGAACACTTGAAAACGAGGCGTATGAGGAGTCGGAAGGAATTTTGTATGCAGCAGGCATAGCTGATTGAACGTAAGTAGACGTTGTATGTGAAAATGCGTTTGTCAAAACTTTAAACGCGTTTTTCTCAAGACAACGTTTTTGTAAGGAGTGCACAATAACTTAAAAACCATTTAACCGATCGGTCTGAAATTTTAATATGTTCTTCTGCACAACAATAGCCCCAGTATAAAGTAAAATAAAAAAGATTGGTCAATTTTTTTCCTCAATTTTTAATGTTATTTTTTACGAAAAAAAAATGCTATTTTTGAGACCACCAACATTGGAGGTCCACCATTTTGTTAATAATCGTAGTCTATACTGGGGCCATGGTCATAATTTGTTTAAGGCTCAAAATGCCAAAACCCCTATAAAAAATCTTTTAAAAGACTACGTAAAATTTTTTTTTCTTCTTGAAATATATGTCAGAAAAATTTCAGACCCAAAAAAATGTTTTTTTATTAATTTATTAGTCTCCTAAAAATTATTAAAATGTTCGACCGAGAAACTGTACTGTTGTTCCCTTAAAGATCCAGTACATCTGATGCAATTACTGTGTAACGAAAGGCGTCATACCTAAAAAATAAAAGTGGAAAATGAGATAAACATGTCCTTCATTTCGGTTTACTTGAATTTATTTTATTGAATGTGACACGTTTTGCACTGAAATATTTGTTATTAATGACACAATTAAAAACTTCCACCGGTATACTTTAAACTTTATTTCATGACTAAGAAGTTCGATTTAAAAGAAAATCAAGTCCCTTTACGGCGAACTGACTCCGACAAAGACTATCGTAGGTTTAGGTTAAATTATGTTTTCATATACCTCGAAATTTCATTATTAAAAAACTCACCCTAAAATTTCTTTTAACTTGGATAACTTTCGGGAACTCAATTTCTTACAAAAAAAAAACTGTTTATTTTTTATGGGAAAGCCAGGAGAGTCTTGAGTTTCCCTACTTAGCCGTACCCCATTGGTTTTTTATTGAAAATTGAAACATGCCGTCGGTGGCACGCTTTGTTTCGTTCGTTTAGTGTAGGTTTATTTCGGAAAAAAATTTGATTAAAATATCTTTCTTCCGGGAGAAAAAGGAAGCTGTTAGGAATTTTAATAAAATAAAAAATGCAAAATAAATTATTTCTTAAATTTGACGAACTAAATAACCGTGACAAAATAAATATTTTTACGAGGGGTGTTTGTAACTTGTCTGTCTAGCTATAAAGGGATCCACTTTCTCTGACATAACAGCAAGTTGTTGGTAAGGAATACTTTCAAAAAACAGAAACTACCTCAAACTGCCATACCAATATAAACAGAATAATATATATATATATATATATATATATATATATATATATATATATATATATATATATATATATATATATATATATATATATATATATATATATATATATATTGTAACATTCATTTTTTCCTAGATTTTAAGACCATGTAATGTTACTGATTTTTCACTTCAAATTGTACTTATTTTCATTTTTGTATCGAACGGTATATTAATCAGAGATTCCAAGCCGTCCGGTATATTAGTGTGCTGTGCGGGTTTCTGACCGAATCTACTGCTACGCCGCGATTGGTGGAAAATGTGTATCCGGATTTTTGGTTCCGGCGTCGCGATATTACCGAGAGAATGCCCACGGCTTATTTCCATCTAGCCGCCGAGGCTGAGTACCATCAAGCCGCAGCCAGGCGAATTTTCATCGGAGCCGCCAAGAAGCTTCCTTCGACGGAGCTGCAGTAAAGGCTCATTACAACAATCATGAGAGCTAAATAATGCACAAGTTTTTTAACGAAAAGCCGTAGTGGGCTCTCTAAGTGTTTACTAGAAAAGTGTGAAATCGGTCGTGTTCCATCGAAGCCGAAATAAAAACAGTAAGTTACCAAAACATCCTTCCATAGACTTATCCCTGAGTAGTGCCTTAACAGTAATTTGAACTGACTAAAAAGTGAAGTGAAAAGCACTATTTTTCGTCTTCGGGAGTAGTCAGAGTTTAGAATTTAAATGTCATAACTACCTGTTAGGCTAAAATTTTTTGTAATCCTGTAAAACTGCAAAGGTTAGAACTTTTTATTTTTAAAAACTTGAATAAATTTTCTTTTTGTTGATTAAAGCTAGTGTCTCACTGAATACCTATCTTACTTTTCAGGATAAGAACGGCTGTACCAAACTGATTTTTTTTATTTACCAACAGTACACCCTTTCAGTATTTTTTCATTTTTTTAGCTGAAGTTAGATCCTTTCTATTTTAAAATGAATGGTGCCCAAAAAGTCGTACAGCTGAGGTTTCTTTAAAAATAGAAAATAATTCCAAAAAGACGTACAAAAATTATCTCTTACCCATATCTCTCTACCAAAGAAAACTGAGCTAGTGTGTGTTTAATTTCTTTAGTTCTTTTAAAATCAGGATTCACTCGATTCATTATCAGAAATTAAAGCGGGGCTGCAAGAAAATTGCGCTCAAGCTTGGGGCATCCAATATTCAAACGGTACAAAATTGCGCTCAAGCGTGGGACAAACAACTTCTCACAGTGTACAAAAAAAAAGATGCCTCAAACTGAGGACAGTTTCGCATGTTACAAAATGACGCAGTCTACGTGGGGCGCAATTAAACACCCTTTTTATAAGCTACAATATATATATATATATATATATATATATATATATATATATATATATATATATATATATATGGCGGATTGGTCAAGCAACCAAGGCTAATCAAAAAATCCGCACCTGGTAGTTCCCAAAAGTGTTCTATGTATTTCCTAGACCATCCCAAGACGCAAACACACAGAACACCATTTCAGACCTAACCGGGTACCGGTACTATGACAAAACAGATGCTTATACTGCACTCTATCGGTGACTTATTTAAGGTCTATCTGAACAGTGCGGCCAGATCACAACTGACAATTAATTGCAGAAGCGCACCTTCTCAAGCTTCCCGCTTGAAGGCATAGATAGCGCATTGGTGAAGCAACCAAGGCGCATCGAAAAATCCGCACCCAAAAGTCACCGGCAGAGTGCAGTATCAGCATCTATTTTGTCATAGTTTTCCGTCAGTACCCGGATAAGGTCTGAAATGGTGTTCTGTGTGTTTACGTGTTTTAGGATGGGATAGCAAATACAGAGAACACTTTTGGGAACTACCAGGTGCTGATTTTTCCATTCGCCTTGGTTGCTTCACCAATGCGCCATCTATGCTCTCCAGCGGGAAGCCTAAGAAGGTGATCTGGCTGCTCTGTTCAGATAGACCTTAAATAAGTCACCGACAGAGTGCAGTATAAGCATCTATTCTGTCATATATATATATATATATATATATATATATATATATATATATATATATATATATATATAAGCTGGTAAATCTTCGTAAAAACTGTAGAAAAATATTGATAAATGGCGTTTCATTGTAACTAACGAGAAAATCAATCTTGAAGCTTTATGGTTTTTTAGCATGTACGTACAATGATGATTGCAAACAGACACATGAAAAACAGTTAACATCAATTGTGATAATAACTGATGAATCTACAACTCTACCCGGCTATTCTTCAGTCCGACAGATGACCGCAAAAGTAAAGTTTGCGTAAAAATGGGTAGAGAGTCTAATCTACTCGTATATCACTACAAGTACATTTAATTATAATAATAAAATTTATAATGCCACCACTTCAAAAACCACACTAAAGAGTTACTCTTTGAAGATACATTGGCTTTTCTACGACTACGTGTGGATTTTCAGAACTTCAGGTTCTGCAGTTTTGCTTGCTTACATATCCTCAGAGATGAAAACAGAAGGTACTAGAACATTTGTATAGGAAACAACCTATAAGTATTATTGGTCTTTATACCTAGATATCTATCAAGATGGGAGTTTGTTCTTCTGACTTATTACACTTATTTTGGTTCCAAGTATAGATACAAGAGCATTCTCTTGTAAATAAATGATATTTTCGCGGATCAATGAGCTAGGAATGTTTTATATACTTTAAAATATTTAAATATTATTTTATTTATAGTTTTGTTTCATTGACTAATCTGATAAGACATCGATCTTGAAGATTTATGGTTTTTCAGCATGTACGTCAATGATGATTGCAAATAGACACATGAAAAACAGTTGACATTAATTGCGATAATAACTGGTGAATCTACAGCTCTACCTGGCTTTCTTCAGTCCGAGCGATGGATGCAAAATAAAGTTCCGGTAAAATGGGTCCAATCTATGTCCCTACGAGTTATTTCTCTTTAGAAATTTAATCTTTATGCAGCTTTAATATTTTTTTGTGACTTACTTACTTAGCTATGAAAGCATCGTACAAAAAAATCTTGGTGGTCGTTTTGTACTCCTTATTCAACAGCAGAAATTGACGACGAAGGAAATTTCTCAAGATTTGGGAGCTTTAGATATGAAGATTGGAGTCATTTTTCGAGAATTGTCACAGGGAACGAAATTAAGGTGAACTATTCTGATCTTCTCAAGAAGCAGAAGGTGAGAACTCAGTCGCCTTCTGGAAGGTTGATGGCGACCGTTTTTTGGGACTGTGAAGAAATTTTCCTTATTCAATATATATAAACAGAGGTCTCTAATTAATGGAGAGTATTACAGAAGGATGATTATAGAAAGCTGTAAATTTATCGAGATACAACACCCACCTTATAACCCTGATTTGACATCCCGCGTCTTCCTATTGTTTAAACATCTGAAGAAGGACCACAGAGGCCGAAACTTTTTCTCAGATGGCGAGTTAATGGAGGTATACCTCATGGGGTGAAAAGCATCGAGATTCTTTAAGAAAAAATAATGTTTTTGCCAAAAATTGATTTTATTTTTAACATAGTTTCCTTCAAGAGCAATAAATACACTTATTCCAGAGATCCTCCAACATTTGGATACCTTTCATACGGTCCGATTTGTCGAGTTGTCTAAAAGAAGTCTCAGTTTCCCATTCGACTTATTTATTTGAGCCAGTCTCCTTCCCTGGAGCCACGTTTTCAGATTTAATAAGAAGTAATAAACACTGGGGGCCAGATCTGGTGAATACGGCGGATGAAGGAGCAATTCATAGCCCAATTGGCCCAATTTCACCATCGATTTTATGGAGATGTGAGCTGGCGCATTGCCTTGATAAAACAACACTTTTTTCTTCGCTAAATGCGGCCTTTCTTCTTCATTTCACCATTTAAACAATTCAACAAATAAACATAATAGTCTCCGGTGATTGTTTGCCCCCTTCTCAAGATAGTCGATCAGTATTATTCCATGCACATCCCAAAAGATACTTGCCAAACCTCTCCAGCTGATGTTTCACTGGACTAGAAACTACGGTAGTAAATATTACGGAGAAATAATAATTTTTTATTCTTTTTATATTGCATGCTTTTGTGCTGGCTTGCCGGATCTACAAGCATGCGAACATTAATAATGAGAGGTTAGTTTCGTGAGTATAAATAGAATAAGAAAATAGTCAAATAACGGATTTATAATGGTTTCTTGTATATGAATTATTGCGGGTTAGTAACCACTACCGAAAATATTTCATGCTGGAACTGTGCACGAAAAGTAATGCAAATTGTAAAGCAATGCATAACTTTGTTGACAGAAACTGACGTTTACTAGCGTAATATATAAAATTTATTTTATACTGAAACGGTATTTCCATGAAAGGTTTCTAATCTTGGAAAGAATTATTGACTTACAAATCAAGTCAAACCTAATTCGGTAAGAAGGTATTGATATACCACCACGACATAATGGAAAAAATCGAGTAAGTAGGGCTGTGTTATCCCGCACGACTAAAGCTTCCAGGGTTCATTTTTTACAATAGGTTTACTCAGCATTATGCTTTAGTGTTTTTATTAGAATAGTATTAGACTTTTGTGATTACATGTTTAGTCCTCACTTCATCAGATCTTCAGCTAATATTCTTACAAAAAAAGCCGATTGTCATGGTTACAATATTTTCTTTTTAGAATTTCCTTTTTGTTTTTTACATTACGCAATTAGGTTATATGCCAGGTGTACAAGTATGAAATGCGGATTTCAAACAACAGATGGTGCACCAATGCAGTTTGTGCTATAAAGATTGATACTGCGCCATTTTGTTGTGTTATCAACAAGTGTCAGACGCGCACGAGTGATAAATTGGAAAAGTGTGTGAATAGTGTTGTGTTGTTGTGTTCAATATGTCGAAATTTATACCGAACAAAGAGCATTCGCGAACATCATTAATTTTTTGTTTTCATTTGAAGAAAACTGCTGTTGAATCATACTGATTACTTCGAGAAGCTTATGGTGAACATGCTCCATCGCAAGATGCGTGTGAACGATGGTTTCGGCGTTTCAAAAGTGGTGACTTCGATGTTGCAGACAAGGAACGTGGAAAACCGCCAAAAAAATACGAAGATGGGGAATTGCAAGCAAAAACAACTCGCCGAGCAATTGGGTGTTAGTCAACAAGCTGTTTTCAATCGGCTACGAGAGATGGGAAAGATTCAGAAGACCGGTAGATGGGTACCACATGAGTTGAACGACAGGCAAATGGAAAAGCGCAAAAACATGTTTGATATTTTGCTCGCTCGGTACAAAAGGAAGTCGTTTTTGCATCGTATAGTTACAGGGGATGAAAACTGGATTTATTTTGAGAATCCCAAGCGCAAAAAAACATGGGCAGACCCAGGCGCACCATCCACATCGTCCGCAAGACCGAATCGAAGAAAGACGATGCTCTGTGTTTGGTGGGACCAGAGGGGCGTGGTCTATTATGAACTGTTAAAACCTGGGAAAAACGGTTAATACTAAACGTTACCAACAATTATTGACCGATTTGAACCGTTCGCTGCTTGAAAAAAGGCCAGAATACCGAAAGAAGCAACACAAATCATTTTTCTTCGTGACAATGCTCCGTCACATATGGCAAAAACACCAGTTCGCGACACGATTTGAAACTATTAAGCATCTTGTTAACCATTTCAACATAGTTTTGAGCTTTATGTTTGCCTAGAAAATTTTCTACAACTGCAACAAATGATGTCCAAGCTTCTCGTTCAACTTGATTCATTGAATTTATGAAGGCAGGATCCTTAATTAATTGTCTTATTTGTGGGCCGTCAAATATCCCTGCTTTGAGTTTTTCTGTGCTCAACTGATGCATTTTTACCCCTATATATGCAAAACAAGACCCATTCTTATCAAGAGCCGTTACAAATTGCGTCATTACGCCCAACTTTATATGTAACGGAGGAAGTACGATTTTTTCTCTTTCAACCAAAGCGTCGTTAATGACATTCTTTTCCCCAACGTCCATGTTTTCTCTCTAAGGCCAATCTTTTCTAACCCAGTGGTGTGTTTTGTCCCTACTATCCCAGAGGCACAAGAAACACGGATATTTCGTGTAACCACTTTGCTGCCCAAGAAGAAAGTTTACCATTTTTAAGTCTATACAAATCATCCATTGATGTTCGTAATACTTTATCTTCTGCAAGACCAAGGCTATGGTATTATATTCTTCTTTCACTTTCGTTGAGTGAGCTAGTGGTATTGAACCATATTTATTCCCATTATGTAGAAGGACACATTTTAAACTTCGCTTTGAACTGTCAATAAATAGGCGCCAATCATCTGGAATATATTCAGAAAGTCCCATTTCTTTCATGAGTCCCCTAATTTCGTGACAAAATACAAGATTGTCTTCTTGAAAAAATGGTAGCAGATCTTTTTCTCTTGTACGGTAAAAGGTAATTTTGGTTCCTTGTTCCAGTAAATTTTTGTCGTTCAACCTAGAAGCCAGTACTTCAGAAGCTTTTTTCGATAAATTGAGATCCCTGGTGAGATCATTTAATTCATTTTGATTGAAGCGCTGAGGAACTGATGACATCCCCTCATAGTCACTGTTAGTTTCATTAGCATCAGAATTTTTATTAGCATCAGAAGAGCGATCAGAGGGAAAATATTCGTCATCAGAGATATGTGGTAGCTGATGAAATGTTGGACTCGGTATTTCATCTGAGTGCGGGATAGGGCGTATTGCCGAGTCTAAATTGGGATAAGTCCACTTACTGCGGTTATTTCGATTGATTCCATTAGTATTTACTAAACAGAAATAACAATCATTGAAGTGGTTTTTTGGTTTTCTCCAAACCATTGGTACGCCGAATTTTAGACATTTTCTTTTCCCGGTAGTCCACTGCCGTAAATGCTCTGTACAAGTTTTACATACGAAATGAGGGGCCCACGTTTTGTCCTGATCACCAAGCTTAACTCCAAAGTATCCAAGATACGCTCGCTTTACAAAGTCAGTAATAGTTTGTCTGTTTTGTTGCAACATGTATTCTCCGCATATATAGCAAAACACATCAGGTTGATTTACACAACTTCTTCTTGAACTGGAACCTGAACTCATTTTAATTCTGTTCAATAACACAAAAACACTCTTTTTCTTAACATAAAATAACACGCCGAATTCGATCTACTCTCATTAGTAAGAACGCACAAACTGACGAGACTTACCCGAGTTAGGTGATTAAAAGGGTCAGTTCAGGTACCTGATAGGCAATGGTTCCACTATTTATAGATTTACCTGGAATTTACTCAATTACAGACTGACAATAAAACCATTGTACCTACATTAATGAATATATAATAATTTTAGAACTCTCATAAATGAATATACTGAATAAAAACCACATTGGTAGATAAGTTGATGTATCTAAAAAAATAGAGCTGATAGAGAAAAACGGATTGCATGTATAGATTTAGCGTCCCAAATATGGTTAAAATCAGCTCTAAAATCCCAGGTACCAAAACAAAAATATTTTTTTGTTGCCCTGTGTTATTTTTCGAGAATCGCATGTTCACCTGTCTATGTTCCGGTAGACTGCCTTTGCTTTCTAACATCAGGTTTATCACGTTGTAAAGACAACAGTGTTTAAACTTTCTTTGGATGATCTGTTTTTGTTAGGCTACATCTAAAAGCAAACTTGATTGTTATTTTGGATGAAAAACTCATTTTTGAGAGGTGGAGTGTCACAGTATCCCTGACTTGTAAAGCGTGAGCCATCTGTTGGTTTATTTTTAAAACTATTTTTTTTTATGGGTCTAGCACACGTGCTACAGGGAAGTCCCCAAAGCGCTACAGGAGCGACACGTGTGCGGAGAAAGCGATTCGCGTTGTTCTTGAATCGCTGTAGTTTGTACTCGGTGGGAAACACAGTCCTGGGCAAATTATTCCAAAGGGATGATGTTCTCCATATAAAAGACTGCTTGAAGAGCGTTGTACGAGGAGTAACAAGCTGAATCTCATACGGATGTGAAGAATTAGCGCGACGTGTACTTCTAACATGCATCGCTCTGGGAAGAATTAATCGGGCCACATCCTTCGAACACTTTCCATGAAAGTACTTGTAGAATAGGCTCAAGTCGCCAACCGTTCTTCGATGTTCCAGCGAATCAAGGCCGTCGGTCAGTTCCGGGTCTCCAATCAAACGAACAGCTCTTCTCTGAATATAATCCAACAAATGTAGTGTGTGTTTAGGAGCGGAGCTCCAAACATGGGAGCAGTATTCCATAGTTGGTCGAATTTGAGCTTTATAAAGAATTAACAGTTGTTGTGGCGTGTAAAGCTTTCTGGTTCGAAATAATATTCCCAACTTCTGAGAAGCTCTCCTTGCTATGCCTGCAACATGTTCATGCCAGGACATATTTGCTCCCAAATTAACGGCCAACAAATTGAGTAACGATGTTAGAGGGATAAAATGCCCCGACGAAACTATGTCGGGTTCAGCAACGTTAACTTTTTTAAAGAAAACTGCCGCCTGGGTTATTGTAACGTTAAATTCCACTTGGTTACTGTCACCCCAAGATAGAATTTCTTCCAGGTCTTTGTTAAGTTTCCAGCAGATCGTTAATGTAAATGAGAAAGAGAGTAGGAGACAGTACTCTCCTTGGGGTACACCGGCGTTGATAGTGAAGGTGTTAGAAAGAAATCCGTCGACTGCCACTCGTAAAGAACGCTCTTTGAGTAAACATGAGAGCCACAAACAGAACCTTTCAGACATACCATAAGAACGTAGCTTAGCCAACAGCCCATCGTGCCAAACACGGTCGAATGCCTTGGATAAGTCAAGAGCAACCGCTCGAGATTCTCCAAAGTGTTATAACAAAAAAAAAACAGTTTATTATTTTTCAAAGTTTTTTTCTTTATTGAAAAGAGTAAGTACGAAGTAAAGATAAATTGTTTCACGGCTGGTGTGGTGGTACATTGTGCCATCCTGCTGGAACCAAAGGTCCTTTAACCCAAAGTCTTTTAATTGCGGCAACAAAAAATCAGTTGTCATATTTCTGTAAAGCAGTCCATTCACCAAAACGTTGTTGCCAGCTTCATCTTTAAAGAAGAAAGAGCTAATAATGCCACCACATCAAACACCACAGGAAAGAGTCACTCTTTGAAGATACACTGGCTTTTCTACCACTACGTATGGATTTTCAGAACTCCAAATTCTACAGTTTTGCTTGTCTACATATTCTCTGAGATGAAAACGGAAGGTTCTAGAACATTTGTATAGGAAACAACCTATAAGACTACAGTACTATCGGTCTTTATATCTATCTTTTTCCTATGACTTATTATACCTTTTTTGGTTCAAGTATAGACATAAGAGCATTGTCTTGTAAATAAATGGTTTTTTCGCGGCACATTGAGCTACGAATGTTTTATAGATTTTAAAATATTAAACTATTATTTTACTTTAACTACAACAATTTTGTTTCATTGACTAATTTGATAAAACACCATTCTTATTCAATTTTACGTTTGTGAGACCCAACGTTTCCTATTTTTGCAATAGGAAGGATCAGTTTATGCGCACTAAATAGGTACTGCCTAAATAATACATTAAAAAAAATGATTCAGCAGTGTTTTATATACTCGGGGATACTGGGATCAACTCTGTACGGCGTAACTGCATGTCGTTTGCAAAAGCAGGTTTTAGCAAAAGGAAATTGCCACAAACTGCATATATATATATATATATATATATATATATATATATATATATATATATATATATATATATATATATATATATTGTAACATTCATTTTTTCCTAGATTTTAAGACCATGTAATGTTACTGATTTTTCACTTCAAATTGTACTTATTTTCATTTTTGTATCGAACGGTATATTAAACAGAGATTCCAAGACGTTCGGTATATACTGTGCAGTGCGGGTTCCTGACCGAATCTACCGCTACGCCGCGATTGGTGAAATGTGTGTATCCGCAGTTTTGGTTCCGGCGTCGCCATATTACCGGCAGAGTTTGCACGGTTTATTTAAGGGTCCGAGAAACGACTGTCTTGGCTAATTTCCATCCAGCCGCCGAGTAAGCGGAGTACCATCAAGCCGCAGCCAGGCTAATTTTCATCGGAGCCGCCAAGTAGGCTTCCTTCGACTGAGCTGCAGTAAAGGCTCTTAACAACAGTCATGAGAGCTAAATAAAGCACAAGTTTTTTAACGAAAAGCCGTAGTGGGCTCTCTAAGTGTTTTCTAGAAAAGTGTGAAATCGGTCGTATTCCATCAAAGCCGGAATAAGAACAGTAAGTTACCAAAACATCCTTCAATAGACCTATCCCTGAGTAGTGCCTTAACAGCAATTTAAACTGACTAAAAAGTGAAGTGAAAAGCACTATTTTTCGTCTTCGGGGGTAGTCATAGTTCAGAATTTAAATGTAATAACTACTTGTTAGGCTAGAATTTTTTTGTAGAACTGCAAAGGTTAGAACTTTTTATTTTTAAAAAACATGAATAAATTTTCTTTTTGTTGATTAAAGCTAGTGTCTCACTGAATACCTATTTTTCTTTTCGGGATAAGTTGTACTAGACTAATTCTTTTTAGTAATACCCATAAAACCCTTCAGTATTTTTTCTTTTTTTTTAACTGAAGTTAGATCCTTTCTATTTTAAAATGAATGGTGTCCAAAAAACTTATACAACTGAAGCTTTTTAAAAATAGAAAAAAATTCCAAAAAGACGTACAAAAATTATCTCTTACCCATATCTCTCTACCAAGGAAAACTGAGCTAGTGTGTGTTTAATTTCTTTAGTTCTTTTAAAATCAGGATTCACTCGATTCATTATCAGAAATTAAAGCGGGGCTGCAAGAAAATTGTGCTCAAGCTTGGGGCATCCAATATTCAAACGGTACAAAATTGCGCTCAAGCGTGGGACAAACAACTTCTCACAGGGTACAAAAAAAGATGCCTCAAACTGAGGACAGTTTAGCAGGTTACAAAATGACACCACAACGTGCGGGCAAGTTCCAATGTTACAATATATATATATATATATATATATATATATATATATATATATATATATATATATATATATATATATATATATATACAGTCGACACTGTTTATAGTGAAACTCTATATAGTGAAAAACTCTTTATAATGCAATTTTTTCAAGACCTAGAATATTTTAATGAAATTTCATGTAAAAAGCCCTGCATAGTGATTCTGTAAAATAGTAACACTCTATATAATAAAATTTTTCCCGGAATTTTATGTATAAATTTTTATGCATTTATTGAGATCTTGGCCATTTCGGGATTCCCATTTTTATCTAACATTAGCACGAATCCCATTTTTATGACGCATTCTTTTAAAAAGGTTTTTAACGCGTTTATAACGCCTAATGGTTGGCAATAAATCAGGTAGATTTCTGTGAGAAAGCCGGGGAATAACCCATTTTATAGAAACCCGGAGAAAAACCCATTTTATAGTCGAGGCCTAGTAATTCGCAAATTCAGGTTCAGTTTCTTTTTGTTTAAAAATTAAGTAAGATGTCCAAGCGAGTGTGTTTAAGTTTAGCTGAGAAAATTAAAGTTTTGGAGGAAGTTGATAAAGGCTGCAAAAAAATTGATGTTGCTGCAAAATTTGGTGTTTCTCCAAGTTGCGTCTCTCTGATAATAAAAAGTCGCGACAGTATCATCAAGAAACCTAGTGTTCCAAGCAGTCGAAAACGAGTACGGGTGAGTACTTACGAGGATGTAAATGAAGCAGTTTTACGATGGTTTCAAGTGGCCCGTACGCATCAAAACGTACCAATATCGGGAAATTTAATAAAGCAAAAGGCTCTACAATTTGCTAAAGGATTTAACTGCGTTAATTTTCAAGCTAGTGAAGGGTGGTTGAGTGCCTGGAAGATTCGCAATTCAATTGTTTTCAAGACGGTGTCTGGCGAGAGTGCAAGCGTTAGTCAGGAGGACTGTGACATTTGGACTGAAACTGTTTTAAAAAGTGCAATGAAAAAGTACGAGCCAAAAATCGTTTTCAATTGTGATGAAACCGATTTGTTTTTTAAATGTTTGCCAAATAAAACTTTTGCTTTTAAAAGTGATAAATGTTTTGGTGTTAAAACAAGTGACACCTATGGTTGGAGCAAACATGGATGGCTCAGAAAAACTGAAATTACTGCTCACAGGTAAAAGCAAAAATCCCCGTTGTTTAAAAGGAGTTAAATCTCTGGAGTTAGATTACGCCAATAATAAAAAGGCATGGATGACCTCAGAGATTTTCGAAAGATGGATCAAAGAACTGGACACGAAAATGAAAAGCCAAAAGCGGAAGATTGTGATGTTTATAGACAATTGTCCTGCACATCCAGTTACTGTAAGTAAAAAATTAAGGAATATTGAATTGATCTTTTTTCCACCAAACATGACCTCCAAATTGCAACCTATGGACCAGGGTATTATAAAAAACATAAAACATCATTACCGAAACAGAATTGTTCACAAAATTGTTAATGCGATTGATAACAACCTTCCAGTCCAAAAATTGATTACCCTTAAAGAGTGTATAACCGAAGTCGCTAAAGTATGGAGTGAAAATGTTTCTGAGAAAACTATCAAAAACTGCTTTTCTAAAGCAGGTTTTACTGAAAAAATTGACGAATGGAAGAAGAAGACGAAATGGATCTTGCTACCTTAAAAAGGCAATGGGGTATTCTACAAAAAACTGCTACCGTCGACGCAGATTTTTTACTTGAAGATTTCTTAGAAATCGACAATGATGTTGGCACGACAGATCTCCCAACTGACCAAGACATAATTGACGATATAAAAAGTATAGAAGATCATGAAGAAGAAACTGAAACCGGGAAATGTAAAACTTTGTAGGAACCGTGGAAAAATATTGATGAACGACTGTTCGCTGTAACTAACGAGAAAATCAATCTTGAAGATTTATGTTTTTCAGCATGTACGTTAATGATTAATGAAAATAAATACGTGAAAAATAATTGACTTCAATTGTGATAATAACTAAGGAATCTACATTCTCCAGTCTGACAGATGGCAGGAGGAGTAAAGTTTTCGTAAAGTCAGCAGAGAGTCCAATCTATATCACTACGAGTATATTTTTCTTTAGAAAATTAATGTTTCTACAGCATAAATAGTTACTACTTTTACCATTTTGTAAACTGAAGTACGTTGTAGATGGAGAGTAAAATCTGTTCTCCCATAAGTATATTTATTATGGTTGGTAGTTAACAGAGTAATAGGACGAGGGTAAGTAGAAAATAATACCCGTAAACTGTCACTAAATTTTGGATTACTTTTACTATTAGCTTAGCTAGGTCATTCTATAAAAAATATTCAGTTTTCAGTATTTTTAATTCCTATCAAAGCACTTTCATCCACACATGCGCATAATAAAGAGTTTCCAAAATACACTATAATCATGTATACATAAATAACAACTTTGAATATACGGAATATAACATACAAAGAAGCAGATTGATGACAGAAACAGAAATAACATTACTCGAAAGTGACAGTAATATGAATAATGATTCACGAGTGTTTCTTTTTGTCCATAAGAGAAAGTAACGTTGCGGTTGTTTTGATTTGTAATGGAAAATAACTATTTACCAGTTAATGCATGTCGAGTACAATAGCGGTCTAATCCTTGGACATACTTATGTGCTAATCTTTACATATACAGGGTGTTATTAAGGCAATATTTTTACTTAGTGATATTACGCGTAAATGAAAAGTCAGGTTGTCAAATATACATAGCTTACTAGCATGTAGCATCATTGAGGTGGCAATAAGCCATAAAAAAATTGGCATTACCTACTAATAACTCAAACTAATCTCTCATACCTTCAACGTATACATATTTGTACACTTTCTCGGGTCGGAAAATCGACTTTTTAGAAAGTATTTTATAGGAAGGTATTATATTTCAATAATATTCTCTGAGAATTTCAGAGGAAAATTTCAAATACTTTCTGAGTTATTTTGTTTGTTTGTTTTTGTTGGGCAGGGCGCATCGACAGCTAAGATCATTTAGCGCCCTTTCTGAGTTATAGATGATTATAGAGCCAAGTATAAGGCAGGTCAAATCGACCGCACGGCGTGCTAACTTACCTTTCGGCCGTTTACAAAGGTTTTGCTCTATCTGCGTCAACACCTGCTGCTACTTTTACGATTCTAAGGAAGACAGAAGCAGGAAAAAGGAGACAGGATTTTGTATGCAGCAGGCAGAGCTGATTGAACGTAAGTAGATTTTATATGTCAAAATTCGTTTCTCAAAACTTTCAACGCGTATTTCTCAAGATAACGTTTTTGTAATAGGCGAGCACGATAACTATATATATATATATATATATATATATATATATATATATATATATATATATATATATATATATATATATATATATATATATAAAAAAAGCGAGAGAAAGCAAACATGAGCAACATATATAGTTTTCTCCTCTCTTGTGATCTACCTTCCCCACATAATATCTCTGGGTCGTCATTCTCTTCATAGTTCTTCGCCTTCGGTATTCTATAGCTCTCTCCCGTTACGTATTTATCCTCTGGGTGTCCCTTCTTTGGGTACATATTCTCATGGTTCCCTTGAAATTCTTTATAATTACTTTCCCATTTTTAGTAAAATTGCTTAGTAAATACCAAATAAATTCACTTTTTAGCTCCTTTTCCCATCCCTCTATTCTCCTCTCAACAAGAAAAATCACTTTTTCCCTACGCCACTTAATTTCCATACAACTGAAAAATTGCATTCCCAATAGGTACTTTCCCTTTATACCAAAATTCCATTCTGATGACGTAGTACCTAATTTGTACTTAACTGGTTCTTTCCTGGTTATTCAACCTTTTTCTCTTTTATTTTGAGTGATCCCTTGCTTCTGTCAGATGGTCGTCCTTTGTCACCGCCTTGTCAAACTTGTCATTTCTCTTTTCAGATCGCAGGTGGTTAATTAATTTTAATTTTTCAGCAACCAAGGTTTCTAATGGCATCCTTGCTGTAAATGCCATATTTTTAAATTAATATGTTAGTGAATAGTGGCTGTTTTATTTCAGCGTTGGTCTTTGTTGTGACAATTGTTATTTATGGTCATTCTGGTTAGATTAAATCGCACACTGCATGTGAGTCACTTGCAATTTTTATTTTGACATTTCTTCATAATAATAATAATAAAATACGTTTCTTTATAACAACAATATTTTTAAACAACAATAATAATTTATCAATAATTATAAGATTGAAATTAAAATTACAAATTAAAAAATTAATAATTAAAAAATTTAAACTTAACAATAATAACTTTCCATGCCCAATTTTCCTTATTGGTTGCTTCTTTATCTCTTTTTCAGTTTGTGCCCTGATGAAGGTCCCAACCTAGGACCGAAATATTGACTAAATGAATCTAGTGTGAACATCTGTTGTTGCCCATTTGCCGAGTTCCCCAACTATTTTCATATCTTAGTATATATATATATATATATATATATATATATATATATATATATATATATATATATACGAGGCATGTTTTTTAAGTAAGTACCGTTTTGCGATTCCGCCGCCGCAGCGATACGGTCGGCGTTCCGCGCATGCGCGCTGGTAACCTACATCTCATATCTACGCACTGACGCCATTACAGTCTGATTCTTCATTGTATACGTTGTTTACTGAGTGTTTAAGATGCCTCCGACAATCGTGAGTCCCGCCGATTGTGAAGTACGGGCTGTTATACGATTTCTTAGTGCTAAAGGCGTAAAACCGATCGATATTCATCGTGAGATCTGTGAAGTTTACGGACAAAACATTATGAGTGATGGAATGGTAAGGAAATGGGTGAGAGCATTTAAAGATGGCCGCACAAATGTTCATGATGAAGAACGGAGTGGGCGTCCTTCGGTCGTTAATGAAGATTTGGTGCAGAAAGTGGACGAAAAGGTGAGAGAAAACAGACGCTTTACAATTTCATCATTGAGCGACTGCTTTCCTCAATATTCTCGTAGTGTTAGCGTTAAGACGATAACGAAGTCAAAACATTTGTGATACAGTGGTTAACAAGTCAGGCGGCAGAATTTTATGAGGAGGGTATTCAAAAACTGATGCCACGTTATGACAAGTGCCTCAATATTCACGGAAATTATGTAGAAAAGTAGATTAAGGTACAGGCTTTCATGTAAAAATAAAATTATAGCGATATCTTTGCACGTCTTTTTTTAATTACTTAAAAAACATGCCTCGTGTATATATATATATATATATATATATATATATATATATATATATATATATATATATATATATATATATAAATTTTCTATTGCTTGGATTACGAAAAAGAAAGAAAACAAGACTTAGAATTTCAACGGCGAATATAGTCGACTCAGTGCCCTTACTTTACCTTTTTTAGCTACGAACGAATTTATAATCTATAATTCAAGAAAGGCAAGTGCTTGTCATGACTGACCTACTATCGTTAGTAGTACGTGTATATACCTTCTATGAAACAGTGTTGTAACATTAGCAGTAATTAAAGTGAAATATATTTAAAATAACAAATAGTTAAGCGCCTTACAGATTAAATTATTATTTATTTAATACGTAATGGTAATAACAATTCCATCACGTAGTTAAACACGAAAAAGTTAACAATACTCTATGCCAGTATCTACTTTACAACCCTTTTTGAACCTATGTTCCGACATTCTTATAATATATCTCATATTTCTTTTACAAAAGTCTAATTTAAGATTAAGGAACAAAAAAATTCATCAAAAAAAACTCAACTGTACAATCTACTGAAGCTAAACATAAACATTCTATACAATTAAAAGCAGAGAGAAACTAAAGTTCGTGAGTCGATATTCAAATTCAATCATAATTGAAAATACCTTACATAAATACTCGTAATAGGGTTTCAATCGGTATTATGCATAGAAACACAAAGTTCAGGTACAAATATTGGGTTTAAATCTCTGCAGGTTCATTTAGTGTTCTAATTTCGAAGAATAATGATCCCTGAAGATGTATCGTGCAACCGTAGATGCGTTGTCGAAGCGTGAATCGAATTTGTCACGGTCTAATCGCAAGAATCACCATCTATAATATATGGTATATAAAATGCAACGTCTCTCTGTCTGTCTGTCTGTATGTCCGTTAGTGCGCTTATCACTCGAGAACCACTTATCCGATTGACGTGCTTTTTTTAAAACACACATATATTCTCTGGCCAGGTTATAGGCTATATTTTATTACGATAGGTAACATAAGGAATAAGCAGTGACGATACTAGGGAATCAAGTCGGAAAAAGTTTGCCGCTAGCGCGCTCTCTAGCAATACACTGCCTAAACTATTACCAGGTGTACAAGTATGGAATGCGGATTTTTTTTCTGAAAAAACATGTTAAATTCGGAAGAATGACAAAAAGTGTTTTATTCAAAGTATGCTCCATCGCTTGTTATACATTTTTCCCATCTTTCGGGCAATTTGTGAATACCACGCCAGTAAAAATCTTCCCCTTTTGCTGCGAACCATTCATCGAGCCATTTTTTCACATCTTCGTACGAACCAAAGAGCTGCTCAGCAAGTGCGTGACCCATCGATGCAGACAAGTGGTAATCGGAAGGAGCCAAGTTTGGTGAGTAAGCCACATGGGGTAGAACTTCCCAGCTAAGTGCTTCCAATGTGTCGCGAACTAGTTTTGCCACATGTGATGGAGCATTGTCACGAAGAAAAATGACTTTGTGTTGCCTCTTTCGGTATTCTGGCCTTTTTTCAAGCAGCGAACGGTTCAAATCGGTCAATTGTTGTTGGTAACGTTTAGTATTAACCGTTTCTTCAGGTTTTAACAGCTCATAATAGACCACGCCCCTCTGGCCCCACCAAACACAGAGCATCGTCTTTCTGCCAAAGCGATTCAGTCTTACGGTCGATGTGGAACCATCGTTCACACGTATCTTGCGAAGGAGTATGTTCACCATAAGTTTCTCGAAGTAATCGGTATGATTCAACAGCAGTTTTCTTCAAATGAAAACAAAAAATTAATGCTGTCCGCGAATGCTCTCTGTTCGGTATAAATTTCGATATATTGAACACAACACTATGCACACACTTTTCCAATTTATCACTCGTGCGCGTCTGACACTTGTTGATGACACAACAAAATGGCGCAGTGTCAAATCTTTATAGCAAAAACAGCATTGGTGCACCATCTGTTACCTGAAATCCGCATTTCATACTTGTACACCTTATTTCATACTTGTACACCTGGTAAATATGGAACAATATCATGTAGCAAAGAATATCTGTAATATATATAAAATGCTACGTCTCTCTGTCTGTCTGTCTCTCCGTTAGCGCGCTTATCCTTCGAGAACCACTTATCCAATTTACGTATTTTTTAATTCATACATTTGTTCTCTGGCCAGGTTATCTATAATCTTCTATAATATATATAAAATGCAACGTCTCTCTGTCTGTCTGGCGTTAATGCGCTTATCACTCGAGAACCACTTATCCGATTTACGTGTTTTTTTTTTAATTCATATATACGAGGCTGGTTTGAAAAGTCCGTGCAAAAATAAAAACTACTTATGTGTTTGGGGTAAACTTTTTTTATTTTTCGACATAGTCTCCTTTTAGGCTTTTACACTTCGTCCAACGATGTTCTAGTTTGTTGATCCCTTCCGAATAATAGGATTTGTCCAAGTCTGCAAAATATCCATTAGTGTCTGCAATCACCTCCTCGTTTGAATAAAATCTTTGTCCCGCCAGCCATTTCTTCAAATTGGGGAACAAATAGTAGTCCGAGGGAGCCAAGTCTGGAGAATAGGGGGGATGTGAAACGAGTTGGAATCCTATTTCCATTAATTTTGCGACCACAACTGCTGAGGTGTGTGCTGGTGCGTTGTCGTGATGGAAAAGGACTTTCTTGTGGGCCAATCGCGGGCGTTTTTCTTGCAGCTCGGTTTTCAAACGGTCCAATAACGATGAATAATATTCACCTGTAATAGTTTTACCCTTTTCCAGATAGTCGATGAGGATTATCCCTTGCGAATCCCAAAAGACAGGCGCCATAACCTTTCCGGCCGAAGGAACGGTCTTCGCCTTTTTTAGTGCAGATTCCCCCTTGGTAACCCATTGTTTAGATTGTTGTTTGGTCTCAGGAGTATAGCAATGTATCCATGTTTCATCCACAGTGACGAAACGACGCTTAAAGTCCTCCGGATTCTTCTGGAACAGCTGCAAACCATCCTTGCAACACTTCACACGATTCCGTTTTTGGTCAAGCGTGAGCAATCGCGGCACCCATCTTGCGGATAGCTTTCTCATGTCCAAATGTTTATGCAAAATATTATGTACCCGTTCAGTCGAGATGCCCACAGCACTAGCAATCTCACGCACCTTAACTCTTCTGTTATCCATCACCATATCATGGATTTGATCAATGATTTCTGGAGTCGTAACCTCCACAGGCCGTCCAGAACGTTCAGCGTCACTTGTGCCTATATGGCCAGTCCGAAAATTTTGAAACCACTTATAAACTGTTTTCTAATCGAAGGTGCAGAGTCACCATAATGTTTATCAAGCTTCTCTTTAGTCTCCTGAGGCGTTTTGCCTTTCATAAAGTAATGTTTAATCACCACACGAAATTCTTTTTCGTCCATTTCTTGAAAATCACTCGACTTCCTTGATTCACACGAATGCCAAACACAAATAAATAGACCAATATGGCTGAAACTTGGTGTGCGTTCATTCAAGAGATGCTACTAACTAAACATGACCTCAATACGCGCCGGTGGTGCCATCTCTCGGACTTTGCACGGACTTTTCAAACCAGCCTCGTATGCTCTGTCGCCAGGTTATATAATATTAATAATCTTTGTAATATATATAAAACGCAACCTTTCTCTGCCTGAATGTCCGTTAGTGCGCTTAGCACTCAAGAACCACTTATCCGATTTACGTGTTTTATAAAATACATGTGTTTTATGTTACGTTAGGTAACATAAGGAATAAGCAGTGACGATAGTAGTGACACTCAAGTCCACGCGAGCGGAGCCGCGTGCACGGCTATTTACATAAATACAGTTCCCAGTTCCCAGACTTTCCGAGCAATGGCAGCACAAACAAAAAAAAACATGCGATTTTCAGTTGGCATCAACTCTCAGAAGATTCGTGTAAAATTTTCGTGACATTTTGTCTATTAGTTTTCGAGTTAGAACCATTTTAGTGAGGCTACTTTTGATTTTTGCAAAAACGATGGAACAAAAACACTATCTCCGTCACCTTTATAAATAAACAAACCTGCCGTTTGAGTTGTATCATATTTCTCAGATCAACGTAAATTAGCTTAACCTAATTGCTGATGGCTTGTTGAGAAACCATAATTATTTTCTACGTCACTGTGTATATTGCTAATGCTTTTAAATAACTTAAAAGGCAGTCAGTCAACTCGGCCGTTCAATAACCCTGCTCCAATGCAATATTTATTGCACAATCGTGTAGAGGAAACAATATCGATAAATATTTATTGTTTTTAACTTACTTTTCAGCCCTATTTATTATTTAGAATTTTTACAGTTTAGATACCCGTCAGCAGACAGATAAATTATCGAGAAGCGTAAATTTTCCATTTTCAGCAGAATATTACAAGTCATAATATTAACGACGAGATCTTATAGAGAAAAACAAAGGATTAAAAGTTTTTAGAAGAGCAAACGTCTGTAAAGGTGAGATAATTAAATTGAAGGACCAAGAAGGAAACATAACCAATGACAAGAAAAATATCCAGAACAGAATTACAACTTTCTATCAAGCCCTCTACAGTTCAAAAGTTCAAAATCTTGTAGCTGAAAAGGACAATTCATCAACAGACAAAAGAGTAATTAATGTCAACTCAGAAGAAATTCCTGACATAGAAATGGATGAAGTTAAAAAAGCCTTATAACAGATGAAAAGTGGAAGAGAGCGGCTGGAGAGGATAATATTATACCTGAAATGTTAAAATGAGGCAGTGAAGCCCTAATGAATGAAGTAAAAGATCTTTTTAATGAATACCTCAAATGTGGAAATATACCAGCAGACTGGGAAAACGCCATAGTCATCTTAATATACAAAAAAGGTGACCCCGAAAACCTAGAAAACTACCGGCCAATTAGTTTACTTTCTCAAGTTTACAAGCTGTTCTCACGAATCATAATAAATAGACTGGAACACAATTTTTTTTTTATGTGCTGCAGGGAAGTCCCTAAAGCGCTCCAGAAGCGGCACGTGTGCAGAAATGCAAAATGAAATTATACCAACCGATAGAACAGGCTGGACTCAGATCAGACTTCAGTACGATTGAGCACTTGCACACACTGAGAATACTAATCGAGAAGGCCACCGAGCTCTTAGAAATGCTCGTATAGACCACAGCTACAGCGAACTGAAAGCCAGAATATATGAACGAGCAACACTCAAAGTTATGGTAAACCAAGAACTGACAAACAAGGTCCTAGTGAACAGAGGAGCAAGGCAGGGCGATGTAATATCGCCTAAGTTATTTACAATGATCTTAGAAGATGTATTCAAAGAACTGAATTGGGACGAAAATGGCCTTCTGATAGCTGGCGATCGGCTAAACAACCTGAGATTCGCAGATGACATTGTAATTATAGCAAACAATAAGAATGAAATGATCCAGATGATCACAGATCTCCACCACCAAGCAAGAAAAGTATGACTTGACATAAATTTCTCCAAGACAAAGTACATGAGTAACGAAGACACCAATGATGAAAATATAGTGAATGAACATTCAGCAATAGAAAAAGGAAACACGTACATCTATCTGGGCCAAATAATAACGATGGGAAAGGAAAACCAGCAGCTTGAAATAGAAAGAAGGATACGTATGGGATGGGCAGCATATGGAAATTTGAAATATGTACTGAATATGAACATTCCTCAAAGATCAAAAACCCAAATTTATAATCAATGTATCTTACCAGCTACAACGTATGGAGCCGAGACATTTAACTAAAGAACAATAGAAAAACTACAAGTTCACCAACGAGCAATGGAAAGGAAAATGTTGAGTGTTATATAATTAATAAATAAATTAAAGAGAAGAGGGCCCAGATGCGAACTCTTGGGAATGGGATAAGTATGCTCTTAGAAAAGTTAAAGTGAACAATCTGTGAGTATTCCATCAAATAATGGATCCCATGCAATGAAATATCTTTCAGTCAACACCCATACTCCTCAGCTACGATAAAAGAACAATCTGAGTCACCCTATCGAAGGCCTTGGAGAAGTCGGTATAAATTAAATGCACCTACGTGCCTCTCTCCAAGGAATCCGCCATAAAGTTTACATAAGTCAGCAGATTAATGTCAGTGTTTTTTCCAGTTTGGAATCCAAGTGTTGTGTATAGTGAGAGAGTGTCACGACACCACATTTTTTCCAAAAAGAGAAAACTGTGACCAAAAAGGTATATATAAAAGTTCTGAACAATATAGTGTAGCCGTGGATAGAAGATATCGCGAGGGAAAAGTCGATGCACCGGCTCATACGTGCCATATAGGCCAGAACTGAGTCTCATACAACTTTCGACATGTTTTGGTTCGAGGAATTCTGGCCTTCTAAGGCTGCTCTCTGATTTGTCGGTGGAGTATCGTTTTTCTCGGTGTGCTCCTGATGAAGCTAACATGGTTAGCGAAACGCGGATCGAGCGAAAAAATAAAGAGTTTGATGTAGTGGTAACATACGAGGCTGGTTTGAAAAGTCCGTGCAAAAATAAAAACTACTTATGTGTTTGGGGTAAACCATTTTTATTTTTCGACATAGTCTCCTTTTAGGCTTATACACTTTGTCCAACGATGTTCTAGTTTGTTGATCCCTTCCGAATAATAGGATTTCTCCAAGTCTGCAAAATATCCATTAGTGTCTGCAATCACCTCCTCGTTTGAATAAAATCTTTGTCCCGCCAGCCATTTCTTCAAATTGGGGAACAAATAGTAGTCCAAGGGAGCCAAGTCTGGAGAATAGGGGAGATGTGAAATGAGTTGGAATCCTATTTCCATTAATTTTGCGACCACAACTGCTGAGGTGTGTGCTGGTGCGTTGTCGTGATGGAAAAGGACTTTCTTGTGGGCCAATCGCGGGCGTTTTTCTTGCAGCTCGGTTTTCAAACGGTCCAATAACGATGAATAATATTCACCTGTAATAGTTTTCCAGATAGTCGATGAGGATTATCCCTTGCGAATCCCAAAAGACAGTGGCCATAACCTTTCCGGCCGAAGGAACGGTCTTCGCCTTTTTTGGTGCAGATTCCCCCTTGGTAACCCATTGTTTAGATTGTTGTTTGGTCTCAGGAGTATAGTAATGTATCCATGTTTCATCCACAGTGACGAAACGACGCTTAAAGTCCTCCGGATTCTTCTAGAACAGCTGCAAACCATCCTTGCAACACTTCACACGATTCCGTTTTTGGTCAAGCGTGAGCAATCGCGGCACCCATCTTGCGGATAGCTTTCTCATGTCCAAATGTTTATGCAAAATATTATGTACCCGTTCAGTCGTGATGCTCACAGCACTAGCAATCTCACGCACCTTAACTCTTCTGTCATCCATCACCATATCATGGATTTGATCAATGATTTCTGGAGTCGTAACCTCCACAGGCCGTCCAGAACGTTCAGCGCCACTTGTGCCCATATGGCGAGTCCGAAAATTTTGAAACCACTTATAAACTGTTCTAATCGAAGGTGCAGAGTCACCATAATGTTTATCAAGCTTCTCTTTAGTCTCCTGAGGCGTTTTGCCTTTCATAAAGTAATGTTTAATCACCACACGAAATTCTTTTTCGTCCATTTCTTGAAAATCACTCGACTTCCTTGATTCACACGAATGCCAAACACAAAGAAATAGACCAATATGGCTGAAACTTGGTGTGCGTTCATTCAAGAGATGCTACTAACTAAACATGACCTCGATACGCGCCGGTGGTGCCATCTCTCGGACTTTGCACGGACTTTCCAAACCAGCCTCGTATACTGAGTAGTGTCATTGTGCCAGAGATTCCACATTTCCAACATAGTAAATTAAATATACTAAATTAATTAGATTAAACAAATTAAATTAATTAAATTAATTTATATATAAAATTTTCAAAAAAAAAAATTGTATAAATTAGATGAAATAAATTAAATTAAATAAACTTGGCAGGGTATGTGGCCGGGTAATTATGTATCTGGTGAAGCCGGGTACCCGGCCAAATCAACCGAATACCCGGTTTTTGCCAAGTATCCGGTTGCATTTCCAATCAGAACAACTTACTTATATTGAATTTTCAGGGATGGAAGAATATCGAGCATATCATATATTAACTCTGCATGGTTTAAAAATTTTAGAAAGATATAGGAATGGACAGTTGCGAAACAAAAAATTTTTTTTAAATTATTGTCCCCACCTGACTTGCCCCGCGCCCGCGCACCCCGCGTAAGTCAGGCACCTCAAGAAAAACGATACCGCAGCGACAAATCAGGGAGCGGCCTAATAGTCCAGATTTGAATCCCTTGGACTACTACGTATAGAGCGTAGTTGAAAGGGTCACAAACAAGTTTCGGCAACCCAATGTGACATCATTAATGACCGTTATTGACGCAGCGTTTGCCAATATGGACAGTGAGGACTTACAGAGGGCGTGCCGGCGCTTCAGACCGAGAATGGAGGAAGTTATTCAAGCTATTGGGGGATACAATGAATGATTGTTATTAACAAAAATACGCTAAGTGCCACGAGAAACAATTTTTTTTTCATTAAAAACCATGACCTTAAATAAGATTGGTCCGGAATTTGGTGACGCACCTTGTATAATAACATAATTACCGATTGCTTAATATCCTTTAAATGATTTAATAGATGATTTGCAAATGTTTCGTATATTTTTCCAATGGCACGAACATCTCATAACCTATATTTTTCCGTTATTCGTTTTACATAAATAAGAAAGATAAACACGAATTCTGTCTACATGTTTCAGTGCTATCTAATAGGACAAGCCAAAATCGGATTTCTACAGCAATATTTTTATACGAAAGCAAAGAAATACAACAGAAATGTAGGATATGTATCTCGTGAATTTTATGAAAGGATAACATTGCGACTCTAAATAAGAAATAGTATAAAATATTTCTATTATTACAGTGTTTGTTTACGGTTCAATTTCAACAAGTTTTTAACAGCGAGGTATTCGATCAATACCATTTAGACAGAAGCGGATCAATTTGGGGTTTTCCGTGGATGAAAGCCTGTGAAACAAGGTAAGTAACAGAGAAAGACAAATTAACACTGTGAGGTAGTGAATATGACCGCAATAATATGACGGTGCATTGACGCTAACGTATAGCGCCCATTTTTTGCCCACTTGATATATTTCAGTCAAATTAACGTCCAGGTACACTTTTCTTATGTTTTTTGACCTGTTGACTTCGAATTTGTATGTATCTTGTTGATATGATATCGTTTCCACGTTATGGTCAGATTTTAGCCACTTTTTGGTCAGAAATGGTCGTAAATTAAAAATGGTGTATTTAAAGATATTAATCTTACATCCATTGTAACATGTAGGCTGAAAAGTTATTGGTTTAGCTATTTAACATAAAAGACATTTTTTTTGCAAAATTGGACTTTATTCATCAATAAAAACTTCTTCAAGAACGATACTATCAGTCCAACGGTTTTCTAATATTTTTATACCTTCCTTGTACAAGGATTTGTTTTTGCCTCCAAAATAGGCCTCAGTTTCGGCGATAACTTCGTCATTAGAGCCAAATCTCTTTCTCGTGAGCATTTTTTTGAGGTCTGCGTATAGATAATAGTCGCTGGGGGCCAAATCTGGAGAATACGGTGGATGAGAAAGCAATTCGAAATTCAATCCATGCAATTTTGCCGTTTTTTCTTTGCGATTTCTGCCTTCAAACACACCTACAACTTTATATAATATTCGCTATGGATGGTTTCTCCCTTTTCAGCATAGTCGATGAAAATTATTCCATGCGCATCCCAAAATACAGAGACCAAAACTTTTCTAGTCGACTGTTGTTACTTTGGTAGCTTCGGACGACTTTCACCGGCTGCTATCCACTCAGCTGATTGCCGATTTGATTCCTTACACTTAAACAGGTCCAAACAGCGCTCAGAATCATCAACACGTTGTTGTTTTTGGTCGACTCCCCGCAGCTCCCCCTTCGAACAGAGCTTTCTCATGCCCAAATGTTCATGCAAAATATGACCAACACGTTCTTTTGATATCTTTAGGGTGTCAGCTATCTCAGTCAATTTCACTTTACGGTTATCCAAAAACAATTTTGTGGATTTTTTTGATGTTTACTGGTGTAACCACCTCATTTGTCCAGAGCGTTCAGCATCATTTGTGTCTGTACGATCGCGTTTAAATTCAGCATACCAGTAAATGATAAGTGATTTTCTGAGGGCAGAGTCCCATTTTTTGAAAAGATCAAAAGTAGCGTGACTAAAACCACTGTAACTTGTAAACTAATTGCCGAAATGTCATGAAATTTTGACACGTATCGTTTGAAGGTTGATGCTTCCTAAAAATCATATGGATTTTTTTGAAAAGGGCGACATTTATGTGTCAGACCAAAAACTTTTCAGCCTACGTGTTATATATATATGGGCAAGAAATGGGCAAAAATGGCCATTAGATAAAAGCGGAAAACGTTATTAGGATTCACAATGAATAATTTCAATAAATCGCATGGATAAACTTATAATATGGTACATTATATATTGATTTTTGATGCTTTTTATGCCAATTCAGCGAGTTTTTTTCATTTTTTCCGCAAAAATTTGCATATTGGGATCTAAAGAAAAAGGTTCTTAAAAAAACTCGTGTTCAGCTGTGAATAATTGTTTCTGGAGGTTCAAGGAACGATTTAAAACTGAGTCTAATAAGTCTCACTTTCAAAAAAGTGTCTCTTTGTTTTGAACAGCTACCATACCAACAAATTACGGAAATTGTTATATATATATATATATATATATATATATATATATATATAGTACAATCTCGATTATTCGAATCGCGATTATCTGAAATCCGGTTTATCCGAAACAAACAGTTAAAAAGCAAATTGTATCCCCATTATTCGAAACAGTCGATGAGTGGTTTCCTTAACGCGTCGGGGACTCCTCGATGTGTAGAATTTCACCGCTGGCTATGTTTTGGTTAGTCGGCGAGTGTTATAAGTTACTCATTACGTCTATTATTATCGCAGAGGTAATAGTTTCGTTTTAATAGATATTTTACAAAATGGAGCGTCATAATAATAAGTGTAAACGTGTTATTACCTTAAAGGAGAAACTTGAAGCAATTCAACGTTTAGATAATGGTGAACTTCTTAAAAATATAGCAAAGGATTTAGGTGTAGCCGTGAGTACTGTTTCAGAGTGGAGAAAAAATCGCGAAAAACTTGAAAAAATGGTGTAGTGTTTTGTCATCGCCCACACAGGCACGAAAAAGTGTGAAAAGCGGTGAATACCAAAAAGTGGATGATTTTTATGGGTTACATAGAATCGAGAACGTGGAATACCAATTTTAAAACATAAAGCAGTGAGTTTAAGCGAAAAGTTGCCGGTTATTGAAGCGCCTGTAAATTTTTCTGCAAGTGATGGATGGCTAGACAGGTCGAAAAAAAAACATGGCGTACGTCAACTGAAAGTTTGTGGAGAAAGATTGTTGGCCGATATATCTGCTGCAAAAAAATTTGCAGAGAATTTTGAGCAGCTTATGAAAGAACATGGTTTACAACTAGACCAAATTAATAATTGTGATGAAACAGGCTTGAACTACAAAATGTTGCCGTCAAATACCTTAGCTTCAAAAACGGAAGTTGAAGCACCTGGTTACAAACGTAGCAAAGAATGTATTACTGTTCTTGCATGCAATAATGCTTCTGGAAGACACAAACTCCCATTATTATGTATTGGTAGGTCAGCAAATCCACGAACCTTTAAGAATATTCGTCGCAATGCTTTTCCTGTTTTCCATAAAAATCAAAACAATGCCTGGATAAGCGCGACTCTATTTAAAGACTGGTTTTTTAGAGATTTTGTTCCCAAAAAGGAACTTTTTTTAAAAGAACATGGATATCCTAGAAAATGTATTCTGTTACTAGATAACGCCCCCACTCACCCAAGTGCGGAGCAACTTGAAAGTGGGGAAATAAAAGCAATGTTTTTGCCTCCTGTTGTAACTTCTCTTATTCAGCCTATGGATCAGGGTGTACTGAAAAATTTAAAACGCAATTACAGGCGTTTGTTACTGGAGCATATTTTAGAAGAAGAAGATGAAGGTGGCAATCTTAATGATTGTCTAAAAAAGATAAATTTGAAAAATGTTGTATATTGGATAGCTTCAGCCTGGAATCAAGTAGTACTCTGGAAAAATCTTGGTCAAAATTGACTCCACAAGAGGAGATACATTACTTAGAAGCAAAAACAGAAGATGATGAAAGTTTACATCAAATTATTACAAGAATATTAGGATGTGAAACCGATGTTTGTAAATGGTTAAACAGTGATAGTGTGGAAGATGAAATGACTGACCAAGAATTAATTAAAAGTGTATGCAAAAATGCTAATAAAATAGACAGTGATGACAATGATGATAACGAGGTAAAAGCCACTGACAATATTCCAGTAAAAATGTAACATTCAGAAGGACTAGAGGCTCTAGAAAAAAGCGTTAACTTATGTAGAACAACAAGAAAATGCAACCGCCGCGGACGTTTTGCTTATCAAACGTTGGAGAGACATTACAGCCAAAAACAGAACTAACGCAAAAATAGTGCAGTTAAAAATTACCTCATTTTTAAGACATTAAAGTTAAGAAGGAAAGGAAAATGTACGTAATAGCATATCGTAAAAATGCTTTTAAGTCAATCTGCAATGTTGTATTCATTCTAAACTTCTATTTTATAAAAAAAATTCGGATTAACCGAAATTTCGATTATCTGAAATATATATATATATATATATATATATATATATATATATATATATATATATATATATATATATATATATATATAACCTATAAGTTAGCGACTGACTAGTTAGGGAATATTTTGTAGAGCTAGTGGAGTGGAGTGTATATTATGAAGGCCTATTGCAACTCTTTGTTTATTATCTAAGCTTTCGAAATCAGTTTGTTTCTTTTTCAAAGATATATGAAAAATTATTTAAAGGCAATGTCAGACAATTTCCTGTTGTAAAATATGAAAATTGTAACTTAAAAGCTTGAGTATCGATACTTAAAGTTAGCAGGCACCACTCCTGCGTACTTAATATCTACGGTTTACATCCAAACTAAACAATTATAAAGGGAACTATTCTATCCTGAACAATCTTTGTGGAAAACTCACTTTTATCCAGCACATGTATTTTAAAAACAATTTGAGGTTAGGTGGCGCGGTTTCATTAATTGTTAATGCCATGCGCTTACATATTAACCCTACATATACATATACACATATATATATATATATATATATATATATATATATATATATACCGAAATTTCGATTATCTGAAATCACTTTGGTCCATATTATTTCAGATAAAATCGAGATTCTACTGTATATATATATATATATATATATATATATATATATATATATATATATATATATATATAACACATGGGCTGAAAAGTCCCGGGCCTAACACATAGATGGCGCTAGTTTTATTGCAGTCACCTTTTTTTCAGTTAATACTAACCTTCAAAAGACAGCTGTTAAAATTTCATGATATTCTATTCATTAGTTTGTGAGTTATTGTGCTAAGAGTGACGCTACTTTTGTTATTTTCAAAACAATGGATCAAAAACAATTTCGTGTTTTAATTTTACACTGCTTCTTGATGGGAAAAAATACCGTTCAAGCGAAGCAATGGCTTGAAAAGTGTTATGGGGACTCCGCTCCATCAGAAACAACAATAAAACGCTGGTTTGCTGACTTCAAACGTGGTCGTAGAGACACCGATGATGCAGAACGCAGTGGACGTCCAAATGAGGCGGTAACACCAGAAAACATCAAAAAAAATCCATAAAATCGTTTTGAATGATCGAAAAGTGAAGTTGCGTGAGTTAGCTGACATCGTAAAGATATCAAAAGAACGTGTTGGCTTTATATTGCATGAGCATTTGACTATGAGAAAGCTCTGTTCAAAGTGGGTGCCGCGTTTGCTCACTGTTGATCAAAAACAAGAACGTGTTGATGATTCTGAGCAGTGTTTGGCCATGTTTAAACGTAACAAACCGGAATTTTTGCGTCGATATGTGACAATGGATGAAACATGGATCCATCACTTCACTCCGGAATCAAAACAATCGTCATCTGAGTGGACAGCAACTGGTGAACCTCGTCCAAAGCGCCCGAAAGCACAACAATCGGCTGGAAAGGTTATGGCCTCGGTATTTTGGGATGTGCGTGGTGTAATATTCATCGACTATCTTGAGAAAGGAAATACCATCAACAGTGAATATTATATAGCGTTATTGGAGCGTTTGAAGGCCGAAATTGCAAAGAAACGACCGCATATGGCAAAGAAAAAAATTTTGTTTCATCAAGACAACGCACCGTGTCACAAGTCAATCAAAACAATGGCAAAACTACATGAATTGAACTTCGAATTGCTCCCACATCCACCGTATTCGCCAGATTTGGCTCTCAGCGACTACTGGCTGTTCGCAGACCTGAAAAAAATGCTCGCCGGTAAGAAATTTCGCACGAATGAAGAGGTTATCGCTGAAACTGAGGCCTATTTTGAGGCAAAAGATAAATCGTTCTACAAAAGTGGTATTGAAATGTTAGAGCGGCGCTGGAATGATTGCGTTGCTCTTGATGGAGATTACGTTGATGAATAAAGCTAATTTTGAACCAAAAAAACCGTGTTTTCTTTGTTAGGCCCGGGACTTTTCAGCCCATGTATATATATATATATATATATATATATATATATATATATATATATATATAAACACATACAGCACAAGGACAGAAAATTCTACTTTTGTCTCACCGCCCTCACTTTCTTTCCTTTTTTTTATTTTTTGTCGGTCGTTTCCCTTAAAAATGCACACTAGTTGGGTCCCGCGATTCGTTTTCTTCATTTTTCCTCGTGTCTCTTTTATCTCCGCATGAGTACGTGCTATATGTTGCTTTCTATCAAGATCGAGTCTTTAAAGGTCTTTATTTTAAAAATTTGAGTTCAAAGGAAACGATTTTATATAAATGAAAGAAAATGATATCAGTAAGGGCGCGCGGCGTACAGAAATCGATAAGCACATAGAAAACTATATAAAGGTGAGGGTAAAACCACAAAGCAATGAAAAAAGTTTCTTGGTGACGTGACGGTGGAACTCAAACTTAACAATCTCAGGTTATACGCCCTTCCAAGCGTATCAATTTCATCATCCATTCACTTTTTCGTTTGTTCATTATTCTTTAAAATATACTTGAACTAGCCGTGCCCGCGGCTCCGCTCGCGTGGACTTGATTCACTATTATCGTCACTGCTTATTCCTCATGTTACCTAACGTAATAAAATATCTGCCATTATTTCCCCTTATCTCCCATTATTTTTCCTTATCTCCCATTATCTCTTCATAATTTTCATTATCTAGGCTTATCTCTGCTCATCTCCCATTATTTCTCCTTATCTCCCATTATTTCTCCTTATCTCCCATTATCTCACCTTATCTCCCATTATCTCGGTTTATCTGGACTTATCTCGCAATATTTCTCCTTACCTCCCATTATTTCTCCTTATCTCTCATTATTTTTCCTTATCTCCCATTATTTATACTTATCTCCCATTACTTCATCTTATCTCCCATTATCTAGGCTTATATCAAATTATATAGAACGTATGTATATATTTATAAAAACACGTAAATCGGATAAGTGGTTCTCAAGTGATAAGCGGACAGACAGACAGACGGAGAGACGTTGCATTTTATATATATTATATTCTTTGCAGCATGATATTGTTCCATTTTTATTGGTTTAGGCAGTGTATTGCAAGAGAATGCGCTAACGGTAACCTTTTTTTTTTTCCGACTTGATTCACAATTATCGTCACCGCTTTATGTTACCTAACGCAGTAAAATACGAGGCATGTTTTTTAAGTAAGTACCGTTTTGCGATTCCGCCGCCGCAGCGATACGGTCGGCGTTCCGCGCATGCGCGCTGGTAACCTACATCTCATATCTACGCACTGACGCCATTACAGTCTGATTCTTCATTGTATACGTTGTTTACTGAGTGTTTAAGATGCCTCCGACAATCGTGAGTCCCGCCGATTGTGAAATACGGGCTGTTATACGATTTCTTAGTGCTAAAGGCGTAAAAACCGATCGATATTCATCGTGAGATCTGTGAAGTTTACGGACAAAACATTATGAGTGATGGAATGGTAAGGAAATGGGTGAGAGCATTTAAAGATGGCCGCACAAATGTGCATGATGAAGAACGGAGTGGGCGTCCTTCGGTCGTTAATGAAGATTTAGTGCAGAAAGTGGACGAAAAGGTGAGAGAAAAACAGACGCTTTACAATTTCATCATTGTGCCACTGCTTTCCTCAATATTCTCGTAGTGTTTTGTATCGCATTGTGACCGAGAACTTGAATTACCGGAAATTGTGTTCACGTTGGGTTCCAAAAATGTCGACGGATTTGCACAAAACCCAACGTTTAGGCAGTGCATTGACTTTCCTTGAGCGGTACCACAATGAAGGTGAACATTTTTTAGACCAAATTGTTACTGGTGACGAAACATGGGTGGCCTACGTCACACCAGAATCGAAACAACAATCCATGGAATGGCGACATTCATCATCACCCCAAAAAAGTGAAGTTTAAGCAAACAATTTCTGCCCGCAAAATAATGTGCACAGTTTTTTGGGACAGAAAAGGAGTATTGCTAGTGGAGTTTCTGCCTCGTAATGAGACAATCAATGCAGCGTCTTATTGTGAGACATTGAACAATCTGTGTCGTGCAATCCAGAACAAAAGACGTGGCAAGTTGAGTAAGGGTATCGTTTTGCTGCATGACAATGCCCGTCCACATGTGGCTAATCGGACCAAAGATCTCATCAAATCTTTTAAATGGGAAACTCTAGATCATCCTCCATACAGCCCTGATCTGGCGCCCAGCGACTACCATTTGTTCCTGCACTTGAAGAAGCACCTGGGTGGTCAGCGTCTTCAAGACGATAACGAAGTCAAAACATTTGTGATACAGTGGTTAACAAGTCAGGCGGCAGAATTTTATGAGGAGGGTATTCAAAAACTGGTGCCACGTTATGACAAGTGCCTCAATATTCACGGAAATTATGTAGAAAAGTAGATTAAGGTACAGGCTTTCATGTAAAAATAAAATTATAGCGATATCTTTGCACGTCTTTTTTTAATTCCAAAACGGTACTTACTTAAAAAACATGCCTCGTATATCCTACAACTTAGCCAGAGAACATATGTATGTTTTAAAAAAAGGTACGTAACGCACTAACGGACAGACAGAGAGACGTTGCATTTTATATATATATATATATATATATATATATATATATATGTATATATATATATATATATATATATATATATATATATATATATATATATATATATATATATTATAGATAGATAACCTGGCCAGAGAACATATGTATGTTTTAAAAAAAAGCACGTAAATCGGATAAGTGGTTCTTCAGTGATAAGCGCACTAACAGACAGACAGGCAGAGAGACAGGCAGACAGACAGAGAGACGTTGCATTTTATATATATTATAGATAGAAGATTATAGATAACCTGGTCAAAGAACATATGTATGTTTTAAAAAAAAAGGTACGTAAATCGGATAAGTGATTCTCCAGTGATAAGCGCACTAACGGACAGACAGACAGACAGATATACATTGCATTTTATATATATTTTAGATGTAATAAAATATATCTCTATAACCTGGTCAGAGAACATATGTATGAATTTAAAAAATCACGTAAATCGAATAAGTGGTTCTCGAGAGATAAGCGCACTAACGGACAGACAGACAGACAGAGAGACGTTGCATTTTATATATATTATAGATATAGATTATTATTATTATTATATAACCTGGCCAAAGAATATATGTATGAATTTAAAAAAAGATACGTAACTCGGATAAGTGGTTCTCGCGTGATAAACGCACTAATGGACAGACAGACAGACAGAGAGACATTGCATTTTATATATATTATAGATTATAGGTATTCTCTGTTACATAATACTGTTCCATATTTAATGGTTTAGGCTGTGTATTGCAAGGGAACGCGCTAGTGGCAAACTTTCTTCCGGCTTCATTCACTATTATCGTCACTGCTCATTCCTTATGCTACCTATCGAAATAAAATATAGCCTATAACCTAGCCAGAGAACATATGTATATTTAAAAAAAAAAAAGTTCGTAAATCGGATAAGTGATAAGCGCACTAACGGACAGACAGACAGACAGAGAGACGTTGCATTTTATATATATTATAGATTATAGATGAACATGAGGGAAGGGGAAACGATGATTGAAGACATTTTTGTAATTCAGAAAAATTTAGCTCGGATGAATACAAATTCCCAGTTATTTAAGATTTTTTGCTAAATGGTGAATGTTGTCTCGAAATATTCACGGATAAACCGCCGATTCGTACTAACCCAGTCGCCAAGGGTTTTGAGTTTTCATTAAATGTTCACAGGCTGCATTTTGGCACACAGGTAGTTTTTTGGACGTAGAATATGATAAAAAAAACTTTGCTAAAGTTTAATGTACGTTAAGCTCACAAAATCCAAAATAAAATAAACGATGGGTCGATGACATAAGGATTTAGTACCGTTTCGTCAATTTCCGTTCTGTCGACTTTAAGAGAAATTCCCGTTTTGTCGACCGGCCTTTTAACCTATACATCGGTATCATTAATAATTCCCTTTTCGTCGATTCACTACACCTCTTTATCTATTATGGAAATCTATATTAAGGATAAATATTAATCATTTCTTAAAAAAATTGATAGAGCAAAATTCTTTCTTTCCTTCACACTTTCTACAGACTTAGGACTGTCAAACCTGAACCTAAACTAACCTGAACGCATACGATAATCTAACCGGCCGCACCCTTATATTGTATGAAGATAAAGACCTAGATAAAACTAAATGTAGAGGGTTGAAGGTCACCTACAGCTTTACTTGGTAGCTTCAATTCGGCGAGTCGACAAAAAGGGAACGGTTTCAAATGGTCAACGGTCAAACGGTCTCAGTCGACGAAAGGGTAACAAAACAGGTAAGAATGCCCAGTCGACGAAACGGTCAATCAACAAAATGGGAATTTACCGATATAGGAGTAGTGGTGGGCACACAGTAGTTAAAGGAGGGAAGCATAGAAAGGATTAGAAGAGACCTACGTCCAGGAGAGGATAGACTTAGGTTGAGAAGAAGAAAATGTACATAAGTTGTAATATTTAAACGGTTAGTTCACACTAATGTGAGTATGTATGTTCAATTATCATATAATATGCATAGATTTCGAAATGTGAAGTGTTTAATTCGCTTTATACTTGACGGATGCAATGCGATAGTTATCATTAAGCTGTAAGACATTAGTGGGGGTTAATAGCAGGTAATGGGAACCGTAAACACAGGCTAATGGTTTGTAATTTTATTTTTACTTGTGTAGTTTGAAATGATTAATTTCGCAAACTTACTGATATATTGTATCTCCTGAAACACGTACCTGAAACAAAAAAAAATGTTAGTATAGTGTATTATATAAAAAAATATTACAAACATTGTAAAGTCAGATCAATATTTATTATTAAAAAACGCTATTAATGTATAGCCCGTCGCCAGGGGTTTTGCGCTCTCATTAAATGTTAACAGGCTGCATTTTGGACGTAGAATGCGATAAACCAAAGTTTGTTACAGTTTGATGTACGCTAAGTCCACAAAATCCAAAATAACATAAAAAATTCGGATTTTCGGTAATATCTCGAAAAATAAAAAAAGACATCGAAAAACTAATAGCACCACATGAAAGAGCGGGAAATTCTACAACAAAAATAATACATACGAGGCTCGTTTGAAAAGTCCGTGCAAAAATAAAAACTACTTATGTGTTTGGGGTAAACCTTTTTTATTTTTCGACATAGTCTCCTTTTAGGCTTATACACTTCGTCCAACGATGTTCTAGTTTGTTGATCCTTTCCGAATAATAGGATTTGTCCAAGTCTGCAAAATATCCATTAGTGTCTGCAATCACCTCCTCGTTTGAATAAAATCTTTGTCCCGCCAGCTATTTCTTCAAATTGGGGAACAAATAGTAGTCCGAGGGAGCCAAGTCTGGAGAATAGGGGGGATGTGAAACGAGTTGGAATCCTATTTCCATTAATTTTGCGACCACAACTGCTGAGGTGTGTGCTGGTGCGTTGTCGTGATGGAAAAGGACTTTCTTGTGGGCCAATCGCGGGCGTTTTTCTTGCAGCTCGGTTTTCAAACGGTCCAATAACGATGAATAATATTCACCTGTAATAGTTTTACCCTTTTCCAGATAGTCGATGAGGATTATCCCTTGCGAATCCCAAAAGACAGTCGCCATAACCTTTCCGGCCGAAGGAACGGTCTTCGCCTTTTTTGGTGCAGATTCTCCCTTGGTAACCCATTGTTTAGATTGTTGTTTGGTCTCAGGAGTATAGTAATGTATCCATCCACTAGCAATCTCACGCACCTTAACTCTTCTGTCATTCATCACCATATCATGGATTTGATCAATGATTTCTGGAGTCGTAACCTCCACAGGCCGTCCGGAACGTTCAGCGTCACTTGTGCCCATATGGCCAGTCCGAAAATTTTGAAACCATTTTCCTTGATTCACACGAATGTCAAACACAACGAAATATACCAATATGGCTGAAACTTGGTGTGCGTTCATTCAAGAGATGCTACTAACTAAACATGACCTCGATACGCGCCGGTGGTACCATCTCTCGGATTTTGCACGGACTTTTCAAATCAGCCTCGTAGATTTTTTTTTATTAGCGTGAGAATTTATTAAAAATTCAAAAGGTGTAGCGCCCCAAATAGGTTACTTTGAAAGTCTACGCGCTCCGCACAAAGGTTATTATTTGTTTTCAGAGTGTAAAAAAAAAAAATAAAAGATAGCTTTGGCTACGGCCTTATTTTCTATTCTCTATTCTATTTTCTATTCACCTGACAGCATAGAATTTTCCACAGAACGATGATGACTCGCTAATGTTAGTAAAATCAGCTTTTTGAATTGGTATAATCTCGAAAAGATCATACAGTGCTCGGAGAAAGTCTACAATGTTTCATCCCGAATTTTTGCGGCCGATCTTGAAAGCTGCATGAACAGTCTGAAGCTTAACGTACCGAAATTTAGCCAAACCGGGCCATCGAGATTTTCGTCCTTTTGCAACTTAGTAAATCAGATTAGTGAAGAACTCACTGTTGACAATTCAGTAATCCATTAACATTTGAATTACCTTTTCTTATTTATTGAAAACAAGATTTCATGCAACTGTTTTTTCCTAAGAAAACGGAGGTCACATACGAGGCTGGTTTGAAAAGTCCGTGCAAAAATAAAAACTACTTATGTGTTTGGGGTAAACCTTTTTTATTTTTCGACATAGTCTCCTTTTAGGCTTATACACTTCGTCCAACGATGTTCTAGTTTGTTGATCCCTTCCGAATAATAGGATTTGTCCAAGTCTACAAAATATCCATTAGTGTCTGCAATCACCTCCTCGCTTGAATAAAATCTTTGTCCCGCCAGCCATTTCTTCAAATTGGGAAACAAATAGTAGTCCGAGGGAGCCAAGTGTGGAGAATAGGGGGGATGTGAAACGAGTTGGAATCCTATTTCCATTAATTTTGCGACCACAACTGCTGAGGTGAGTCGCTATAACCTTTCCGGCCGAAGGAACGGTCTTCGCCTTTTTTGGTGCAGATTCCCCCTTGGTAACCCATTGTTTAGATTGTTGTTTGGTCTCAGGAGTGTAGTGATGTATCCATGTTTGATCCACAGTGACGAAACGACGCTTAAAGTCCTCCGGATTCTTCTGGAACAGCTGCAAACCATCCTTGCAACACTTCACACGATTCCGTTTTTGGTCAAGCGTGAGCAATCGCGGCACCCATCTTGCGGATAGCTTTCTCATGTCCAAATGTTTTATGCAAAATATTATGTACCCGTTCAGTCGAGATGCCCACAGCACTAGCAATCTCACGCACCTTAACTCTTCTGTCATCCATCACTATATCATGGATTTGATCAATGATTTCTGGAGTCGTAACCTCCATAGGCCGTCCAGAACGTTCAGCGTCACTTGTGCCCATATGGCCAGTCCGAAAATTTTGAAACCACTTATAAACTATTCTAATCGAAGGTGCAGAGTCACCATAATAGTTATCAAGCTTCTCTTTAGTCTCCTGAGGCGTTTTGCCTTTCATAAAGTAATGTTTAATCACCACACGAAATTGTTTTTCGTCCATTTCTTGAAAATCACTCCACTTCCTTGATTCACACGAATGCCAAACACAAAGAAATACACCAATATGGCTGAAATTTGGTGTGCGTTCATTCAAGAGATGCTACTAACTAAATATGACCTCGATACGCGCCGGTGGTGCCATCTCTCGGACTTTGCACGGACTTTTCAAACCAGCCTCGTATCTCTCGTTAGCTTCATCCTCTACGAAGTCCTAGAAATGCACAACGAAATACTAATAGTTTTTATGTTTGTTGCTTTATAATTTGTAAAACATGATTTTAATGGGCACAGAGTAAATTACAAATATTTAATAAAATATAGTTCTTGAAAAAAAATCCGTATGTATATCATTATTATACCTTAAGTTTCGATATTCTGGTAGCCATGCGAAGGTTTTAAGTCAAATAAAAAAATTGCCTAGCAGATAGTGACAAGAAATTTTAACATGTTATAAAGGAAGCTTTTCTTTACTATGCGAAGGAATAGATAATTTGCTGAGATAGTTAGTTTTTGGATACGCCTGTTTCAATTTGAGTTATTTTAAAATTTCGATGTTCTCGGATGTAATGCGAAGGTTTTAATTCAATTAAAACAAGAAAATAACCGGTCAAGTGCAAGTTGAACCTGCGCAATTAGTGTTCCGTAAGTTGATTGCTTTTAAAATAAAAAATGTTGTAACGGAAGTATAAAATGATCAGTGACTTCACAAAACACACCCCAAATGAGTTTTCAACAAAGTTTATTTCCAATCTTTACTGAAAATTGATGACCTTGAAATTTCTGTTTTTTTTATATACCAGATAAATTATTACAGGTAATGCACTCGTGATAATTTTCGTTCAATCTACATCCCGTGGAGAATATTTCAGAATTTTTTTTCAAAATTTTTTGATAAGTACTTTTCGAGATAAGGCGGGTGGACAGCGATTTTTTAAAAATAATACAAAAAAAAGTGCGTGCAAGTATTACATTATATATATATTTTTTACTCGTGTTTTCACAAGCTTTCATTTGACACCACACTCGATTACCTAGTAAAAAATTTTTTTTTCACTTCCGATTTCACCCCCCAAAACTAACCCCTTAAGTCAAAATTTAACTTTCAAAACTACATGGCTCTAATGAGGCCGTCAATTCCTATATTATTACCAAATTTCAACTTTCTATGACAAATAGTTTCGGAGAAAATCGGGGGTAACAGACGGACAGACAGACGGACAGACAGACGGACAGACGGACAGACACCGAAGTGATCTTATAAGTGTTCCGTACGGAACACTAAAAATGCTTTGGCAACTTTTTTTTAGGTACAGTTAAAAGTATCCTTAATATCAGAATATCATTAAAAACTCAAAAACTTTCTTTTCATTGTTCCGTACGGAACACTTAACACATGGGCTGAAAAGTCCCGGGCCTAACAAAGAAAACACGGCTTTTTTGGTTCAAAATTAGCTTTATTCATCAACGTAATCTCCATCAAGAGCAACGCAATCATTCCAGCGCCGCTCTAACATTTCAATACCACTTTTGTAGAACGATTTATCTTTTGCCTCAAAATAGGCCTCAGTTTCAGCGATAACCTCTTCATTCGTGCGAAATTTCTTACCGGCGAGCATTTTTTTTTCAGGTCTGCGAACAGCCAGTAGTCGCTGGGAGCCAAATCTGGCGAATACGGTGGATGTGGGAGCAATTCGAAGTTCAATTCATGTAGTTTTGCCATTGTTTTGATTGACTTGTGACACGGTGCGTTGTCTTGATGAAACAAAATTTTTTTCATTGCCATATGCGGTCGTTTCTTTGCAATTTCGGCCTTCAAACGCTCCAATAACGCTATATAATATTCACTGTTGATGGTATTTCCTTTCTCAAGATAGTCGATGAATATTACACCACGCACATCCCAAAATACCGAGGCCATAACCTTTCCAGCCGATTGTTGTGCTTTCGGGCGCTTTGGACGAGGTTCACCAGTTGCTGTCCACTCAGATGACGATCGTTTTGATTCCGGAGTGAAGTGATGGATCCATGTTTCATCCATTGTCACATATCGACGCAAAAATTCCGGTTTGTTACGTTTAAACATGGCCAAACACTGCTCAGAATCATCAACACGTTCTTGTTTTTGATCAACAGTGAGCAAACGCGGTACCCACTTTGAACAGAGCTTTCTCATAGTCAAATGCTCATGCAATATAAAGCCAACACGTTCTTTTGATATCTTTACGATGTCAGCTAACTCACGCAACTTCACTCTTCGATCATTCAAAACGATTTTATGGATTTTTTTGATGTTTTCTGGTGTTACCGCCTCATTTGGACGTCCACTGCGTTCTGCATCATCGGTGTCTCTACGACCACGTTTGAAGTCAGCAAACCAACGTTTTATTGTTGTTTCTGATGGAGCGGAGTCCCCATAACACTTTTCAAGCCATTGCTTCGCTTGAACGGTATTTTTTCCCATCAAGAAGCAGTGTAAAATTAAAACACGAAATTGTTTTTGATCCATTGTTTTGAAAATAACAAAAGTAGCGTCACTCTTAGCACAATAACTCACAAACTAATGAATAGAATATCATGAAATTTTAACAGCTGTCTTTTGAAGGTTAGTATTAACTGAAAAAAAGGTGACTGCAATAAAACTAGCGCCATCTATGTGTTAGGCCCGGGGCTTTTCAGCCCATGTGTTATAAGATGACTTCGGTGTCTGTATGTCTGTCCGTCTGTCTGTCACACCCGATTTTCTCCGAAACTATTTGTCATAGAAAGTTGAAATTTGGTAATAATATAAGAATTGATGGCCTCATCAGAGCCATGTAGTTTTGAAAGTTAAATTTTGACTTAAGGGGTTAGTTTTGGGGGGTGAAATCGGAAGTAAAAAAAAAATTTTTACTAGGTAATCGAGTGTGATGTCAAATGAAAGCTTGTGAAAACACGAGTAAAATATATATATATATATATATATATATATATATATATATATATATATATATATATATATAAATATAATGTAATACTTGCGAGCACTTTTCTTTGTATTATTTTGAAAAAATCACGAAAAATCGCTTATCTCGAAAAGTACTTATCAAAAAATTTTGGTAAAAAAATTCTGGAATATTCTCCACTGGGTGTAGATTGAACGGAAATTATCACGAGTGCATTACCTTTAATAATTTTTCTGGTATATAAAAAAAAAACAGAAATTTCAAGGTCATCAATTTTCAGTAAAGATTGGAAACAAACTTTGTTGAAAACTCATTTGGGGTGTGTTTTGTGAAGTCACTGATCATTTTATACTTCCGTTACAACATTTTTTATTTTAAAAGCAATCAACGTACGGAACACTAATTGCGCAAGTTCAACTTGCACTTGACCGTTTTTTTTTTGTAATCTTGCTCTTAAAAAAGTGTTTATGATAAACCTATTTTTGATTATTATTAATCATACAACTTAAACTTAAATAAAAAAAATATATATTTAAAGTTGGGAAATGAAAGACACAAGTCTAAGCTTTAAATATAAAGTATTTGTATTTCATTTATACATCCATAAATGAGGTTAGAAGCATGATTTCCACTACAAGAGCTAAACCAGCCATTTATTCTAAATATTTTTTTTTTTAAATTACGGTAAAACTAATAGGTGTTTGGGTTAATAATGTCGATTTTGCTAAGAGATGGCGTTACTAATACACTTGTTGGTATAAACTAGTGACATCTATGGCGTTTTGGAAGGTAAACATACACCATCAAAAGCCAGTTCGTTATTAATTGAAATTGTGCGAAAAACATAGTTCTTGTCGTGTTTCGTACCAGAAAAAGACGTTTTGCGGGGAAGTTGTTCGTCTGATATCCTCGCTGTTCATGTCTTCTCGTAAACTACCACCTAACATCTGTCTTTCCATGGTCAGTTGAGTACGTTGTAGTCGACAAAGACTATTTTTCGTAAGGGTCATGGTTTTCAGCCCGTACGTACTTACTGGAAATATGCAGCTCTCGTACACTTTATTTTCAATGTTATGGGGAGATGTCTGTTTTTAGAATGCAGTTCAGCTGAGACCAATTCGCCTTGGTATTTCTGCTGTTTGATTATCCTTATCCAATCTAAATTTATGTTCTAAGTATATACAGTTAGTCCAAAAAGTCTTCATACACCACCTGATTTCTATACTATTTTTCTGTTATGTGTAACTAATTAATTGGAACTATGAGAAAACATGTTTAAATTAAAATTTGAAACTTAACCAACGAGGATTAGTATTAAAAACAATGATGATGATGAGGTTAGGAAGGTTGGGGCGTGTTGATATCAATGATCATTTGGCGTCCATATTGGTTTTATATGATTATATCGACTTTTTTGAGGAATTTTTAGATTTCATCTTTTTTTAATTTGTATGAATTAATTGGTTGGATTAAAGTGGAGGGGATATTATGCTTTGCTCTGATATATGTTTAAGTGTCAGTGGAGAATTACAAGTGGGACATTGAGGCTGGGGGTCATTTTTCAAGAGATGGAAGTTTGTAGAGTAAGTATGACCTATAGCTAGTCTTCTTAGAATTGTATTTTCCTTCCTGCTCAAGTTATGAATGTACAGAGGAGGGAAGACTAATGGTTTTAGATTGCTGAACTTGTTGTTATTTTCCTCCAGGTCCCATTCCAGTTGAAACAGATCTTTACTAATTGAGAAGAGGAGATTTACTAAATCATTTATATGATTTTCCCCTTGAGTAGGAGTGCCAGTTGATGTAGCCTTGTTGGCTGCCTGATCAGCTCTGTCATTACCACTTATTTCCATGTAACCAGGAATCCAGAGATAAGCAATGTTTTTTTCCCTGCAATGTACTGATTGTCAGAAATTTGTCTCAAGTAAGTGTAGTTTAAATTATGAGCTTTGATGGCTTTGAGAGCACTTAATGAAACCGAAATGATTAGAATCTTTTAATTTTCTATGGAGCTAAGTGCGTGTCTAGTTGCCTCTTTTAATGCAAGTAATTCTGCGGTAAATATTGAGTTGTAATGGGATAGTTTGAAGGTCGTCCCAAGAAACTGACTCCAACTCCACGTGAAGAAGCCAGTTTTGTTAGACAAATCCCAAGCAAAGTGTACCAGAATTAAAAGTACAGGAACTATTTTCGAAAAAAAAGTTTGTTCACAAACAGTGAAGTTTTGTTTTCTTGATGTTCATTTCGAGTCCAACTTTCTGTGCAGCTTGATTAAGTTGTCCTATCATGATTTTCAGTTCTATATTTCCGCTAATTAATACTATATCATCTGCGATTCGCAAGTGATGCAAATATATGACATCGATTTTAATTCCCTTCTCTTTCCACTCCAGACCTTTAAATACATCCTCTAATTTTAAGAGTTCGGTATCTCTTGAGTCTATTCTGGCATGAGCTAAGGACTGCATAATTGTCCAGTGTTCCAGGGAGTCGACAGCCTTCTTATAATCGATGAAAGTTAGGTGCAGCTTAATATTATATTCGGTCGCTTTTTCTATTAAAAGGGGGAGCGTCTAGATATGATCTGTTATTCCAAATTCCTTGCGGAAGCCCGCCTGCTCGGCTAGGGACTTAAATAATACTTATTATTAACTGTTTGCCCAGTCTGAAGCAGCTTCTTGTGAACAAAACCACAGTTATCGAAGAAAACATTACTTTACTTAATTTTTGGCAGAAATTGACTTTTTTTTTTGGTGTTGGTGCACTTCTCGTACTATGTTTACTTTTTGTAAAGTATCTACGTCTCATTTATAGTAATTATGTATTTATTGGTTGAAACTTGCGGTGAACAACCCAAAAAACTTGGGTAGACCCAGGCCAGCCTTCAACAACACAACCAGTACGCAATATACAGGGAAAGAAAGCTTTGCTGTGTATTTGGGGGGATAGTAGAGGGGCTGTGTATTACGAACTGCTCCAACCTGATGAAACGATTTCTGGCGATTGATACCGACAACAATTGATAAAGTTGAACCAAGCATTGAAGGAAAAACGATCAGAATACGCCCAAAGACACGATCAAGTCATTTTTCAACATGACAATGCTCGGCCCCATGTTGCAAAATGTATTAAAAATTATTTGGAAAACACCAAATGGGACGTTCTACTCCATCCGCCGTATTCACCGAACTTAGCTCCTTCAGACTACAGGTACCACTTATTTCGATCGATGCAGCGCGAACTTTCAGAACAACAGTTACATTCTTACGAAGAAGTGAAAATTTGGCTTGACGAATGGTTGGCCTCAAAAGATGAAAAGTCTTCTGGTGCGGAATCCATTTTTTGACAGAAAGTTGGGAAATAGTCATAGCTAACGATGGTCAATACTTTGATTATTAAGGTAATTCATTTTGTGATGGAAATAAATGCTTAAATGTTGCGAGAAAATCGACATTATTAACCGAAACGCCTGTTAAAAAAAATAATCTATATACTATTTTTTTTCTAAAATTTCCCGTTCTTCCACGTGGTTGCTATTAGTTTGGCGATATCTTTTTTATTTTTAGTGATATTTGCAAAAAAACAAAAAATTTTTCATTTTATTTTCGATTTTGTAGACTTAGCTAACACTTCGTTGAAAAAACTACCTGTATGCCAAAATGTAGCCTGTTAACATTTAATGAGAGTTTTTCGTCAAAATTTGCCTCTGACGACTGGGCTATACAATGACATGACAAGGAAATAATGTAAGTTAGGAAGCATCGAAACCAATAATCGCACAGAAAAATAAAGCGAGTCTGCGGTCAGCAACCTTACCTCCAAAAATGTTTTTTAGTGATTGACATGCAGGAGTTTTTGCTACAAAATGTTTTTCAGTGTTTTTGCTGTCAATCAAAAGCATGTTTAACATTTTCAAAGCTGGAAGAGCTTTCATAAAAAGTGCTTAGTTATTGGAGAGTTTTTGCAAGCGTTTTTCGGTACTTTTTAGAAGTAAAATTTTGTATTACTAGCCTTTTATAGTACGGTTAGTATCATATAATCCGATCAATAATTCTTTGCATGCACATCATAAATGTTTGAATATAGAGTAAACATCCGTCTATATTATTCTTCTTGTCAACATCTTAAGTATACCTAAAAACTTAAAAACGTAGGTCTTCTGTCATTTGAAATTATTTACGTTCGCTCTATTATCTGTCTGGGTTATCTGTACGTATGCAAGAAAGACAGCGATTCGCTGTCAGCGAACAACCTGGAATTTGGGCATAGTTTCATATTTTAGAAGCCAGTAGCGCCGAGTTTATAGGCAATAAAAAGAATCGATAATTTTTCGAAGGATTGAGGTTACGTCATCTTTAGGTTTAATTTTTGGAAGTAATACTTGCCAACTAATAAATAGTTGTGTTCAGAGCGCTAATATTTCTGGAATATTGACCAAATACTCTTTATATGACGCCACCAAAATGCCTGGAAAACGTTTAGTCAAGCAAGAGATTTTGTGGCGAAATTAATAGGGTATTTTACATCGGAAAGGGATAACAATATATATATATATATATATATATATATATATATATATATATATATATATATATATATATATATATATACATATATATATATATATATATATATATATATATATATATATATATATATATATGTATATATATATATATATATATATATATATATATATATATATATATATATATATATATATATGTATATATATATATATATATATATATATATATATATATATATATATATATATATATATCTTTTAATGCTGTATAAGATGTAAATAAATAACATAGGTATATCTTTCTATAAATTAATAAATAAATACGAAATTGAAGAAAAACGGAAAAGCTATCACAAATACTTAAGTTCAAAGAGCACAAACGTCAAAGTAAAATACAAAGAATCCCAAGCTAGAGTACGCAAAATGATTAGTGACAAAAAGAACAACCAATGGGAAAAGACATGCTCAAGAATCAACACTTACAGAGGAGGAAGAAAAAGCGCAGAAAGCTGGAGACTTCTTAAAAATATAAGAATAGAACGGAAAAGAGAAATCTTCTCACCAATAACACCAGAAAAATGGAACCAACATTTTACAAATATGCTAACAGAAGATAGACCAGAGTTCAAAAGTACCCAACATGGAAACCCAAATATAGTTATACGAGGATCCCCAATAAGGATAACAACATCAGAAGTTAAACAAGTATGTAAAACGCTAAAAAATGGTAGAGCTCCAGGACCAGGAAACATCCCAGGAGAGATAGTAAAATACGGAACTGAAAAGCTATTTAGCGCTTTGAGGAACTTATTCCAAAGATGCATTAACAGATCAGAAGTACCTGAGGAATGGAAAATATCATACATATCAACAATTCATAAGAAAGGAGACAAAAATAATTGCGATAACTATAGGGGAATAACGGTTACAGGATCTATTAGCAGAATATACGGAAAAATACTTAAAAATAGAATAGAAACGGAATACGCGGACGTAGAAGCTGAAGAACAGGCAGGCTTTAGAGCAGGAAGATCCACAATAGACCATCTCTTCTCACTGACACAAATCCTAGAAAAGAAAACCGCATTTGATCAGGAAGTCCATGTCTTGTTTGTTGATTTAAAAAAGGCCTACGACAGCGTGCCCCTAATGAGATTGTGGGAAACACTACAACAGAGTAACGTAAGCACCGAAATAATTAAAGCCGTAAAATCCTTATACCAAGACGCAATAAGTAGTGTGAAAACCAAATATGGTATAACATCAGGGTTCCAGGTCACACAGGGTCTCAAACGGGGCTACTGTATATCCTCAACGCTATTTAAAATCTCTTTGGAGAGTGCACTGAAGAACTGGAAAAGGAAATGCAGCAGTATGGGATTACCACTGGATGACGATACTACATTGTACACGCTGTCATTCGCAGACGACCAGGTAGTGGTCGCTCAGGACATCGATGATATGGAATACATGACATGAAAACTTATGGAGGAATATGAAAAATGCGGCCTAGAAGTCAATATTAAAATGACCGAGTACATGTGCGTCGGAGGACAACAGCAGGACACACCAACAAACACTGTGCCAGTTATAAATATTTGGGAACGAGAATATCTAGGGACGGAACACAGGAAGAAGCAATATTCGAGAGGAATATCCAAGGAAGAAAAGCGATTGCAATGCTTAATAGTATACTATGGGACAAAAACATAACCATTGAAAATAAGAAGAGAATTTACAACTCATTAGTGAAAAGTATAATAACTTACAGCTCCCAGGTGTGGCCATTGAAGGAAAGAACAGAAAAAATACTAAAAGCTACAGAAATCGATTTCTGGAGACGAGCAGCCAGAAAATCCAGAAAAGACCGCATACCAAATAACACGATAAGACGAGCTTTAGAAATAAAGCACGATATAGTGGACGAAATCAGAACCCAACAGTTGGTATGGTACGGACATGTACAGAGAATGTCACAAGACCGACTACCTAAAAAGATTTTAAATTGGAACCCTCATGGAAAAAGAAAGCGAGGAAGACCACGCCAAAGCTGGAGAGCAGTAATCAACAAGAAAGTCCTAGAGAGAGATCTGGAGGAGGAGGGATGGAGAAACCGGGAGGAGTGGAAATTAGGCATCGGAAGACGGAAGACGTTATAAAAGCGATTGATATATATATATATATATATATATATATATATATATATATATATATATATATATATATATATATATATATATCTTTCTAAAGTGTTTACAATGTTCTGGTTCCAGAGAGGCGCTGCTGCTTTACAGATTAGTACGAGAACTGTAACGAGCATCAAAATTCGAGGTGAGTGAAGTGAAAATGAATTGCTTTCAACACCTGGAAAATCACGACCAAGGAAACAAGCTAAGACCCATGATCTGAGTGTGTAATACATTATATGATATGTATGCCCAAAGTAAGTAGCTATTAATATCTATCGGTTTAAGTGAAATCGAAAGTAAATTATATTGTACTTTTAGAAAAACATGTTACTATTAACAACTTACGTAAAGAACTGCGACCAAAAGGGATAATTAATGTCACTTAAGGAACTCTTCGAACATTACTTCTGGATTTGGATTCAAATTTAAGAAAGATGACAACAGACGAGCATATATGGAGACATCAAGAATTTGTTCAATGAGGCAGCCTTTCTTAGAAAGTATATGGAAAACAAAAATGCACACATTGCCCGTCAGCTTGTTTTCATAGACGAAACATGGATTTTTTCAAAAGGCAGTCCAAGGAAATCATGGCAGGATGACAACATTGAAAGGGGATTTGATGGTAAAAGGTTTATTGTTTTACATGCTGGATACAGTGGGGTTTTTGTGGAAAATGCCAATTTACTATTTGCTAGCAAGTCAAACTTTACGAAATGGGTCAGAAACCAGTTGATTCCTAATTTAGAAGAACCATCTTTCAATATAATGGATAATGCTTCATAGCATTCAGTTGAAGTAGAAAAACAGCCATCTTCAGCATGGAAAAAAGAAGAAATTTTCAAGTGGTTACAGAAGAATAGTTTACCTCATAAAAAATCAAAGGAATATCAAACTGATACAATTTTTTAAGACCATGGGTATGAAGTGTTGAGGGTACCTCGTTATCACTGTCAATTTAATGCAATCGAGCTGATTTGGGTAAATGCAAAAACATTTTATCACAAGCACATTGGTGAAGAAGAATATGGAGATAAACAAACACTTCAGATGTGAAGTAGAGCCTTAGAAAAAGTGTGTACACCAGAGGTATGGCATGCCAGCATACAACATACAGTCCCTGGCCAAATTATTAGACGCACTGCAAGATTTCATGTAAAATATTAATTACCGAGTGATATTGTACCGTTTTATTATTTTAAATTGATTTGTTTTTTATTTTTATATTATCCAATCAATTACCTATTTATTTGACATAAATAAAACAGCATTAATTTAGAAAAGCATAAGTTTATTAAGTTTTAAAGAAAAGTGAAATTAATGTTAGTAAAAGTCAATATTTAGTTGAGCCACCTTTAGCCGCTATCAAAGCTTTAATTCTGCGCGGCATGCTATCAATGCAAGATTGTACTGTCTCCTGCATTTGAGGATGATGATTCCACACATGAATAATCTTTTCTAGGAGCTGGGTTTTGTTGGTAATCACATCTTTAGCCACTTCTCTTTTCATCAGCTCCCACACATTTTCAATGGGGTTCATATCAGGGCCAATCCAACAGAGGGATATTTTTTTCTGCCAAAAAAGCTTTAACAGACCGAGCAGTGTGGCAGGGAGCTCCATCTTGCATGAAAGTGAATGGTTCCCCATTTGGAAACCATTCTCTGAGCTGCGGAATCAACCGATTTTGTAATACTTCTTTGTACTGATCTTGCCTCATTATTCCTTTGACGACGTACAGACGTCCAGTGCCCTTGCCGCTGATGACAGACCAAATCATCACTTTGGTGGGATGTTTAACCGTCGGGACGACACAATCAGGATGAAACTTTTCTCCATGACGACGACGCACATACTGAGCTTTATTCTGCAAAATTTCGAATGTGCTTTCGTCACTGAAGCAGACCTGTCAAAAATAGGAAAAATATATAAACTTCCATGTTTATTTGCTTTATTTAACTGAAAATGATAATAATGTATCAATTATTGATTAAATTGCTGTATCTTACCGATCTCCAGAAGTCCACATCTTTGTCTTGCCATTGTTTGGCCCACTTCAGGCGCTTTGCTTTCATTGCAGCTGTTAACTTGGGCTTCCTGGCGGGGCGACAGGCCTTAAAATCTAATTCTTTCAATTTTCTTCGATCAGTGCGCTCAGAAGCATTTGCGCTAGCATCCTGGAGTTGTGATTTTATTACCTTTGTGGTAGCAAATCTGTTTTCTACACAAATTTTCTTCAAACATCTCTCTGACCGTGGAGTGAAAATTGGTTTTCTACCGCATCTTTTCTTTCTTTTCGGGCTTAATTCCTTCCCTGACTCAATTTTCTTTTTTATGCGTCGTACACTAGCTTCAGAAACCTCCAATCTTCGTGATATTTCTCGGTTTGTAAATGTTTTCGCAATCACAAGGGCCTTCACTTCAGCTTTTTTACGTGGTGAAAGATCGCCTTTTCTACCCATAATGAAAATAGTCCAATTACTTTTTTAAAACACTGCATACAAAATAAACTAATAACTGAGTAGTATAAAACTGTTAAACAAACAATCACAGTCCATAAAGCCACAGAAACACGTCCGTACCTGACTCGATTCCGATCGCGACTGATACAGGTTTGTACTTATTTACGTTCATGTATCACTTTGTCAACACAGTGTTGCCATATGTTAAAAATAAATACAAATATGTAGTCTACAACAATTCTTTTAAATAAAAATCAATAATATTGTAGTTTAAATATACCATTATTGCATAAAAAAACTCTTAAGAAACATAAAATTACTAAAAAAAAATACAGTGCGTCTAATAATTTGGCCAGGGACTGTACAGAAAACCTGATTCAACAGTGGTATGATCGTGAGGTAATAATCGAAGAGATTCCAGAAATCATTATTCGTGTTGGAAATGATGAAAGCGAGAGTGAAAAATCTACTTCTAGCGATTAGTATCATTATTCAATTAATAATTTAAATATTAGTTATTGACATGTTTCAAGCCCCTTGGGCAACATTGATTGTAAATTTTGCAGGAGAAATATAGACTTATCTATCTATTTATTAGGTTGATTTTATAAATCATATTAAAATTGTATTATGCAATTTATATCTCCTATTCATACTTTATACCCTCGTCATGAAATATCTTTCTGTTTTTAAAAGTATTATACCATACCACCACTCACACGGCCAGATAATTCCATTGCAACCACACCTGTTGAGAGAGCGACCTTGTTGGCTGAACTCTTTGCTTCACATTCTACTGTCGATTTCCAAGGAAAAACACCACCTACTATTCCTATATTGCAGTCAAGGATGCTCGATGTTGTCTTCAGACAGCGCATCATAAAGCGTATTTTAATGAAGCTAGACACCAACAAGGCTTCTGGCGCTGACGGAATACCTGCCATAGTTCTCAAAAACTGTGCAAGGGAACTAACACCAGTTTTCTGTAGACTTTTTAACCTATCCTACAGAAAGGGAATATTTCCGTCCTGCTGGAAATGTGCCGCGGTTCAGCCGATACCTAAAAAAGGTAAGAAGACCTTGCCAAATAACTACCGACCAGTTGCACTGCTTTCAATAATATTGAAAGTCATGGAAAAGGTTATCAATGAACATCTTCTAAAATATCTTGAACGATTCAATATTATTAGCGATCACCAATATGGTTTTCGTAAATATAGATCAACAGGAGATCTTCTGACTTATGTAACACATGTTTGGAATAACGCAATTGAACACTTTGGAGAATCTCGAGCGGTTGCTCTTGACATATTTAAGGCATTCGACCGTGTTTGGCACGATGGGCTGTTGGCTAAGTTGCGCTCTTATGGTATGTCTGAAAGGTTCTGTTTGTGGCTCTCATGTTTCCTCAGAGAGCGTTCTTTACGAGTGGCGGTCGACGGATTTCTTTCTAACACCCTCACTATCAACGCCGGTGTGCCCCAGGGCTCCATACTGTCTCCTACTCTCTTTCTCATTTACATTAACGATCTGCTGGAAAAGACTGGGAATCCAATCTATAGCTTTGCAGATGACAGTACGCTTGTCTCTTCATTCACCTTGAACGCTCGGACATCGGCTGCTCAGGCGAATATCCGCAGACAGCAGGAGGTCGTTCAACTTAACAAAGACCTGGAAGAAATTCTATCTTGGGGTGACAGTAACCAAGAGGAATTTAACACTACAAAAACCCAAGCGGCAGTTTTTTCTAAAAAAAAGTTAACGTTGCTGAACCCGACATAGTTATGTCGGGGCACTCCATTCCCCTAGCATCGTCGCTCAATTTGTTGGGCGTTAGTTTGGGAGCAAATATGTCTTGGCATGAACATGTTGCAGGCATAGCAAGGAGAGCTTCTCAAAAGTTGGAAATATTATTTAGAACCAGAAAGCTTTACACCCCACAGCAACTGTTAATTCTTTACATAGCCCAAATTCGACCAACTATGGAATACTGCTCCCACGTTTGGGGCTCCGCTCCCAAACATACACTGCATTTGTTGGATTCTGTTCAGAGATGAGCCGTCCGTCTGATTGGGGACCCGGAATTGACCGGCGGCCTTGATTCGCTGGAACATCGAAGAACGGTTGGCGACTTGAGTCTGTTCTACAAGTATTTTCATGGAAAGTGTTCGAAGGATGTAGCCCGCTTAATTCCTCCCAAAGCGGTGCATGTTAGAAATACACGTCGCGCTGGTGCTTCGCATCCGTATGAGGTTCAGCTTGTTACTCCGCGTACGACGCTTTTCAAGCAATCTTTTATATGGAGAACGTCATCCCTTTGGAATGATTTGCCCAGCGCTGTGTTTCCCACCGAGTACAATTTACAGCGATTCAAGAACAACGTGAATCGCTTTTTTCCGCACTCGTGCCGCTCCTGGAGCGCTTTAGGGACTTCCCTGCAGCACGTGTGCTAGACCAATAAAAAAAAAAAAAAAAAATTATATTTCATTTCTCTATTTTAAAATTTTATTTAATGAGCTCTTCGGTGCAACTTTTTACAGTTTTTATAATGCCTTAAAGTAAATTTGATAAAGCTGTGTTAAGTGTGTATTGTAATTTCATTAGAAACATTACACAAACTTCAAATAACTAACAGATAATAATTATATACTTTTCATAAAGTAAGTTTACTCAGGAAATAATCTAATAGCAACCTGAAAAATAAAAATAGGTGATATTAGACGTGGGATTTATGCAGAGAGGTAAATGTCCTTCACAAGTAAGAACTAGGGTGTTTTACACATCATACACAATTAATATATCCGTAGTTTTCGTTAATTGCCAAACTGGATGAAAAATTTAAAATTCTATTTTGACTTTTAAAATTGTCATTTAAAACTCAGACCGCCGACACTGAACTGACAGCCGATTGAATCGTATGAATATTCTTGACGTCACGTTGATCACATGATTGCATAAATCCATGGATCAGACTATATTAATAATATTATAAGTGTAAGCCAGGACTATTTTTTATAAAATTAGCGTTAATCCGCGCTGCAAAAACTCCGCATTTTTTTTTTCAACGTAGAAGTATCTTTTTACGTATTTAGTACGTCATGTTTACTTGAACTGACATTTTGGATGTAGGTTTTATTTCTTTTAGTGGATATCAGTGAACGTAAAAGACCTTTTATTGAAAACGAAATAAAATAATACGTAGGAATTTTATATAAAATAAAAGGAACAGGCCTGTCTATGTAATTAAAATTATATGTGCTCTATAGTAAACAGGTGTTTCTAATCAGTTCATGGCAAATTAACAGAAAATATAAGGGACGTCCGGAGGTATTTAGGTGAAAATTAATTTGAAATAACACTTGGTCACTTCGGATCCGGTAATCGAATATCGTTAAAATAGAAGTAAACGTCTTCGTTATCCAGAAACATCCTCACAATTTTTTTGACAGCGCACATAGGGGTATTTGAACGATTTACGCGGCCAAAATTATTTTTCGGTTCTATTGTATGCTAAATTATATTACCAATCAGTTACTTTGCATAAAATTACTTAATTTGTAATAAAAAATAAAAAAACGAAACTTAATTTTACAAAAAAAAAAATTTTAAATGAAAACATTTATTTACAAAATAAATGTAAAATTTAAATTTATAACACCCCTCTTTTGCATCGAGTGTTAAAAATACACTATAAACAATCATATTTTGTCGTCTACAAACGTATTTTCATCTTCACTTCCAGAAGAACACAGTAGGTTCGGCTCTGCAGGTAGGAGCATTTCTAGCGTCTCTAGTAGTACTGAATGTGACTTTATCCTCTTTATTCCCCTCATACTGCTCAACAAAGGATCCGAACATAAAAGTAAACGATTAAAAATGTAACTGTTGCAGCTTTCTCGTGAAAACTTTCGGGCAAAATTTTGTCGGTAAGACCGAAAGTGCTTGTTCCTTGCCTCTGAGGCTTCTTCAGACAGCTGCTCAATTGGTAACGAAGCATTTTTTATTATCGCTGCGCCATGAACAAGTATCTTGTGCATCGTGGGTGTCATGGGATGCCACGGGTAGAGGTCCACATATAGACGAGCTGTTTCTGATGCATACTTGTCATATTTTTTCTGGGTCGACTTTATGTCCGCTTGAGATTGTCTCCAAAATGACTTTTAACCTATATAACAGGTCATAGCTAAGGCCCGTTATTTCTGCTGCCAATTTCGGGTCTTCAAAAAATCTTCGACTGGTGTTCCCATCATTGGTGTTTCCAAAATTTGCCTTTGGCATATCGACCAATAAACCGGTTTCATTGCGAAACCGGGTCTAGATTTCAAGTTTCCTCTCTTTCTCGAGTTCCTTTTCAGCCTCCTGTTTCCTGTTTTTCTTTCTCTATATTTTTTTACTGGCAGTTTATAAGCCAGATGTAGGACACTCTTGAATAATCTTATCCTGGCATGTAATACTGACAGACTGAATTGTACTGCCTCGGGATTAACTTCTTTTGTTATATCCAATCGGTTAAAAGCCTTTGAGGTTGCACCACAAATATAGCACCGGCTTGTTGCTGTGGTTCCAGTGGCGACATTACACACTTTTCCATCCACCATTGTCATGATAAATTTGTGTTTGACTATAAACTTTATCTCATCCAAATCAACCTCAGTAGGAATGAGAGAATCAACTGATTTATTCACGTAGTTAATTTCTTGTTCTGTGACATCAGTACTCTCTTTGATAAAACGAAACGTGGAGAAGACGGAGTCGGATTCTCCCACACGGTTTTTTCATTATTTTTTTCACACACTAATTTTATCCGCATCACTGTCAAACTTTTGTTTGTATTCGGATTGTTGTGATCCGTCGCAACCCCATTTATGAATCGTCGTTAGGGTATTCCGTTTTTGTTCATTTAATGTTTGCAATACCTCTTCCAGGTAGTCGGACAATCGTGTAACAGTAAGATCCACCAAGGGCTGTAATTGAGCTTCCGTACTAGTGCTAGTTATCTTGCACGCTTCTGGTGGCGGGTAACACTTTTTTTTTTCCTTTTGTAGAAGGCTATAACACGGAAAAATATGTTTGTTCGTCCTTCTTATGATTTTATACTGTTCTCTTGTTAGATCTGCGTCTATGTACATTTGGATTGCTTCCTTGACAGTCAAAGGGCTACTTTTATTTTGTTGCCCGAGTTGGTGTAGTGGTGATTTCTTTGAGTACATTTGAAGCATCTCGCTTTCTCATTTTTCTCAACTCAACTTGTGCGGCATGCACCTCTTCAAAGGTAGAGCGAAGCTCCTCCGTCTTTCTTCTTTTACTTCTCTAGCTCAATTATTCAAAAGATCTGCTTGGTCGACCAGATCGATTTTGCAGACTGTCAACCACTGAAATTTCAAAGGTTCTTTCTAGCCATGAACTATTCTATTGATCAAATATGTCTTCCTTATTATGGGCTTTGATCTATCTACGTTTAACTTCAGATTTAAAATGAAAAAAAATCCTTTTTAAGGTTTGTATTTGCTTTTGTGTATATCCTTCAGTCGACAAAAGTTGTTCTTTCAAGCAATTTAGTTTGTCTTCCAAATAAGGTAAATTTTCCTTCATCATGCGTAGTTCCTGGTCACAACCTTCATTCCCGATGTACCAAGTGAACCTACAACAAAGAATCGTTAAGTTAAAATTGATAAAATCAAAATCTGTTTTTTCTCACAATTTTGACCATAATTTTCAAAGTCCCAAAATGTATCTTATCCGAACTTATCCGGGGCCAGTTTTTTTATTTATTATTTACTGAAACTAGAATATTATCAAAATTATAGCCGGATCTAACAGGGAAGTATGAAAACAACAGTAAAACATATTTTTTTTTTTACAAAATAATACTCGTGGAAAAGACCTTTCTTTACCGTCCCTTACGTTGACCCACAAATAAGTAAATGATAAAAGTTTTATGAAATAACCTAGTTACATACCTGCACTTTGAGAATCCATCACTTTTTCCACTACTTTAGAACTTATAGACATAAAATTCCACTTTCACAATTATGATTTTTAAGAGCGCCGAGAACTGATAACGTACACGAGGTAACAGGATCGAATTCCGACTGACATAAAACAGGTAAGACTGCACGGGTGAGGTTGGAAGCGGCTGTCTTTTGTTCTCGGAAGGGTCCTCTGTCTCTGGTAGTCGGTTACCTGGCAATATTTTGTGTTTGGATTTTTTGACTTCTGGCCGCGTAGATCGTTCAAATACCTGTATGTGCAGCGTTACCACAGTAAACATAGAACACAGTAGCGACAGTCCGATTTGACACCTTTGGTCTCAAGGGGTTCGAGTTTGTAATCACATGACCTGTCGCCATATTACTGGTATGATACCCGCGAGTTTTTGAAATATACAAATTCCTTCTTTCAAGAAAAATCCTATTTTGTAGAATAAAAATGAATTATGCTGATTGAAAGGGAGACAAAAACGAGAAAAGTTTTTTAATATAGAAGCATTTTTTTATAAAGTTCTTATTAAAACAGATATACAAAAACAGGGAAAAAGACAAAACATACAAGGAAAAAATACATTTGGCTTCAACGCTTCTTACAGGTTATTTATTTAAATATATCATTGTTATATTAGAGATGTTGTCCGCGGGGAAAAAATGTTTAGTTTGAAAATATATCTCTGTACACATTCAGCTACGCTCGTATAATCTCAACAATCAAGACTTCTTATATGTCAGCGAATCCCAGTAATCTAGAGCAGGGGTGCTCAAACTTGAACTGCTGGCGATCTACCTCACTATTGTTAGACTACGATCGATCGACTCTGAGAGGCTGCAAGTAAGTGTGATGCAGGATTGTCGTCTAGGTAGGGTGTATCGTGGCATAGATATTAGTTTTCCGCACAATATGCATTTTTTTAGTCAAGGTAAGCGTAGGTCTGCTCTAAAATGTCAATGAAAAAACTCATAGTTATTCAAAATTGCGAGTTTATTGGTTCTTACAAAACAAACGAGTTCTAGTGTCTAAACTTAACTAAAGAGTGACTTTGGATGTTGAAGCGTGGCACTGCATGTCCTCAGCATACTTTTCATAAGATGGTACGTAATTACCGAGTGCTAATCGCAAGCATGATGACATATGTTCGTCAGTTAGTCGATTGCGATATTTTGATTTAATTATCTTCATTTCAGAAAATGCAGACTCGCACAAGTACGTTGACCCAAACATTGCCGTCAGTTGAAGGGCGATTTGCCTTAGATTCGGATATTTATCTTCAGATATAAAACACCAGAATTTTGTATCAGATGCTGTGGCTTTGAGATGTATATCTGATATAATCTGCTCTAACTCATTTTCAACAGAACATGAGTCTATGTTAAACTGACTTGCTATTTCAGTAGCTAATTCCTCAATGTTTTTACACGAAAAAGGATAACTCATAAATGATGCGATATTTGCCAATTTACTGAAATCATAAAAACGTATTTCGAATTGGCCCAAAATATTTGATAATTCTGCCTCATAAATATCATAATTCAACTAATGAATCCTTGCTTTCAAAGACGGAAAATTTTTCAGATCCTTTCTTTTCAGTTGATCTATCATAACTTGCAATTTACTTTTGAATGAGTTTATTGCGCTAATCATCTCAATAATAGTTTTTCCTTTACCTTGAAGCTCCAAATTAATGGTGTTTAAATGCATTGTGATGTCTGTCAAAAATGCCAAATCAGTCAGCCATTTTCCGTTTTTCAGCATCTCAGTGTCATCACCTCTTTCGTCCAGAAAAGCTGTTATTTCGGGCAATAATTCTTGAAACCTTTCTAGGAATTTTCCGCGACTCAACCACCTGACGTCCGTGTGAAAAACTAAATCAGTGTGTTCAGCTGACTCACTATCTTTCAACTGCAATTTAAAGGGCCGTCGTTGCAAGCTACGTGCACGGATAGAATTCACAATTTTTATTGCAATGCCCATAATCTCCTCCATGTTTAGAACTTTTGAGCACAAAACTTGTTGATATATAATGCAATGGAAGGAGAAAAATGAAGGGAAATCATCAATAGCTCGACACAATGCCACAAAACCGTTTTTGTTTCCAGTCATTGCTGGTGCTCCATCGGTTGTAATGCACACTAGTTTGTATATTGGTAGCTTGTAGTTTGTTACAAAATTGAAGAAAACGTCATATATATCTTCGCCACGGGTCTTTCCTTTCAGAGGAATCATTATGAAAAACTCTTTCTTAGCCGACATGTCATTGAATACCATTCGAATAAAAATACACAGCTGGGCAGTGTCTGTCATATCGGTGGATTCATCGAACTGTAAAGAAAAGTATATACATTCCATGATATCATGTTTTAGTTTATCTGCCATGTCCTGACTCATGACTTCAACACGCCTTGTGACAGTCGGACGAGATAACTGAAGTTCTCTAATAGCAGACATAATCTCTGTTTTATTTTTAAAATCTCCAAATAAAGTCTCACCCGCTTCAATAAATGCTTCCTTCACAACCAATCCATCATCAAATGGTTTCTTGTGTTTCGCCAATATATGAGATATTTTAAATGACGCGATCGTTGCAGCTTTTGATTGTTTGGCTGGTCTCGTGAACATGGTTTGTTCTTTTTTCAAACAAGTTATCAAATCACGTGCTTTTCGTTTTCTTAATTCACTCTGTGACGGAAAATCCTTTTCATAGTTTTTATGAACCGTTTTATGATGCCTCTCTAAGTTCCCAGGCTTAGGTATTGCAACTGACGCACGGTAAATGAGACAAATGCACTTATCCTTTACCATACAAAAGAAAAATTCTTCCTCCCAATCGTTATTAAAATGATAAGTTTTACTTTTCTTCGTCGCACTCATTTTCGACTATTTATTAATAAACTTTGTATCGATGTATCGCCTTCAAGTTACAACTCAGACTGACTCCTATTCCTGCAGGTGCAACATTTATATCGGCGTGAACGAAGTCTCGAATGTTCCCGTCAAACACGCCGCCCGGAGTTTCTAGAAAAATCGGCGGGAATCAAAAACACGGCTTTTCTTTGACAAGTACCGCGCGTTCCTTTGATAAAGCCGCCTTTTGTCGCTAGCAGGGGGTTATTACGATAAAAGAAAGTGATGAGGGGATTATTCTGGCCTAATTGTGGATCGAATAAATTTTAGTAGTTTATTCATTACATTTTGTTTTAGTTACCTAAAACAACATCTGTGAATAGTTCTATATCGGAATTTTTTTCTCGAGATCGACTCAAAAAGCACTTGCGATCGACGGTTTGAGCACCCCTGATCTAGAGAGACTGAAAATTGTTATAATTATCATTTTAAGACGAGATCGCCATTCTTCTGAACTTAAAAATGAAGTGAACACACCAACCTGAACTAATGACTTTTTGTGCCTTTATACTATTTATATAAAAAATTAAATTCATGCATTGATTTATTCAAACTCATTCATGCTGGGAAATTACTACTTTTGCATGTCCAGATTGAGTTTTGAAAGTTTGATTAGTGAATTTTAGCAGATAATATAACTTAACCCTAGCAAACAATTTTAAAACACCTACCTGTTCCAATAGGTAGTTTAAAATTCGGTTAAACTTCGATGATCTGATTCATGCGTTCGATTTTATTCGTCATTTATTTTGACCAGCTACAAAATTTTCAATTTTCAGGAACTATCCTAGATTCCAGATCGGAATAAAGCTTAAATTAACTTTTTCTACAACTGCTGAATGATATTTATTGACAATGATTTTTAGTACTCAGTATATGACGGAAGTCGATCATCGCTCCTAATGATGCTAACATGGTTAGCGAAACGCGCGTAGAGTGCAAAAATAAAGTGTTTGGTGTAGTGGTGATATATACTGAGTAGTGTCATGGTGCCAAAGATTCCATATCCCAACATAATTGATTTTTATAGATATTAATAAAGTAGGTTTTCGAAACCAACTTTCAACTATTACAAGAAGGTGAAAAGTTTTTGGTCTGACACAAAGATGTCACTCTTTTCAAAAAATCTATATGATTTTTAGGAAGTACCAAACATATGTGTCAAAATTTCATGACAGTTCGACGATTAGTTTACAAGTTACAGTGGTTTTAGTGACGCTACTTTTGATACTTTTGAAACAACGAAAAAAATCGAATTTCGTGTGTTGATTAAACACTGTTTTTTGATGGGAAAAAATACCGTTCAAGCAAAGCAGTGGTTTGATAAGTGTTACGAGGAGTCTGCCCCTGGAAAATCACTTATCATTTACTGGTATGCTGAATTTAAACGCGGTCGTACAGATACAAATGATGCTGAAAACTATAGACGCCCAAATGAGGTGGTTACACCGGAAAACATAAAAAAAAAAACCACAAAATTGTTTTGGATGACCATAAAGTGAAATTGCGTGAGATAGCTGACACCCTAAAGATATCAGAAGAACGCGTTGGTCATATTTTGCAAGAATATCTGAGCATAAGAAAGCTGTGTTCGAACTGGGTACCGCGTTTGTTCACAGTGAACCAAAAACAACAATGTGCTGATGATTCTGAGCGCTGTTTGGATCTGTTTAAGCGCAATAAAAAGGATTTTTTCATGCGATATGTGACAATGGATGAAACATGGATGCATCACTACACACCTGAGTCAAATCAGCAGACAGCTGAGTGGATAACAGCCGGTGAAAGCCGCCCGAAGCGACCAAAGACACAACAGTGGGCTGGGAAAGTTTTGGCCTCTGTATTTTGGGATGCGCAAGGAATAATTTTCATCGACTATGCTGAGAAGGGAAAAACCATCAATAGCGAATATTATATAAAGTTATTTGTGCGTTTGAAGGCAGAAATAGCAAAGAAACAGCCCCAAATGAACAAGAAAACCCTCTTTCATCAAGACAATGCACCGTGACACAAGTCAATGGCTACGATGGCAAAATTGCATGAATTGAAATTCGAATTGCTTCCTCATCCACCGTATTCCCCAGATTTGGCCCTCAGCGACTATTATCTATTAGCAGATCTCAAAAAAATGCTCGCAGGAAAGAGATTTGGCTCCAGTGAAGGCGTTATCGCCGAAACTGAGGTTTATTTTGAAGGCAAAGACAAGAAAGGTATAGAAATGTTAATAAAAAGCGTTGGACCGATTGTATCACTCTTTAAGGAATTGAATTTTGCAAAAAAAATGTGTTTTAAGTAGCTAGATCAAAAACTTTTCAGCTTACGTATTAATATGAAAAATAATAACTAACTCCTGTGCACATACCACATATATTTTTAGAAGCACTAACCACACAACAAAAACTTCCTCTGGGCATCTTTTTTCTAATTATTTTCAATTATAACGTCCAAAAGAGTCCTTTACTTATTAGAAAATTATTAAGAATGAATTTCGGAGCACGTTATAAAAAAATTCTCCTTGAAATACAGATGTAAATAAAACCAGCGACCGCGCTGGCAGCAATGATGTGGGTATGATAGGGGACGCGTGCGTGATAAAAAACAGCATCTAAAAATTTTCTTGAGAGTCGTTACTGTGTTTTATGTTTACTGTGGCGTTACTGCCAAGAATTGGTCGATCGCACAGAAATTTTTACAGTACTGAGAAATTGGTGAGCTCTATGAAGCCAGATTTGTTGACGGCAGGCTGGTTCTACCTTTTTCAAGAATGTTTTCATATAAAGAATCTTATCCCACTAAAATAAAAGCCCAGAATTGCGTATAACAGTTTTCAGGATACAAAACAAACAGACTAATCTGTGTCTCCTTCTCTCTGCTTTCTTTACTAACCTATTTTTATTTAGTCTTGCTCGTCTTATAATCATTTTCCAAGATATTTTCAGGCAGCAAAATTCTTCATCTTTCTCTACCATTTTCACAAAATATTGTCGACAAAAATAACAAAATTATAAAAATATTCTCGAGACAAATAGATCCGTTATTCAAAGTATATCGTTTTTTCTCGAGGGAATTTTTTGATGTATGTAGAATGATTTAAAAACAAATGACAAGACCATTTTGAATTTACCCTGTTTTCTTTTTTTTATTATTTGTCCGGTTTCATGTCAGGAGTGATTTAAATGTAGTGCAAAGAATTTTGGGAAGAACAGTTAATGTAGGTTAATATTTTTATATACACAGTGCCACAGTTATTTTTTATGGACGGGTAATGTATAACATAAACTAATGCAGTCATCTACAAATTTAATATGCCATTTTAAAGCTCCTAAGCAATCCTTCCAATATGATATTTCATTTAACAGTCACACAATTTCACTGCGGAAATTATAAAATCCCACAGAAACATTTAAAATACGTACAAAAGTGTATGCCGGTGATTGTTGAAGGTGACATCGACTGTGGGGTGAGGAGGAGAATATGCGGGGGTCAGAGAAATACAGGCAAAGCTCGAGCCAATCCAGCAAGGGGAATCATTCAACAGAGAGGACGACAGGGACTCCGAATTGTCTTTTGAGGCCCATTGGCTCGTTTCTGAGAATCCAGGGAAGTGTTTGCGGAAATTGGTGACTTCTACGCGATAAAGATAGGATAGGGGTTGTTAATTAAAAGAGTTGTTAGTTGCATCTTACACTGTGTTCTTAAAAAAATGAAGTTACGAGCCGAATGATCCGGCAACATTTTTTTAGTTTTGACACCAGAGTAAACAGGAAGAACGTGCGTTGGCTAGTCTACCACCATGAAGATGTCTCTAATGTAGCTAGGACAAAGGTTCTGGCCGGTGATCACGTGTGAAGTCTTATTTCCAGCGAATGTGACGTCATTCCTCTGCATTTTTTTTGAAAGGGAGGAAACCATCGGAAAAGAAGTCTACTGACGCGTTCTGACGATGGTAATGAAACTATGGATGGAAACTATAGCCCCTGGGCGACCGTGCATCTTTCAGCAGGACCGTTGACTAGTAAACACGAGCCACGTAGACTGGCTGGCTTTGAAACCTTCGGACTAATACGTATAAAGGATGAGTGATAAGACAAGACATCTCAACGTGTGACCTCTACAGATAGCTATCGCGATACATTTACAAATATCGAGAAGGCCACCTGGCAGAAAGCATAGCCTACGACTGAAGCAATAATTCAGCCAAATCGTAACATTTCAACTAATAAATTGAATCTTTAAAGTCGTCCCAAATAGTGGATGCTCCGACACGAATTACCCTCACTAGTGAGACCTTGATTGACCTAATTTTAACAAGCAATGTTGAAATTATTAATAATGTTCAGGTTGAGCCAGTTTATAATATATCTGATCATGATACTATTAAATGTGTTTTAAAAACATTTCAAATCCTCCTAAAATACCCCTTTTTAAAATTATTAGAGACTTCAAAAATTTTGACCTTGAAACCTTTGTGGTCAATTTACATGCGGCTTCGTTCGATAATATTTTTTGGTGGAAAATATAAAGGACAAGGTTCAGTTTTTTAATAATACTTTAATAGATGTTTTTAACGTTCAAGCCCCTCTAAAGTGTATACGTATAACTAAGAAATTTGCACCATGGTTAACAGATAATATTCGTTTTTTAATATCTTTGAGAAACTCTAAGTGGCGTAGGACTAAAAATGTGGCTCATTACAATTATTACAAATCTCTTAGAAATTATACTACCTTGGCATGTCGTAGAGAGAAAAAAGCCTACTTTTCACAAAAACTTAATGCCGATGGAGTTAATAAAATTTGGACTATTTTATTAATGGAATCGCTAAGCTGAGTCCAAACCCTGAACAGATTAATTGGTATCAAAACAATAAAAATCCTGGGGTAGAAAATTTTGATTTTCATATAGTTGCTGAAGAGGATGTCATTAAACTGTTGTATTCCATAATGCTTTTGCTTCTTGCCACTCCATATATAGTACCCTTTATTACGCATATAGTGAATTGCTGTCTGCTGGCGGGTGAGTTTCCTGATTATTGGAAACATGCGATTGTTACACCTTTGCCTAAAGTTGCATGCCCAAATGAGTACAAAGACTTAAGGCCCATAAGTGTTCTTCCCGTCCTCTCTAAGACTTTGGAACGGTTCATGGAGTCACAACTCCGTGGCCACACTGATAAATTCTCCATTTTGCCCAAATTTCAATCGGGATTTAGACCAGGTGTGAGAAAGCCCTTTTGGAAGTAACTGATGACATACTCAGGGGCATCGATGGAGGGTGCTTAGCAGTTTTGACCCTCATTGATTTTTCTAAGGCCTTTGATACAATAAGTCACAGTCTTCTTTGTTCTATACTAACATACATTGGTCTCAGTAACAACAGTTTGAAATTATTGCAAAGTTTTTTAAATAATCGAAGTCAATCGGTGCGAATCGCCGATATTGAGTCGAGACCTTTACCAATCACCTGTGATGTCCCACAAGGTTCCATTTTGGGACCTCTATTATTTTCAATTTACACTTTACAACTAATACATCAGGTGCGGTATTGCAAGGTACACTTGTATGCCGACGATATGCAGATTTATCACATATGTCGTCCTAACGAGATTCGCAGATGCGTTAGAGAAATCAATGATGATCTGGTGGGGCTAGTTTCTGCTGCCAGTGACCACTCCCTATCAATTAATACAAAAAAAAGACAGTCATGGTTTTTGGTACTCAGAGGCTCAGAAGCAGTTGCTTACCACATTTTAATATTAAAATCAACGGGGAAGTGTTACGGATTGATGACAAATGTAGAAATTTCGGCTTACTATGGACTAAAATTTGAGGTACAGATCGCATGTGAACATAGTTATACGTCGGGCGTACTTTAATTTGAAGATGATTTACAATTCTAGGGACTATTTAAATCAAAAATTGAAAATTATATTGTGTGAGTCTCTGGTATTGTCCAGATTAAAATTTTGTGATACTATATATGGATTTTCAATAGACTCATCCGATAGACGACGTATCCAAGTTCTTCAAAATTCACGTTTGCGCCTAATATTTGGTATTCGTAAAGGGAATCACATATCACACAAATTGTTTGAACTGGGATGGTTAAATATGAATGATAGACGTTGTTTGCATGCGGCTTGTTTATTCCACAAAATTATCTTAACGGGTGTTCCCTACTACCTACACAGAAAAATTACCTTTAGATCAGATGTTCATAATTTGAATGTCCGTTTTCGAGGTCGCCTTACGCTTCCGGCTCACAAAACTGAAAAATTTAGATCGTCCTTCTCTTTTCAAATAGCTAAGATTTATAATTTAATTCCAGAAAATATAAAACTATTAGATCTTAGGTCATTCAAGGCGGCGTATAGGAGGATTTTGTTAAATATATAAAGATATAGTACTTATTTATGTAAATTTTCCTTCAGAAAAAATATCACTAGCTCTTGAGTGTATCTGTGCTCTGTATAAATTCTATTGTTTATCTCGGATATGTTGGGGTGACTCGCCTGTCTGTTTAACAATTTAATTTATATCAAGATTTTTTTTGTTTGCTATAGTTGTGTCATACGCCATTTTTTTTTTGTCTTTTTTTTCTTTTTTCCTAACACGTACAACATTACACAGTTTACATACTTATGTTCTCCGGCCAGGTTATAGGCTATATTTTATTACGATAGGTAGCATAAGGAATGATCAGTGACAATAATAGTAAATGAAGTCGGGCAAAGTTTGCCGCTAGCGCGTTCTCTTGCAATACACAGTCTTAACCATTAAATATGGAACAATATTATGTAGCAGAGAATATCTATAATATATATAAAATGCAATGTCTCTCTGTCCGTCTGTCTGTCTGTCTGTCTGTCTGTCCGTCCGTTAGTGTGCTTTTCACTAGAGAACCCGATTTATGTGCTTTTTAAACATACGTATGTTCTCTGGCCAGGTTATAGGATATATTTTATTAGGTAACATAAGGAATAAGCAGTGACGATAATAGTGATTTAAGTCGGAGAAAAGTTTGCCGCTAGCGCGTTCTCTTGCAATACACTCCCTAAAGCATTAAATATGGAACAATATCATGTAGCAAAGAATACAATATATATAAAATGCAACGTCTCTCTGTCTGTCCGTTAGTGCGCTTATCACTCGAGAACCACTTATCCGATTTACGTGTTTTTATAAATTTATACATATGTTCTATATAATTCGATATAAGCCTAGATAATGGGAGATAAGGAGAAATAATGGGAGATAAGTCGAGATAAGCCTCGATAATGGGAGATAAGGTGAGATAATGGGAGATAAGTATAAATAATGGGAGATAAGTATAAATAATGGGAGATAAGGAGAGATAATGGGAGATAAGCAGAGATAAGTCTAGATAATGGGGGTTATGGTGAGATAATGGGTGATAAGGAGAAATAATGGGAGATAAGGAGAAATAATGGGAGATAAGTCGAGATAAGCCTAGATAATGGGAAATAAGGTGAGATAATGGGAGATAAGGAGAAATAATGGAAGGTAAGGAGAAATAATGGGAGATAAGTCGAGATAAGCCTAGATAATGGGAAATAAGGTGAGATAATGGGAGGTAAGGAGAAATAATGGGAGATAAGGAGAAATAATGGGAGATGAGCAGAGATAATCCTAGATAATGGAAATTATGTAGAGATAATGGGAAATAAGGAGAAATATTGGAAGATAAGGAGAAATAATGGGAAATATTTTATTACGTTGGATAACATAAGAAATAAGCAGTGACGATAGTAGTGAAACAAGCCCACGCAAGCGGAGCCGCGGGCCCGGCTAGTTGGAAATAAAGACCATATTTATTTATTTATTTATTTAATAAAATTTTGTTTAAATTGGGTCTGTAATTAAGCGACGCACCCTGTATATTTTAGACTTAACATTTTTTTAAATTTCAAAAATGTACTTATTTATTTCGGTATATGTGGGCACGCTCATATAATACGTATATACTCATAATCTTTATAAATAAATAAATGTAAAAAAAACCACAATACCCGTATGTCTTCTCATATAAAAAATGATACCAAAATATACCTTATATATATATATATATTTTTTGATAAATGACCCAGGTGACAAATTAATAAAATTTGATAGACAGGTGAATGTGATAAATCTTTTTCTTTAAAATGAAAAAGCCCCGGCGGTAAGCCTGCTAAATAAATATTTTCTGAAAAATATAAAAGTTTTTTTTGTATAGATAAAAAAATTTGAAATTCTGTATGTAAAATCCCTATGTTTAATAATAACTGGTAATAACATTAACAAAAAACCGTTTCGCTATTTACCCAAGGCTCCGCTTGTTTACATCTAAACGCGATCTAAGATTAACAGTGGACTCGAGGAAGGGCGACTGGAAACGATGAGTTACGATTTAGTTGAATGTAAGTGTTGTCAGATTTCTAAAATTTCAAATATTCAATGGTTCACCGGCATTCGCTATATTATAAAAAGTCTAATGAAATAAAATTATTGTGCATAGTTTTAGCTAATAGGGAAGTAAGTAAATAACATTATATTTAGAAAATTAAAAGACGAACTGTTGTTCAGATTTTCACTATATTTATGTTTATCAAAGTGAAATAAATAAAAATAATACAACTTAAATCAGCCGTGACATGTTTCAGTACACAGTACCTTTCTCAAACGGTAGTTTGTTTTTTTTTATGGGTCTAAGACACGTGCTGCAGGGAAGTCCCTAAAGCGCTACAGGAGCGACATGTGTGCGGAAAAGGCGATGCACGTTGTTCTTAAATAGCTGTAAATTGTACTCGGTGGAAAACACAGTCCTGGGCAAATTATTCCAAAGGGATGATGTTCTTCATATAAAAGACTGCTTGAAAAGTATTGTACGAGGAGTAACAAGCTGAACTTCATACGGATGTGAAGTATTAGCGCGACGTATATTTTTAACATGCACCGCTTTGGGAGGAATTAAGCGGGCTACATCCTTCGAACACTTTCCATGAAAATACTTGTAGAATAGACTCAAATCGCCAATCGTTCTTCGATGATCCAGCGAATCAAGTCCGCCGGTCAGTTCCGGGTCTCCAATCAGATGAACAGCTCTTTTCTGAACAGAATCCAACAAATGCAGTGTATGTTTGGGAGCGGAGCCCCAAACATGGGAGCAGTATTCCATTTGAGCTTTGTAAAGAGTTAACAGTTGTTGTGGAGTGTAACGCTTTCTGGTTCGAAACAATATTCCCAATTTTTGAGAAACTCTCCTTGCTATGCCTGCAACATGTTCATGCCAGGACATATTTGCTTCCAAATTAACGCCCAACAAATTGGGTGACGATGCTAGGGGAATGGAGTGCCCCGACATAACTATGTCGGGTTCAGCAACGTTAACTTTTTAGAAAAAAACTGCCGCTTGGGTTTTTGTAGCGTTAAATTCCACTTGGTTACTGTCACCCCAAGATAGAATTTCTTCCAGGTCTTTGTTAAGTTGAATGACTTCCTGCTGATCGTTAATGTAAATGAGAAAGAGAGTAGGAAACAGTATGGAGCCTTGGGGCACACCGGCGTTGATAGTGAAGTTGAACTTCTACTATTTTGTTTAATAACTAAGGTACAATTATTCAAACTCTACCTTAATTATACGAAATTTCCTAAAAGTGTTATAAACAAATGGACCACTAACAAAATTATGTAACATTTTTTGAAGGAATTTAACTTGGTACAATAGGAAGATAATTCTGATCTCTAAACTTAATATTTAACAAAGGACTAATGTATAAATCTAGTTGATTATTTACCAATTCCTCGGAATCCTCTAATTTAATTTCAAGCAATCAATTTCATTAAAACTATAATTTTCAGAAAATAAATGAGAGGCATAGTGTGAAACTTCGGTCTTATTCTCAAATGCTTTTTTATTTTCTTTTATTCTTTGTTTGAATGTTCTACCCGTTTGACCTATGTAAACTTTTTAATTTATAACACGTAGGCTCAAAAGTTTTTGGTATAGCTACTTAAAACACATTTTTTTTCTACAAAATTCGACTTTATTCATCAACATGGTCTCCTTCAAAAGCAATACAATCAGTCCAACGCTTTTCTAACATTTCTATACCTTTCTTGTAGAAGGATTTGTCTTTGCCTTCAAAATAGGCCTCAGTTTCAGTGATAACTTCTTCACTGGAGCCAAATCTCTTTCCTGCGAGCATTTCTTTGAGGTCTACGAATAAATAATAGTCGCTGGGCGCCGAATCTGGAGAATATGGTGGATGAGGTAGCAATTCGAAGTTCAATTCATGCAATTTTGTTATTGTCTTGATGAAAGAGCACTTTTTTCTTGTTCACTTGGAGCCGTTTCTTTGCGATTTCTGCCTTCAAAAGCACCTGGAAGTTTATGTAATATTCACTATTGATGGTATCTTTAGGGTGTCAGCTATTTCACGCAATTTCAGTTTACGGTCATCCAAAACAAGTTTGTGGATTGGATTTTTGATGTTTTCCGGTGTAACCACCTCATTTGGGCGTCCAGAGCGTTCAGCATTATTATCAAGCCATTATTTTGCTTGAACGGTATTTTTTGCCATCAAAAAAGTGTTTAATCAACATACGAAATTCGATTTTTTCCATTGTTTTGAAAATATTAAAAGTAGCGTCACTAAAACTACTGTAACTTGTAAACTAACTGCCGAAATGTCATGAAATTTTGACACGTGTCGTTTAAAGGTTGGTACTTCCTAAAAATCATATGGATTTTTTGAAAAGGGCGACATCTATGTGTCAGACCAAAAATATTTCAACCTACGTGTTAAACACCAAATTTATTACGTTTTTTAATTTTAGTTTTGTTGTTTTTTATTATTTTAACCAAAGAATTGTTTGTTTTCTTGTCTAAATGTTTCAAGTTTTTGTTAACTGATAAAGGGTAAACCAAATTAACAGTTTTTTTCTATTTTGTTTTTTTTAGGTAATAATTTGTCTATTATCCTGTTGTCATGACCATTATTTTTTGCTATTTGTTTAATTCTTTTTGAAAATTCAAGTCGTTCATTGGAACATTAAGTAGTCTCTGAATTTGACTGTGAAAAGCTGCCATTTTATGACTATAGGGGTGAAATGAATTCTGATGGATTACAGTGTCCTTCTAAATTCCGTATAATTAAGGTAGGATTTAAATAATTGTACCTAAATTAGTTATTAGACGAAACAGTAGAAGTTCAACTATCGTTTGAAAAAGGTACTGTGTACCGAAACATATCACGGCTGATTTAAGTTCTATTATTTTATTTATTTCACCTTGATAAAGAAAATAAAGTGAAAATCTGAACAACAGTTCGTCTTTTAATTTCCTAAAAACGGAATTTCATCAAGTAAGCGCAAAATCTATTCCACATTATATTTTTATAAGAAAGCTGAATATTTTCTAAATTTGTACTTTAATAAGTTATATATAACCACATATAATAAGCCATTAAAATTAACAAATATAAGTGGCAACACCGGTACGTATTCACAGCGGGTTTTACTAGCATAATACATGCGATCATTCGTAGCGGCGTTGCACGAACGTGGGATCCGGCAGGCTAGGAAGTCTATCCAGCGTTTTCTACTTGTCCTTATCGTACTAACTGAAGTTTTTTATGGGACAACGATTTGACGGGGGACGAACTATGCTCTTCTGTGTCTGAGCATTTATCCAATACTTATATAATCAGATTTCTTGACTCTAAGAACCACGGAAAGAACGTGTAATCCCGTATATATAAGCAACCTCTTTAATTCCACCCCACCCTCATTCACTTTCACGTTTTACCATGAGTAATTTAAAAAAAAAAATAATATAATATTTAGATTCCTTCTCTCGAAGAAGCTCGAAAATAAACCTACAAGGCGATATATACGAGGCTAGTTCTCCAACATTCTGCTCCACCTCTTTAAACCTTTATATGTAATTTGTTAATTATCGCAAGCAAAAACTCAGAAAAATTCTCATAATGGTATTCAAAATATACAAAACTTGTCGACTCTTACCCCGAAAAGAATACACAGAATATATACGAAGCACCACTCTAATACCCTACCCGTGATCTAGGGGTCTTAAAACAACAAAAAAAAGTAAAAATCTTCGAGGGTAATTTATTTACGAAATCAATACTCCCCCTTAGTAGAGGAAGTAAAAAGATCTGTTTCTAACCTACTATTATATGTTACTATTTCTGTCACTTATTCGAGGTATCAATAAATATAACAGTATCCATGTCTGAAAGGATTTTGGAGAAATTTTATAGCTTTTAAAACAAGTACATTGTCACAGAAGAGAAAAATAAAAATATTTTCTTGATATTACACGTTTGTAGCAAGTTCTTATAGGACTTACTGCAAAGTCATTTTGCTATTTAGAGAGAAACCCAAGTGGATGAAAGCTCTATGTTTTTCTGTAAAGGAAACCTAAATTGTTTCCAGAAAATCATTTTATGAGGAATTTTGGTAGAAATGAAAGGTAATAAAAAGGTTTAATCTTGAAATACGTAACAACAAACAAATGAAACAAAGACGGAAAATACAAAGGAAATGAAAAAAAAAAAGCGTAGCTTGGAAACAGTGTTTAACCAAAATATTTGAAATTTTAAATCAAAGAAATGTTTATCTATTCTACTTAGCCCGCGAGTGTGATTTGTGTGTGTGTATGTGTTTTTGCACTGGGTATAACCAACTGGTCAGCTTTCCTATTTTTTTTTTTAGGAAACAAATATTAAAGAGAAAAAAAATATATTTTTTTTTCGACTATTCCCTCATTGTATACAAGTATATCTTATTTGTTTAATTGATTCATTATTTTTTCATTATTTTATCTCTCTTATATTTATTTTTTCTTTCCTTTTCCTTATTTTTTTCCATCATTTATTTTTTTTTTTTCTATTCTAATAATTTTTTTTGTTTTGTTGGTTTTTTCTTTTTCTTTTTAAACCTTAATGTTAGAGCCCATCACATGCTGACAGAAAATTCTATAGATAACAATGTTATTTAAATCTAATAGATGTTGCAGATTAAACGGTAATTGAGCCTGTAGAGTGTGATTTATTTGTGTCTTACGAAAAAAAATACAAAATGTATATCGTAGTTTGTGATATTGTGTTCATTTCAAAAGTTCTCGATCTGACAGAGATATAGAGTCTAGAGGATTAAATTATATAATATATATATATATATATATATATATATATATATATATATATATATATACGAGGCATGTTTTTTAAGTAAGTACCGTTTTGCGATTCCGCCGCCGCAGCGATACGGTCGGCGTTCCGCGCATGCGCGCTGGTAACCTACATCTCATGTCTACGCACTGACGCCATTACAGTCTGATTTTTCATTGTATACGTTGTTTACTGAGTGTTTAAGATGCCTCCGACAATCGTGAGTCCCGCCGATTGTGAAGTACGGGCTGTTATACGATTTCTTAGTGCTAAAGGCGTAAAACCGATCGATATTCATCGTGAGATCTGTGAAGTTTACGGACAAAACATTATGAGTGATGGAATGGTAAGGAAATGGGTGAGAGCATTTAAAGATGGCCGCACAAATGTGCATGATGAAGAACGGAGTGGGCGTCCTTCGGTCGTTAATGAAGATTTGGTGCAGAAAGTGGACGAAAAGGTGAGAGAAAATAGACGCTTTACAATTTCATCATTGTGCGACTGCTTTCCTCAATATTCTCGTAGTGTTTTGTATCGCATTGTGACCGAGAACTTGAATTACCGGAAATTGTGTTCACGTTGGGTTCCAAAAATGTTGACGGATCTGCACAAAACCCAACGTTTAGGCAGTGCATTGACTTTCCTTGAGCGGTACCACAATGAAGGTGAACATTTTTTAGACCAAATTGTTACTGGTGACGAAACATGGGTAGCCTACGTCACACCAGAATCGAAACAACAATCCATGGAATGGCGACATTCATCATCACCCAAAAAAGTGAAGTTTAAGCAAACAATTTCTGCCCGCAAAATCATGTGCACAGTTTTTTGGAACAGAAAAGCAGTATTGCTAGTGGAGTTTCTGCCTCGTAATGAGACAATCAATGCAGCGTCTTATTGTGAGACATTGAACAATCTGCGTCGTGCAATCCAGAACAAAAGACGTGGCAAGTTGAGTAAGGGTATCGTTTTGCTGCATGACAATGCCCGTCCACATGTGGCTAATCGGACCAAAGATCTCATCAAATCTTTTAAATGGGAAACTCTAGATCATCCTCCATACAGCCCTGATCTGGCGCTCAGCGACTACCATTTGTTCCTGCACTTGAAGAAGCACCTGGGTGGTCAGCATCTTCAAGACGATAACGAAGTCAAAACATTTGTGATACAGTGGTTAACAAGTCAGGCGGCAGAATTTTATGAGGAGGGTATTCAAAAACTGGTGCCACGTTATGACAAGTGCCTCAATATTCACGGAAATTATGTAGAAAAGTAGATTAAGGTACAGGCTTTCATGTAAAAATAAAATTATAGCGATATCTTTGCACGTCTTTTTTTAATTCCAAAACGGTACTTACTTAAAAAACATGCCTCGTATATATATATATATATATATATATATATATATATATATATATATATATATATATATATAAAAGGATTATCTATTAGATCCAATCGAGCATATGTGGGATGAGCTCAAAAGAAAAGTTCGAGCCAGAAATGCAGTCCCTGCATCACTGAAGGACTTAAAGGTTGCGATGACGGAAGAGTGAGGAAGAATCCCACAGACAGTGGTGAAAAAGCTCACCCGCTCCATGAAAGATCGGCTGGAAGCAGTATTAAGGACTAGGGGGTAATACAAAATATTGATTTTGGTTTTTATCAATAAATTTAATTGTTAAACTTAAAATTTGTTTAATTTTTCCTTTCTCTTACCACCACGAGGAAGTTCAGATTATATATGATCAAAAACAAGGAAACACAAACTTTTGACACACGTGTTTGCAAGTATAAAACAATCTACACCGTAAGGTAGTCTTATTTTTAAAACGTTGTTTTATATTCATATCCTTAAATTTAAAAATGTTTCTTTGTTGGATTAATTAGCAATTCTAGTTAAAAATAGGTGGATGGCCTTAATCTACATCTGGGCAACTACGCAAGTCAAAGAAGTCAAAGAAGAGATGGAAAAGAATACACAGAATATATACGAAGCACCACTCTAATACCTTACTCGTGATCTAGGGGTCTTAAAACAACACAAAAAAGGTAAAAATCTTCGAGGGTAATTTATTTACGAAATCAATAATCCCCCTTAGTAGAGGAAGTAAAAAGATCTGTTTTTAACCTACTATTATATCTAAGTTGGGAATGTGGAATCTTTGGCAAAATGATACTACTCAGTATATATCACCACTACACCAAACACTTTATTTTTGCACTCGACGCGCGTTTCGCTAACCATGTTAGCTTCATCAGAAGCGCAATCATCGCTCCTGATGAAGCTAACATGGTTAGCGAAACGCGCGTCGAGTGCAAAAATAAAGTGTTTGGTGTAGTGGTGATATATACTGAGTACTACTATTATATGTTACTATTTCTGTCACTTATTCGAGGTATTATTAAATATAAGAATATCCATGTTTGAAAGGATTTTGGTGAAATTTTATAGCTTTTAAAACAAGTACACTGTCACAGAAGAGAAAAATAAAAATATTTTCTTGATATTACACGTTTGTAGCAAGTTCTTATAAGACTTACTGCAAAGTCATTTTGCTATTTAGAGAGAAACCCAAATGGATGAAAGCTCTATGTTTTTCTGTAAAGGAAACCTAAATTGTTTCCAGAAAATCATTTTATGAGGAATTCTGGTAGAAATGAAAGGTACTAAAAAGGTTCTTTTTTAAGTAATCTACTCTTACGGAACTGAAAAAATAATTTTTTTCTATGTAACTACCGTAAAAAGTAAGCGTGTCTTGAGTTGTTTCATTCCATCCAAAACGAAATTTCTTTGTTTGCGCCTCACAAAACTACGCCGCGGTAAATTTGAATTTATTCGAAGAAAATTCTCGGCCCTAAGGACTATCTTTAGATGTTTAAACAATGAAAAAGTCGCGAAATGGAAATGAATAACGTAATTTTTTCAAGAATCTAATACTTTCTTTTAGCTCGAAAAGTAAAAAAATCGTAAAAACTGCAAAACTCAAAGAACTACTAGAACAGTAATTTGATAAATAAGTAATTTTTGTACGACGTCATTTTCGTGGCTACGCAGATAATTTTAAAAAATACACTCGTAATAAAATAAATTAAATGAACCCAATGAAACCAAATTTTTTGACAACAGTGTAAATTTACCAACAGAATATACGAGGCATGTTTTTTAAGTAAGTACCGTTTTGCGATTCCGCCGCCGCAGCGATACGGTCGGCGTTCCGCGCATGCGCGCTGGTAACCTACATCTCATGTCTACGCACTGACGCCATTACAGTCTGATTCTTCATTGTATACGTTGTTTACTGAGTGTTTAAGATGCCTCCGACAATCGTGAGTCCCGCCGATTGTGAAGTACGGGCTGTTATACGATTTCTTAGTGCTAAAGGCGTAAAACCGATCGATATTCATCGTGAGATCTGTGAAGTTCACGGACAAAACATTATGAGTGATGGAATGGTGAGGAAATGGGTGAGAGCATTTAAAGATGGCCGCACAAATGTGCATGATGAAGAACGGAGTGGGCGTCCTTCGGTCGTTAATGAAGATTTGGTGCAGAAAGTGGACGAAAAGGTGAGAGAAAACAGACGCTTTACAATTTCATCATTGTGCGACTGCTTTCCTCAATATTCTCGTAGTGTTTTGTATCGCATTTGTGATACAGTGGTTAACAAGTCAGGCGGCAGAATTTTATGAGGAGGGTATTCAAAAACTGGTGCCACGTTATGACAAGTGCCTCAATATTCACGGAAATTATGTAGAAAAGTAGATTAAGGTACAGGCTTTCATGTAAAAATAAAATTATAGCGATATCTTTGCACGTCTTTTTTTAATTCCAAAACGGTACTTACTTAAAAAACATGCCTCGTACAATCATATATCTTGAAAACGACTGAACAAATAACGTCGAAATCTCCGCAAAACAGTAACATAAAAAGTTTAAACTCCTTCGCGGAGTATATTTTTGGGATTTCTAACCTTTTAACTTTTTAAATATTTAACTTTAACGATTTCAAAAAATTGCTTCATACATTTTTCAATAGAACGCGAGGCCGGAGTCCAATTTCTTAATTTTAGAGGAAATATTTTCGTGGAAAATTGCTTTCTATTGAGTGTAAAGAGCCGAAACAATAATCGTCCCCCTTTTTTTTATGTTCAAGTACAAAAAAAAACACAGAAAAAATACAGGGGGTACACGAAGTGTGATTTCCGTCAATTCCACCATCATATATATGCTATAAAATAAATAAATATACCAGGTGTACAAGTATGAAATGCGGATTTTTTTTCTAAAAAAACATGTTAAATTCGAAAGAATGATAAAAAGTGTTTTATTCAAAGTATACTCCATCGGTTGTTATGCATTTTTCCCATCTTTCGGGCAATTTGTGAATACCACGCCAGTAAAAATCTTCCCCTTTTGCTCTGAACCATTCATCGAGCCATTTTTTCACACTTCGTATGAACCAAAGCGCTGCTCAGCAAGTGCATGATCCATCGATGCAAACAAGTGGTAGTCGGAAGGAGCCAAGTCTGGTAAGTAAGCCGCATGGGGTCACCTACCAATCAATGACAGAGAGGCGCCTAAACCGCGCAAGATTTGGCACTACAAGTCTGCTAAATGGGAAGATCTCATGGAATATTTTCGAACTTTCTCTTGGTTGGACGTTTGTTTTCGATCCGACGACCCATCTGACTGCGCCAGGGAGGTTTCCGATGTTATTTTGGCCGGTATGGAGGCTTACATCCCTTTTTCGAAGAAATGCCCTTCCAGCGGCAAGCCTTGGTTTGACCGAAAATGCAAAGAAGCTGTTGCTTCTAACCATCTTGCATACCGACAATGGCGCGAAAATCCTAACACCATAAATCGTAACACATTTGTTCGTGCCAGGAACAGATGCAAAGAAATTATCGACGAAACCAAGGAAGTACACAATCAACGGATTAGAAACAAGCTTCTCGCCTGTCCCGGCAATTCAAGGTCCTTTTGGTCGGTCGCTAAGGCAGTTAGTCAAAATTTCACCAATTCCACCATACCACCACTCACACGGCCAGATAATTCTATTGCGACGACACCTGTTGAAAAAGCGAACTTGTTGGCTGAACCCTTTGCTTCAAATTCTACTGTCGATTTCCAAGGAAAAACACCACCTACTATTCCCATAGTGCAGTCAAGGATGACCGATGTTGTCTTCAGACAGCGTATTATAAAGCGTATTCTGATGAAGCTAGACACCGAAAAGGCTTCTGGCGCTGACGGAATACCTGCCATAGTTCTTAAAATCTGTGCGAGGGAACTAACACCAGTTTTCTGTAGACTTTTCAACCTATCCTACAGAAAGGGAATATTTTCTTCCTGCTGGAAATGCGCTACAGTTCAGCCAATACCTAAAAAAGGCAAGAAGACCTTGCCAAATAACTACCGACCAATCGCACTGCTTTCAATAATATCGAAAGTCATGGAAAAGGCTATCAATCAGCATCTTCTAAAATATCTTGAAGAATTCAACATCATTAGCGATCACCAATATAGCTTTCGTAAAAATAGATCAACAGGAGATCTTCTGACTTATGTAACACATGTTTGGAACAATGCAATTGAACACTTTGGAGAATCTCGAGCGGTTGCTCTGGACATATCCAAGGCATTCGACCGTGTTTGGCACGATGGGCTGTTGGCTAAGCTACGTTCTTATGGTATGTCGGAAAAGTTCTGTTTGTGGCTCTCATGTTTCCTCAGAGAGCGTTCTTTACGAGTGGCAGTCGACGGATTTCTTTCTAACACCTTCACTATCAACGCCCGTGTACCCCAAGACTCCATACTGTCTCCTACTCTTTTTCTCATTTACATTAACAATCTGCTGGAAAAGACCGAGAATCCAATCTACAGCTTTGCAGATGACAGTACACTTATCTCTTCATTCACTTTGAACGCTCGGACAACGGCTACTCAGACGAATATCCGCAGACAGCAGGAAGTCGTTCAACTTAACAAAGACCTGGAAGAAATTCTATCTTGGGGTGACAGTAACCAAGTGGAATTAAACGGTACAAAAACCCAGGCGGCAGTTTTTTCTAAAAAAGTTAACGTTGCTGAACCCGACATAGTTATGTCGGGGCACCCCATTCCTCTAACATCGTCACTCAATTTGTTGGGCGTTAATTTGGGAGCAAATATGTCCTGGCATGAACATGTTGCAGGCATAGCAAGGAGAGCTTCTCAAAAGTTGGGAATATTATTTCGAACCAGAAAGCTTTACACTCCACAACAACTGTTAATTCTTTACAAAGCTCAAATTCGACCAACTATGGAATACTGCTCCCATGTTTGGAGCTCCGCTCCCAAACATACACTGCATTTGTTGGATTCTATTCAGAGAAGAGCTGTTCGTCTGATTGGAGACCCGGAACTGACCGTCGGCCTTGATTCGCTGGAACATCGAAGAACGGTTGGCGACTTGAGCCTATTCTACAAGTACTTTCATGGAAAGTGTTCGAAGGATGTGACCCGCTTAATTCCTCCCAGAGCGGTACATGTTAGAAGTACACGTCGCGCTCATTCTTCACATCCGTATGAAGTTCAGGTTGTTACTCCCGTACAACACTTTTCAAGCAGTCTTTTATATGGAGAACATCATCCCTTTGGAATAATTTGCCCAGGACTGTGTTTCCCACCGAGTACAATCTACAGCGATTCAAGAACAACGTGAATCGCCTTCTCCGCACACGTGTCGCTCCTGTAGCGCTTTAGGGACTTCCCTGTAGCACGTGTGCTAGACCCATAAAAAAAAAATGGGGTATAGAACTTTCCAGCTGAGTGCTTCCAACGTGTCGCGAACTGGTTTTGCCGTATGTGATGGCGCAATGTCATGAAGAAAAATGACTTTGTGTTATCTCTTTCGGTATTCTGGCCTTTTTTCAAGCAGCGAACGGTTCAAATCGGTCAATTATGGTAGGTAACGCTTAGTATTAACCGTTTCCCACAGCTCATAATATACCACGCCCCTCTGGTCCCACCAAACACAGCGATTCGGTCTTTCGGTCGATGTGGATGGTGCGCCTGGGTCTACCCATGATTTTTTGCCCTAGGGATTCTCAAAATAAATCCACTTTTCATCCCCTGTAACTATACGATGCAAAAAACGACTTCCTTTTGTACCGAGCGAGAAAAATGTCACACGTGTTTTTTTGCGCTTTTCCATTTGCCTGTCGTTCAACTCATGTGGTACCCATCTACCGGCTTCTGAATCTTTCCCATCTCTGGTAGCCGATTGGAAACAGCTTGCTGACTAACGCCCAATTACTCGGCGAGTTGTTTTTGTGTTTGCGAATCATCTTCGTCCAACAATGCTTGCAATTCCACATCTTTGTATTTTTTTGGCGGTTTTCCACGTTGCTTGTCTGCAACATCGAGGTCACCACTTTTGAAACGCCGAAACCATCGTTCACACGTATCTTGCGATGAAGCATGTTCACCATAAGCTTCTCGAAGTAATCAGTATGATTCAACAGCAGTTTTCTTCAAATGAAAACAAAAAATTAATGCTGTCCGTGAATGCTCTTTGTTCGGTATAAATTTCGACATATTGAACACGACAACACAACATTATGCACTCACTTTTCCAATTTATCACTCGTGCGCGTCTAATACTTGTTGATGACACAACAAAATGGCGCAATGTCAAATCTTTATAGCACAAACTGCATTGGTGTACCATCTGTTGTGTGCAATGGTATATATATATATATATATATATATATATATATATATATATATATATATATATATATATATATAATAGTTAAAGTTTTTTCTTTTTATTTTCGGGAAATCGGCCAATAAGAGGAAACTCATTTGTTGTTAAATTCTATATTTCGTTGGTAATTTCCAACTTCATCAGGAATGTAAAAACTGAAAGTAGAAGAAAAAAAACTGTATGTACTATGTGAATACGAAGGTACTTGAATTTGAGAACGTTTATAATAAACGGTTATTCCTTGAGATGTGCCATATTATTAGGGATGATAAGACAATTAATTATAAAACGGATATTAATAACATAAGCAATATCTATTGTAACATTTTAAGTTTGTAGATTTACAGTATAATCTGATAGGCTATTAAGAATTAGGCATAGGATACTACTACTCACACAGTCAAGCCACTGTTCAAGCAAATTACCTTCATAATTATCAGTTAATTTATAGTGCCCGGGACAGAAGGTTTTATATTGTTCCTTGTCATGTTGTTTGTGTTTTTAATTGTTAGTACTGTGTGACAAATGTTAACATCACCTTTGATTTTGTAATACTCTGTGTTGGTGAGTCTCCTTATGTTTATTCTTGTTTAGTACATACAGTTTTTTTTCTTCTACTTTCAGTTTTTACATTCCTGATGAAGTTGGAAATTACCAACTAAATATAGAATTTAACAACAAATGAGTTTCCTCTTATTGACCGATTTCCCGAAAATAAAAAGAAAAAACTTTAACTATTTTTTACAATAACTACGGTCGCTATCAACGGAATTGAAATAAATTATATATATATATATATATATATATATATATATATATATATATATATATATATATATACACATATATATATATATATATATATACATATATATATATATATATATATATATATATATATATATATATATATATATATATATATATATCGGGTTTTCCATTAAGGACTTGACAACTTTTTTTTGAAATAAAACGCAACCCATTTGAGACATTTCGAAAATTTTACTATCGGCTTGAAGCGGTCGATTCGTTGAACCCAATTTTCGATGACTCGGCCACACATTTCGACGGAAACGGCCGCTATCTCTCTTTCAATATTGGCTCTGAACTCCTCTAACGACGCAGGCTTGTTAGCATAGACCAATGATTTAACGTACCCCCATAAAAAGAAGTCTAGAGGTGTTAAATCACACGATCTAGGCGGCCATTCGACGGGACCATTTCTCGATATAACACGTTCACCGAATTTAGATTGTAGCAAGTCGATTGTTACACCCGCTGTGTGGCTTGTGGCGCCGTCTTATTGAAACCACATATCATTAATGTCTAGCCCATGCAATTGATCAAAGAAATAACGTTGCAACATGCCTCTGTAGCGATCTCCCTTGACTGTAACGTGACGGTTATTTTTCATCAACGAAAAAGAACAGCCCAATGACACCACCGGCATGAAAACCGCACCAAACAGTAATTTTTTGTGGATGAAGTGATGTTTCTTCAAACACATGAGGGTTTTCACCTGACCAATAACGCATATTCTGCTTGTTGACGAAGCCGTTTATCCAAAAATGCGCTTCATCATTAAAGATGATTTTGCGATGAAATTGGTCATCTTCTTCCAACATTTCTAGAGCCCAATTCGAGAACGTACGTCGCTTCATATGATCGAGTGGCTTTAGTTCTTGAGTTAACTTTAACTTATAAGGGTGCAGGCCAAGATCCTTTCGCAAAATTCGCCATAGTGTGGTCCGAGCGATGCCCAATTCTTGAGAACACCGTGAAATCGACTGTTTTGGTTCGTTTGAGATGGACGCTTGAACGGCAGCAATCTTCTGGCTACTTCGACCAACCCGTTGTCTCACTGGCACGGGAACACCCAGCAGCGAATATGTTAACTCAAATTTTTTCACTAGACTATGAATTGCTTGTCTACTGGGACGAGAATTACGACCAAAAATTGGCGTTAACGCTCTTAAAGTTGCAGTCACCGACTCCAAATTTTGGTAGTAAATTTTAATTATTTGTAAACGTTGTTCGTTCGTGTACTTCGCCATGATGAAAATGTTGACTTAACTGAATGTTTTGACGTTGATAGTTCGGTGATTGGCTTAAGGGTGCGTCCACAGTGAAATTTCAAAGTTGTCAAGTCCCAAATGGAAGACCCATAGGTGGAGAAGGTCATAATTTACAAGAACATTCTATATTTTTAATAAAAAGAGGTATATATATATATATATATATATATATATATATATATATATATACCAACAAAATTACAGGGTATTACATGTGTCACCCGGTATATATATATATATATATATATATATATATATATATATATATATATATATATATATATATACCGGGTGACACATGTAATACCCTGTAATTTTTTGAAAGTTAGATATTTGCATTTTTAGATACCAGAATGAGACATTATTAGGCTTTTTTATCACTTATGAAATATTTTAACTACTTCCGGTTTGACCTGAAGTGACTACAACTTTCTTATTTTTAATGGAACCCTGTATATTTTTTTATCAATTTCCAACGATGTATCACAAGTTGATATTTATTTGGCAGGTGACCGGCAAAAACTGATTTAAACTCTTAGACTTAGGCAGCCATGGCGAATATACTAGCAATTGTTTTTGTTCGTTTTATCTCAGTTTGGAAAGAATTTAAGATTATCCATTTATTGTGCCATTTTCGCGAGTTTAAGTAGCTCCTACAAAACATACAGTTACAGAATTTTCTCTTCAATGATCAACATCACCGAAATTGCAGGTTTTTTGCCAACATACATCTAACGGAACTATCTAACGCCAATTGGATTTAATATTATTTTCAGAAAATAAACCATTTTATCATGCAATAATGTGACATCAACAACTTCCATTATGGACTAAGTAGACTAAGGTAAAACAAACGAACCGAAAGACATGGTTGCTGCGTGTTACCAAAAGGGCCATTATTATTGTTTACTTTGCGTTAAAAATAATGTTTCCTTAACAAAAATGTATTCAACGGATAAAAAAGTAGACATTAAATTTAACTTCTGGAAAAAATCTAATACGTTGCTTTGCTAACGATAGTACTTTGGATTCAACTGCTTTCGACAAACGAATATCAGTTTTAGATGATAAAATCCGCAACAGGAAGTTTTACGACTTAACCTGGAATACATCTTATCTTGAGCGGATAATAACCGAGACACAGACAGCTGGTCAGTCCTTATACATGGAGACATCAATGCTTTAAAGTTAGCTGTCCAACGTTTTGTTTTCCACTGGATACAACCAGTAGAGAATCAAGTTCAAAATTAATCACTATTTTTCAACACGGATCTTTTAAGAATTCCTCTGCAATTTGTGTGGTGCGTCAATAAAACAAAAATATACTTTTAGGTTCAGACTTGTATGTTTTGAATAATTTTGGGTGAGAAAAAATTTATAATTTACCATCTTTTCGTTTTTAATGTTTAAAAGAGAGAAAATATTTGGAAAATTTGAACGTAGTATACACAGAAATCTATCGAATCCTTGAGAAACTCTTTCGCGAGAAAAATAAAGTTAAGTATTGCATTTTCTGGTTTACTTAATTCAAAGGAAGATTTCCGCATTCGGTAGTAGGTTATTATCAGATGGATCTAGCCGTAGTCAGTTTGCTGTCATTATTATTGGGGATTGTATAGAGAAGAGGGCAATCAATAATGGACACATTTTAAAGTTTCGTCTTTACTTTTTAATTTTATCGTGGTGGTACGGAGTGGCTCATAAACCAGTTCACATTTATTTGGCTGGACCAGCGCAACGAGCGGGAGAGAGAGATAAGGTGGAGGCATCTAAACTTAACTACTTTTAGGGAGCCCTATTTTTACAAGACCCAAAATATGAGTTATTGAACATATTTACAGTTGATAACACTGGTCAACAAAAAAAAGAAAATTGCTTGTTTCCTGTGATTTTTTTTTTTGTTTCTATCTCAAATTGACGCGTATTTTTTAAATATGGCAACAATTTTTCTCTACCAGCTTTTGTTTTTGAGTTATAGCTAACTACCCTCATTTACTATTTTTACTTAGATTTTCGTTTTTTATTGGACACTAAAATATATTTTGTTGTTGTTTTAGATATGGCTTCGTCAAGAAGATGTTGTGTGCTTAATCCCGATTGTTTTTGCTATATTTGTGGCGAATATATATTTGCAAAATATCGAAAACCTATATCGGACTTTGTGAAAACTGCGTATCATCAATACTTTAAAATAAAATTGTGTAATCAGGACAAGCCATGGGTTCCTCATATTGTATGCCAGAAATGTGTGGTATGTCTACGGTTATGGTCCAATGGAAAAAGAGATGCAATAATGTTCGTAACACCCATGAATTGGCGAGAACCTCGAAACAATCATGACGATTGCTACTTCTGCGTTGTGAAAATAAACGGAATTAATCCTGGAAATCGAAGTAAGTGGTCATATCCTAACTTATCTTCTGCTCAACGACCTCAATTAAACTCACAAGAGGTACAACCCAGCACATCTAAATCTTCTGATGATCCAAATCTCTATGAACCCGAACGAAATACATCAAGTGAAAACTACAAATGTAGCCTTTCAGAACCTCAACCATTTAATCAGAAGGAACTAAATGACTTAACTGAACTTAACTGAACTTACCAAAAGAAGCTTCTGAAATTTTAGCATCTCGTTTAAAAGAAAAAAATTTGCTTACTCCGGAAACCAACATTACATTTTATCGTACCCGAGAAAAAAATCTGTTACCGTATTTTTCTCAAGAGAAGGATTTAGTTTTTTGTAACGATGTTGGTGGTATTTTGCAGCAGATGGGATTAAAACAGTACCAACCTAGTGATTGGCGTCTTTTCATAGACAGCAGCAAAAGAAGTTTAAAGTGTGTTTTGCTTCATAACGGTAACAAGTACGGATCTATACCTATTGCACATTCGACGACTTTAAAAGAAGAATACGTAAATGTTTCTAAGGTTATGGAAAAAATTAAGTATCAAGACCACAAATGGGTCATTTGTGTTGATCTGAAAATGGTTAACTTTCTTTTAGGTCAACAAGAGGGGTACACAAAATTCCCTTGTGTCATGAGTCTCTGCGATAGTCGTGACAAACAACACCATTGGTCACAAAAAGATTGGCCAGTGCGGGAAGAGCTAAAAGTTGGTACAAAAAATGTTATAAACGTGCCTTTAGTTAGCCGAGACCGCATCATACTTCCACCACTTCATATTACACTCAGCATAATGAAACAGTTTGTGAAGGCGCTTGACAAAAGTGGCGAATGTTTTAATTTTCTTTCACGCAAGTTTCCAGGATTAAGTTCAGAAAAATTGAAAGCTGGTATTTTTGATGGGCCACAGATTAGGCAACTCGTGGAAGATCCTAATTTTGTCAAATCAATGACAGAAGTCGAATCCAAAGCTTGGAATTCATTTGTTTTAGTTATGAGTAGCTTCCTAGGCAAAAAGAAATCTGACGACCATGTCGAGCTTGTTGAGTGCATGCTATCGAACTTGCAAGAGCTAGGGTGCAACATGAGCATAAAAATCCACTTCCTGCACTCGCATTTAGACCGATTTCCACAAAATCTGGGTGATTTTAGTGAGGAGCAGGGTGAAAGATTTCATCAGGATCTTCGGACAGTGGAAGAGCGTTGTCAGGGGCGGTGGGACTCACATATGATGGCAGACTACTGCTGGAGTTTGCAACGAGATCTACCTAAAGTCGTTCATTCAAGGAAATTTTATAAAATATCATTTGCTAGTGTTCAATAGAAATTTTGTTAACATAATATATTATTTTTTTTGTATTTTTTGGCAAAATATTAAAACTGTATATTTCAAAAGGTAAAGCTGTTAGCAATCTCCCAGTATTTTTTTCATAGTCAGGGCCGTAGAAATACCCAAATAAAGGAAACAAGACTTGTGTTGACCAGTGTAATATCCTATAAATTAAAGATTACAAACGAAGGTCTCCCAATTGTTTCCATTGAGATTTCCTGTGTCCCTATAGCGCCCACAGATTTTAATATTCTCGATACATATGTATACAGAGTTAGGCGCTACCAAATTCAATATAACCGCTCTTGAATTGCCTATTAAGTTTACTTTCCTTTTTTCCCTCTTTTTAATAAAACCCAATTTCCCTAGGTCAGTAATTCAGTGTTGCCAAACACATCAATTTACTACTAACCTCGAACACGGTCCTTCGAACAGGGTTTAACGATCGTGGTGTCACTTACACGCCTCTCTATTATGCAAGGGGAGAATTATCGAAAATTTATGGGTTCATATGACTTTCAAAGTCGGAATATTCGAATCTAGAGTAGCTATGGTAATGGCGTCACTCTAGGCATACAAAGTGGAACGATGTGGAAGAGAAGAAACTATACGGGGGTTCGCTTTCTGTCGGTTGAATGCACAGAAATGTGTGAAAAGCGGAAGATTAAAATTTAAAACTAGAATTGAAGAAAAAATGTAAGGAATTTGAAGTGCTTGTAATTCCAAAACCGCTGGTGAACTGAAAGTTTTTTTTTAGATGGAGTTGTTTTATTCACGCAAAATTTAAAAGTACAGTGAAGTTGGTTTATAACGAACTCCAAAATATCACTAAAAATGGTTTACTATATCCGAAGTTCGTTACAAACAGTAAACAAAATCTAATATCATTTTTCATTACTTTTTTATTTAGATTAGGCGCTAATGCTTAGAAAAATGAATAACAATAATTATTAAATTAAAAGAAAACGTTCATAGGAAAATAAAGAAAGTCACACTAAAATTATTATTATGTATGTTGATACATATAAGTATAAACCAGAGATTCCCAAAGTGGTTCAGGTGGACCCCCAGGGGTCCACGGGAGACTCGACGGGAGTTTACGTTGGCGTGAAAAAAAAATGGAGGTTCACAAGTTGTAAGTGGGGGTCCACGAAAATTTATCTGGTTTCGATAGTAAAGAACAAAAATGTTGGCTTCGCTTTACCTATCAATGTAGGCAGATTATACGCTACTCAAAAAAATTAAGGGAGCAAAAAAAAATTCCAAATTTTTCGGTGATTTTTGACAGGCTGTATTTCGTTGAAAAATGGTCGTATTGGGACTTTAAAAAAAAGCGTTTTGAAGCTTTAAGATTCTAATTTTCAGATTTTTTGGCTAAAATTTTTTAGGAGCTACGGTTCTCATGCAATCCTAACAGATAGCGCGAAAAAATAATATTGCAAATATTTTGCTTTTTTTTTGCTCCACGGACTTGAAAAAAAATGTTTCAGGCATATGGATCAGATAGCCTGTTTATTTAGCATTAATTTCCTTGTTTTAAAACCTACCTTAATTTTTTTGAGTAGTGTATTTTAAGAAGGTCAGCGACTGTTACTTGTAAAAACTTGCATATTCGATATTCAGTACAACGCGCGTCGAGACTTGCAAAGCGCCGCCCGCCCGCCACGCAACCCGTTCAGACGTGCAAAGGGACGAAATACGACTTGTGCTGTGCTTGCAATCTTGCATGAACTTGTTTGATTCTTCACCAATATAAATACGAATGCCAAGGACAAACTTTACTCATTTGTTTCCGGAATTTTGAAAAGAAAAGTGTGAGTGAATCGATGTCAATGGTTGCCAGTGCCGGAAAAAGTAAGTACCTGCCTATTTGTTATTCATACTTTTATTTTATATTGTAATATTATTATATTTGTTACGTTTGCGTGTAGTAGATACGTAATAAAAATTAAATGCTGAACAGGGCCATTATTCGATACTTCTATAAAAGAACAGAAAGCTGAGAAAGATTGACCTTTTAGTACTTTTTATTATAAAATTATTTACCCGACTGTGGTGATTCACTAAAGGAGAGATATATAATTGACCTGCATGTTTGTACATATTTCAGTGCCCTCGTAGTTGCTAATGCTAAATGACTAAAAATATTTTCATAAATTGTACGTGTCTTTATGTACCATTCGTAACGTACATCAAAGTAATAAATAAATCATTAAAATCGCGGAGTTTTGATGTCAAAATATTCTTTAAAAGTATTTTCTCTCGAATTTACAGAAATGTATCAAAATATAATTAATCAAAAATATTTTATATTACATTAAAATAGGTTCAGCCGTTTTGTGAAAACCTCTATATGGGTCTTAGCAGTTTATTGCTTTTAATAATTAAAATCAGTTTTGCCGCCGGCATTTTGGTTTTTTCATTGCAATAATTAATTAATCCTATTTTATTCTGTTAAAATAGCCATATCCTGTTAAAGTCGCCTTATGATTACTAAAACAAACATTTTTTTCTTTACAGGTAGGTAACTGATACGAAACATGGCTGAATCTAAGAAGAAATGTCGACAGTACAGTGTTGATTATTTGAAATTTGGTTTTCTTCCATCAAAGGCAGACAAACGATTGCCCATATGCCTTTTATGCAACAAAGTTTTGAGCAATGACTCTATGAAACCATCGAAGCTCGAAGATCGTCTAAGAAGGTATCATCCTGATAAAATGGGTAAAGATTTAAAATATTTTCAAACATTGAAGGAAAAATATGAAAAGAGACCCACCGTGCACAGTATGTTCGCTTCAACATCTCAAAGTAACGATGATGCCTTGCGGGCATCTTACAATATCTCATTGCTTATAGCGAAATCTAGAAAACCGCACACCATCGGAGAACAGTTAATTTTACCCGCTGTTGAAGAGGTTTTAAAAACTGTTCTGCACAAACCTCCATTTGACGTACTTAAAAGAATTCCTTTGAGTAACAACACTGTACAAAGACGTATTGATGAAATGAGCTCTGATATTGAAAGCTTCTTGTGTAACTCTCTGCAAACAACTCATTTTTCTATTCAACTGGACGAGTCAACTTTACCTGGTAATGAAGCATTATTATTGGCATATGTTCGGTTTGTTATGGACGAAGAAATCCATGAAGAGCTGCTATTCGCGAAAACTTTGGAGACAGACACTAAAGGCGAATCAATATTTAATGTCCTGAGTGATTTTTTTAAGGCAAAATCGATTCCATTTACAAACATTATTTCGGTGGCAGCAGATGGAGCTCCTGCCATCTTCGGGCGATATCGTGGGTTTATAAGCCATCTTAAAAGAATTATACCAGGAGTAACTGCAATTCACTGTGTCATTCACCGACAACACCTGGTAGCGAAAAATTTGAGTTATAGATTGCACCAATCGCTTCAATTTGTGATTAAAGCAGTTAACAAAATAAGCAATGCGTTGAATACCCGTTTATTTGCACAATTGTGCTACGAAAATGATGAAGACTTCCAACGATTGCTCTTACATACTGAAGTACGCCGATTGTCGAAAGGTGCATGTTTAACAAGATTTTACTCACTTTTTTGAATCAGTTTTAGAGTTTCTGGAAAGTAAAGATCCAGATTTAAAAGAAAACCTGATCAAATTGAAAGCAGTATTTAACAGATTTGTTCAAAAAATTTAATGACATTAACTTGCAGTTACAAGGGGACAGCCTAAATTTAATAAAAACAAAGGGTGTAATTTCGGCTTTATTGAAATTTATGAAGCAAAATATTAAAATTTCCAAACTTGTCACAGGCAGAATGTCTTGATGAGGATATTCAGACATACGTTCAACATTTAAATACCCTGCATTCAAAAATAGATTTGAAGATGGCGATGGAAATACCACCATGGATCATAAATCCATTTGATGAAACGGAAGTGGCGAATGTGGTATTACAAGAGGAGCTACTCGAGCTTAACACAAATGAGGAGCTGAAGGTGAAATTTAAAAAAAGCTATCAAACATTTTGGCTGCAGGCAGAAATACCCGAAAAATATCCTGGGCTGTGGGAAACTGCGAGAAAACTTTTCATAGCGTTTCGCTCGTCATACCTTGTCGAAAAAAGTTTTAGTGTCGTTACAAACCTATTAACAAAAAAAGGAGCAGATTGAACATCACAGAACAGGGAGATTTGCGGTTATTCCTTACAAAACTGAAGCCAAATATTAATAATTTGCTGTCAATCCATCAAGTACATCCCTCCCATTAAAATTATAACTATTTTTTTTTAATTGTTGATTTGCTCTGTTGAAGTTACGGTACGTTATTAATGTTTAATTTTAATTCTATTAAGTCTGTAATTATATTATTTTAATAAATAGAACACAAGAAAATATATTATTTTTCTTTTTATTTTTACCACTCTGAATTTAGGGTTGGAACTCAGCCACGACGCAAATTTCCATCGTTAGATCTAATCTTCACATTTTTCGACGAGTTTTGGGAATATGGTAGAAATGTAGCAGCAGGGGGTCCACCGAAACCAGTAAAATTTTGAAAGTGGTCTACGAGAAAAAAAAGTTTGGGAACCTCTGGTATAAACGAAAACATTAAAATTCGTGGTTTATACAATAAAATCGGTAATTTTCGTTTGTACAATTTTACTTGAAAAAGAAATGGGGTTTATATAATTATCAAGGTCACAAAAACTACTCCATATATGTTTAGGAACTTCACGAGATTCCAAAAAATTGCGAGTTTCAGTCATTTTCTTAGTCATTTCTGAAATGGATGGAACAGAAATATTAACTCCTTCTCCAAGCTCGTCTTCGTCCTCATTATCGCTTAAAATCTTTCCAGAAGTCACTGAGGTAACAATTTGACCATCAGTTAATATTTATATCAAGATCAAAATTAATCATTATTTTTATTATCAGCACATACATATTCTTCAAACTTGAAGTGACTAAACATCTTTTTAGTCTCGATTTCCACTGTACTTTAATGAATGTCAGCATCGTAAACAAATTCTAGACAATCAATAGGATCTTCTCGATGTTTTTCAATCCACTGAGTCAACGGTAGCTCATCATCTGAGTCATGTCTACATTCCTTCCTTAAAAATCCGCCATGCTTAAAACAGTTTGCAATGGTTTCTCTACTGACTCTTTGCCACGCTATATGGATAAAGTTTATAGCGTCCAAGAGAATTACAGAAAAAATGTTACCTTTATCGATCATCTCTAACATTTTCGTAAGTAAAATTTCTATAATGACATTTTAAAGAATGTATCACACCTTGATCCATAGGCTGGAGCTTTGCACTTGTGTTTGGAGGCATAAAAACCAATTTTATTTGCTGTAGATCAACTTCAGGGTGCGCTGGCCAGTTGTCAATCAAAAGTAATATTTTTATGTTTGTGAATTTTAAATCTTTGTCCCATTCGATCAGTTCGTATTTACCCCACTAATATTATGTCGCTTTTTAAATCGCTCTTCTTCGTTCAACTTCTAGAACAATCAAACTCGGTGTTCTCTATTTTCCTTTCTAATTCACTAGCTTTCTTTTGTAAAGTCTAGCCGGTAATAGGAACATGCTCATGTTGTTTTTGACTAAACCATTTAAGGAGTCCTTTATCGACTTGGTCATGTGTAGATTTTCTTACTTTTTTACAACTAAAGTTTCTTTAATCATAGATTGATAAGATTTCTTGCCTCTTCTTCCATATGGTAGAAACCGTAGATTTAATTCAGGTTAGTTCAGGTTAGTCAAATGTTTGCAAACATCACTTTATTTAACTCCATTTTCTATTTTCCTTATAATATCGTGTTTGTCTTTTAAAGTTAACGCTTTACGTCTTTATGTACTCATTTTAAAATAAAAACTTAAACATTCACTTTGCTACTTTGATCAAATATGCATTAGAACTGCATAACACAACAAGTGAATTGAAAATAATACTGCTCGAACTAGCGACGCGGCGGAAACAAGTAGAATAGGGGTTCCCAGCGAGTTTCGGTGAATACCCTAGATCAAGTCGTGCGACATCGACCACAGGGAGTGGCAAGTTCTTTATAAACGGACTCAAAACATCCAAATTTGGTTTGCTTTATCCGGAAGTTCGTTATAACCGGTAAAAATTTGCATTGGTCTTATGGAAATTTTTTCGTGCATTATAAATAGTTTGTTTTAACCGGAAATTCGCTATAAACGGGTTAGTTCAGTTATAAGCAGACTTCACTGTACTTTAAAAAGTAGAAAAGAAAGGCGAATGAGAGATATGAAGAAGGTAATTCGTTCAGATAAAACTCTAACTTCTACAAGGAAATACCGATCAGACGGAGGACCGGGCCAAGGACTAGATTAAGGATCAAATAAGGAGCCACACTGTGGACTAGGTAAGAGATTAAATTAGAAGTGAAACTTTCCCACGAGTCCGCATTGCCGGTCTGATGTCAGTGAAATCTGTCTCATCAGGAACATGGTTTTTCTGTCCAGATTTTATTTCTAAAATTTTGTAGTTTTTATTCAAGCGGACGATACTGCCGGATATTTCTTCTAATACATTTACAGAACATTTCCATTTCCGCATAGTTATTCATCCTAGCTGGTGAACGTTATGCAGGCAAAAAAAAGAAAATATACAACTAAAAATGTTTGCCACGTTACACTAAACAAGATCAAACCGTTCGAACGGCAATTTTTCAGGCCAGGTGACAAAACTGGTCCCAAAATATATTTTTAGAGAGACGTGACCATAATACCAACACAAATAATGAATTTCCGATGGAAGTAGGTAACATGTAAACTTTTAGCACGTTTTTAGTGGGAAAATGTCGATTTTTTAGATAATAGACGTAATTTTGGTTCATGACTTCACAAAAAAACGGGCAGCCTCGTCCAAAAGTTTTTGCACCTAAAAAAAAGTTAAAAATCTTAAAATTTGTTGGAATAGAACAAAATGAAAGACACATATTCAATTAAACCGGTATATTTAGTATAAAAATCAATATTTAGGGCCTTTTCTTTTGGCTTTTATTACAGCCGCAATGAAGGTAATAAAGAAATTAACCTTTGGCGTTTACTCTTGGAACAAGACGCGTTTGAGGGCACGGTGCGCAATCTTGCAGGAAACGCACATTTTCTAAGTTTGTTTTACCATCCAATTTACAAAATGATGGTTCTAGTGCAGTACTGTATACTTTTATTAACTCATTCGACCCTCACAAACTACAGTTTCGTCCACGCCACTTGCCTATATCCTATAACCTGGCCAGAGAACGTATGTATGTTTTAAAAGAAGAAAAAGCACGTAAACGTTCACCTAGAACCGACCGCAAACTCCATAAACTTTAAATAAAAAAATATAAAAAACACTTTTTTTTTTAGCTGGAGCAGGACCTCCTTTAATGTTGTCGCACTGTGTATATATACGCAACTTATCCCTCAATCCCTATTTGAAGACGAATAAATCTCGTGACATTTACATATGACACATGAAACTTCAATGCCCCTATCAAGGTGTAACAGCAATAGTAATTTTCTCAGCGTTTCAGAGATAGGTTCGCACAATAGACTCGGGATATATTTATCAAGTCCTGAGTCTAATAACACACGAAGACGGATTAATTATCGTAACGGGTTTGGAATAAGGATAATAGAGGGATTTGAAGTGAAACACACTTATATTATCATTTAATATTAGACAGTGGTTTTGAAACTCAAGCTTAACTATCTTGCAAGAGAGAGCAATTCGGGATTTATATATAGTAAAATGATCTACACTCAGTCCAAAAAGTGTCCATACACCACTTGCTTTGTATACTATTTTTCTGTTGTTGTTGTTGTTTAACTAATTAATTGAAACTATGAGAAAACATGTTTAAATTAATATTTGAAACTTAACCAACGAGGATTAATACTAAAAACAACTACGGAACGTTTCATTTAGAAGTTACATCATTGTTATAAAAATGTAAACAAAATTTATGTCAAATAAGTTTCAATATACTCGGGAACTGCATTGAAAAAAATACGTTATAACAAGCCGCATTTTATCAAGCTATCTATTGCTCGCTAAATTGAAAACAAATGATTAATTTTCGGCCATATTTTATAATCTGTTACCTGTTGCTAGTAATTTTGCAGTGGATTTTCAAAGTAGTATCAAAAATGAGCGAGAGAAATAGTGAAATTCCATTTCAAGTTCGAAAGATCATAACTGATTTGTGGAAAGATGGAAAATCGTACAGAAATATAGGAAAACTTGTTAAAAAGTCGCGTGCTACTGTTGAGTACATTGTAAACCAGTATAAATCAAGGGGTTCCTATAATATTCGACTATTATCCAGTCGTCCCAAGACACTGACTCCACGTGAAGAGGCCAGTATTGTTAGACAAATAAATATGGATACCACCAAAAGTGCACTAAATAAACCTCCTGAATTTTGGGAATCCGTAATCTTTCGTGATGAAACTAAAATGAACTTTTTTGGGTCTGATGGCAAAACTAAAGTTTGGAGAAAGAAGAATACCGCATCGATAATAAAAAAAGCCACTATATTGCCAAAGTTTTCAAACCTATGAGGTCATACTTTCAGTAAGATTGCCTAGGGAGGGCTTATGCTTATTCCTTATGAAACACAGGGAGGAGACCAAAGTGAATGCAACTATCAAAGTTTCAGTTATCTTAAATTGTTTTATCAATTAGGCGATTTTAGAACATATTTTGCAACTATTTAGTATAGAGAATATTTCTGCTTAACCAGATTCGTAATATTAATAAAGATATATAGTAGCACTATATAGGCAGCGGCATCCGGAGCGTTTAGTGCTCGGGCCGCGCGTATAAGTGCGTTCGTGTCATTCGGTCGGAGCGGCGCTCGTTCGACTTCGCTCGAGAGGAAAGAGCACCACATAGGGAAGAATTATCAGCTCGGCATGATTTTTTTGAGCAACAGGAAGAAGGTTTACTCTATGGACCTAGAATAGGTAGGGGAGCGAGGGGCTTGTTGTAACAATTTTTAGAAAAAATAATTTAATTTAATATCTGGTTGGTGTCTTAGCATTAAAAGAGCGTCTCTCGATAGCCTAACTATTCTCCTATTATACCGAAAGGAATAAGATCAAAATTATTAATATATACTTTACACCAGAGAGACAAGAGGGTTGCAGTATTCTGCTTTGGGAATGCATGTCCGCTGGAGGGGTTGGAAATTTACATTTTATTAATGGTACCATGGATCAACATGTTCATCTGAACATTTTGAGAGACAATTTAAGCACTCAAGCAAAATTAGCACTCGAAAAAAGATATATTTCTTGGACAGGACAATGATCCGAAACATACCGCAAAACTTGGTGTGAGAATGGATGATTCATAACTCCATCAAGCATTTATGGGAGAAACTTAAACGGCGCGGTCGCAAACATAATGTTTCAAATAGAGAAGAATTAAAAAACAGAATATTGGACGAATGGGAGAACATGCCAGTAGTAGTTATTAGAAAGGTTACAAGAGATTATCTCAACGGCGCACAGTGGGGAAAAACGAAAAATAGTGTTTCAAAATTGTCTAGAGCCTTCAATTTTGGTTCGATTTGGACGAACAAAGTTGTCGGAGCCGATTTTTCAATTAAACTTTTGTTTCAAAATGGCGGACGTTGGTTTCTAATTATATAGCGACTGAGACACAGAAAACGCTTACAGTATCAAACAAAGTTGTGCTAAAATGCGTGTATGTATGTTTTTTTATGTCGCAGATAATATATCTAATATCACAGTTACAAGATTAATAATAATGAACCCAAAATTTCAAAAAAGTAAAATATATGTTAATTAGATATATACCTTGACACAAAAATTCCAAGATAAAATTTTTGGGAATATATAATCTTGTGACTATAAAGTACAAGAACAGTAATCTGCTTGAGTATAGATATAACCGATCGTAGAAATTACACGCGCACGAATTGGACAAATGCTGTTGTTGCCTCCATAGCCGTAATGCGTTAAGTTGAGCTCGCACTTGCCAACATAACACGCGCTCACATGCATAGAGAATCTCTTTTTCCGTAAGTACTGATAAATAATGCTATACACTCAACAATTTTTCCCTGATCTAGTTGGAATGCTAACTATTACTGGGCACTCCAGTCTCATTTGTGCCACGAATATCAACCGGTTTTAACTACGCTGAATATGTTGACATTACAACAGAGCAGAGTTGTCTCTGATCTGACCCTTGTTTACAACATCTCACAATAACATCATATATTGTCCTGAGCTCATGGAGCTAACAAAACTTAATATTCCACCGCGACCGCTAAGACAATGTCCTTTACTTCACGTATCTCAACATAGGACATTGTATGGCAGTAATTCTACCGGTAATCGACTATGCATTTACGCCAACCTATTTTCTAATTCTGTAAACTATTTTCAAACGTCTCCTGCGGCATTCAAAACATCTTTTCTACGTTGTTCTCTTCTAGACACTGTCTACTAACACATTGTATATTTTATAGACATATTTATTTTCTTATTTTTCTAGTCTATTCCTATAATTCAGTAGTTCTGTATATGTACTAAAGGGTTTTCTCGTTAATAAAGATTATTATTACTCTTACAAAGTACACGCAGAGAAATGCTAAAATAGGGACAGTTAAATATTTTCCTGCATCAGCCACTGTTTAGCAATAGCAGCCACTTTTTTGCTACAACAGCAAACAATGTGGCTAGTGCAGCAAAATATTTAGCTGGCCCTATTTTAACAAAACGTTTTAGCTGTTGTAGCCATTTTCTAGCTGTGTGAGCTGTCCTTTTCTGCGTGTATCGCTGTTTTTTGTATCTGCTAGAAAATTGTCTACGATACTTAAAATTTACAGCAGCAATATTCTAGCAATAACTGCATGAAAATTTAAATCCCGCAACTAAACTTGAATAACTTGAATGATCTGACTGCCACAGTCTAAATGCCACAGAGAAACTTTCTTGCTCGATTCAATTTTGGCATCCACCATACTTGATTTGTCATTTTAAGTCAATTGTTGAAACATATTTATAATTAACAACCTTAAAGAAATTATTTATGCAAATGTTATGGATATAAAATAATGATGGTACGTTTATTCATATTTATAATACTTTTATTGTTCGTGGCAGCCATTTTGGGTTCATTATTATTAATCTTGTAACTGTGATATTAGATATATTATCTGCGACATAAAAAAACATACATACACGCATTTTAGCACAACTTGGTTTGAAACTGTAAGCGTTTTCTGTGTCTCAGTCGCTATATAATCAGAAACCAACGTCCGCCATTTTGAAACAAAAGTTTAATTGCAAAATCAGCTCCGACAACTTTGTTCGGAATTTAATAAGCTTCAATTTAAAAAAAAAAAATCGTCTAAATCGAACCAAAATTGAAGGCTCTAGACAATTTTGAAACACGATTTTTCGTTTTTCCCCCGACTGTGCGGCGGTCCCACTAAATATTAGTTTAAACGAAGTTGTTATTTTTCGTTAAACTCCGTCAAACTATTTTTGGTAATTGTTAAGTGTATGGAGACTTTTTCGACATTAATTTTGTTTACATTTTTATAACAATGATATAACTTCTAAATAAAATGTTCTGTAGTTGTTTTTAATACTAATCCTCGTTGGTTAAGTTTCAAATATTAATTTAAACATGTTTTCTCATAGTTCCAATTAATTAGTTAAACATAACAGAAAAATAGTATAGAAACCAGGTGGTGTATGGAGACTTTTTGGACTGACTGTATGTAAACGCCATGTTTAACTTGATATGCAACTATAAAATAAAAATATCCGCAATGTCCCACATTTTGGACTACTGGCGGAAGTAGGTAATAGGTCATTTTAAATATCCCCACCTTTTCTAATTTCATCACAAACCCTGCCCAACTGACTTTTATAAGTCCTGCTTTCTCAGTAAGGTTTGGTGCGACTTGTAGTTATGCAACGTCTATTTAATGTCAGTAAACCAAGACCTACAGTTTTAACATCGGATCTAAACCACACGAACGGAGCCCAACCTACTACCTACAAATGGCTGTCGACGACTTCAGATATGTGTTCTACCACAGAGCAATGTGAGAAGGGCGCAACCTTCATCTTAGTCCTTTTTGATTTTTGGTGGTTTTCCTACAACAACAAACTTTATATCTTCTCGATTTGTCAAAAGCATTTGACTCGGTAAATCACTCAATACTTTGCTTAAAACTAGAGAAGTATGGAATTAGAGGTGTAGCTCTTCAGCTCATAAAATCATATTTAAAAAACAGAACACAATGTGTTATTGAAACAGACACTTGTGGAAAGCTTGCTTGCTCTGAGAAGGTCATTATAAAAAAGGGTGTACCTCAAGGTTCAAATTTAGGACCCCTGTTATATATATTGTATACTAATGAATTGCCTGAAGTGTCGCATGACTATATAGTGTTGTATGCCGCTGATACTACCCTTGTCTTTAAAGAGGATAATAAACATCTCTTACTTCAAAAAATGGTTAATACACTAGACCTATTAACAAATCTACTTTTAAATAGCTCAAAAACACAGATCATTCTATTTTCTAATAGAAGTGATGAACGTGTAACAGTAACATATGATAACATTGATGTAGTTTCGGGAGATGAGATTTGATTTCTTGGAGTGACTGTGGACAGGAGACTTGACTGGAAGTGTCATGTCAGTGCTTTGGCCAATAATATGGCTAAGTATTGTTATGCGCTTAGATTATGTTGGTGAAGACTTCTTATTACGCCTACATTCATTCTCGTATGAGATATGGAATCATCTTTTGGGGAAATTCCTGTGAAATAAACAGAATTTTGGTTTTGCAGAAGAAGTGTCTAAGAGTATTATACAGAATGAAGGCAAGAGATAGTTGTAAAAACGTATTCATTTCAAAACGGATTTTTACTGTAATAAGTTTGTATATATATGAAGCAGTGTTATGTGTTCATAGTAATAAAGACCTATTTCAAGAATGCGTAAGAGTTCATGAACATAACACTAGGTTAAAAAATAATTTAAAACCGAATAAAAATAAATATTCCTATATACAAAAGAATTTACATTTTTGTATTCTAAGATTGTACAATAGTTTTCCCCAATCATGTTAGAATTTTAAGAACGAACTTGCTGAAACTAGTAGTTAAGAATTATCTAGTCCGTTTTATAGTTTGGAGGAGTTCTTTGCTAATGAATCATGGCTATTTTTATGTGTGTAACTAGAATATTTGATAGAATGCAGTATATATGCAGTATATATATATGCTTAGTTTAAGAACTTTTAACATTGTTCCACGCTCCTATATGGAGCTTTCTAATTTACAAGGAATAAATAAAAACATTATCTATCTATCTGTCTACCTATCAATGCTGGATTTAAGAGTTTTCCGATATCTGCTGCGTGACGCAGCTGCGAAAAATACTAAAATAAATAAGAATACTTAAGTTATTTTACGAACGTAAGTATAACTGAAACTTTTATCTTACTTCTTCCATATATATCTTTTACAACACTTTATTAACTTCTATTCTGCAAAACATCCCGTAAAATATGACATAACCGAGCAAAACATCATTTTCCAAATGCTATAAAGACATTTTAGTGGCAATTTCCCAACTTAGAATGAGGAGACACGAATATTTTAGGAACGTTTCGAGAGCAATGTGTTGCGGGTGCTACATTTTCCGATGTTACTTGAGCTTCGAATTTCCTGTGTGTGAAAAGCTCGTCAGGAACTTTGTGTGAGAACAGTCAGAAGTATTTATGAGTAAGCTATAATTAAAAAAAAAGTCACTAAAAGTTAGTTACCTACTAAAGGGTGATTCATTTAGAGGTACTTTTTGTGATGGGGATTTAATTGCAGATTGCGCATGCGTCGTGTCAACTGAAGTGGCATTCCTGTTCAGTAGTGTTTGACAATTCATAATGGAAAGACTTAGCCCGGCACAGCGTCTACAAATTGTTCAACTTTATTACGAAAATGGGTGTTCTACGAGGAATGTGTATCGGGCGCTTAGAGCAACTTATGGTCCACATAATCGGCCTACCGAACGCACAATTCGCTCTACCATCAATAAGTTTGAGATCCAATTTTAATTACTGGATAATGCTCGACCGAATAGACTACATCCAGCACATAGTGAAGAAAATATAGGGGCGGTAGCGGAGAGTGTACGCGAAGACCGTGAAGTGTCGATTCGTCGCCGTTCTCAACAGCTTGGCCTGTCATATTCAACAACTTGGCGTATTTTACGTAAGGATCTTTCTTTAAAAGCATACAAAATTCAAGTAGTGCAACAACTGAAGCCGACCGACCTTCCGGATCGTTTCGGTTTTAGTCGTTGGGCTCTTGACAAGCTTGCAGAAGATCCACTGTTTTCGAGAGAAAAATTTTGTTCACCGATGAGGCCCATTTTTGGCTTAATGGGTTCGTGAATAAACAAAATGCCCGTATTTGGGGTGATGAACAATCTGAAGAGGTTCAAGAGCTGCCATTAAATCCAGAAAAAACAACTGTTTGTTGTGGTTTATGGGCCGGTGGAATAATCGGTCCATATTTCTTCAAAACAGAGGCCGGCCGGAATGTTACTGTGAATGGTGACCGTTATCGCGCCATGATAACAGACTATTTGATGCCAGAAATTGAAGCCCGTGGTCTCGACGAAATTTGGTTCCAACAAGATGGCGCCACTTGCCATACAGCCCGTGAAACCATGGCTTTACTGCGAGAGCAATTCGGCGAACAGATCATTTCACGCTTTGGACCAGTGAATTGGCCGGCTAGATCATGTGACATCACACCTCTTGACTTTTTCCTTTGGGGCTATGTAAAGTTCAAAGTCTACATGGATAAGCCAGCTACAATTGAGGCATTGGAGGCCAATATTACTCGAGTCATTGGCCAAATACCACTCGAAATACTCACACGCGTCATTGAAAATTGGAACTTCAGAATGGACGTTGTTAACCGTAGTCGCGGACAACATTTGAAAGAAATTATCTTTAAGAAATAATTGTAAAGAATGGTTCTTTTATATGATATTAAAGATTATAAAATAAAATTGTTTTTATTCATTTTTTTTATTTAAAAAAAAGTACCTCTAAATGAATCACCCTTTACTTCCTTATACTTAATTTAACTTCTTTACATTAAAAAATTACTCAACCCAAGTGCTATAACTCAATAAGATATTAATAAAGAAATTAACCAGAAGAACGGCTTTCTTCAAATAGGGAATCAGGAAAAATACCATCATTTTTATCAGGTTCTTAATTTACGAGACGTATTCGAAAAGCAAGGGCCGTTTGCTTATATTTAAATATTGGCTGGTCTGAACAAAGTTGTACACATGCAGTGCCATCTATTGATTGTTTCCGAAGCCACTAAAGTCATGGTTTTGCTTCAGTAGTCGTTTGACTGTTAGTGAATGTAGACAACAATGTCCTCGAAAATCGTTATTCCCGCCAATTGCGAAGTGCGTGCTGGGATTCGATTTTTGTGTGCAAAAGGACCATCAGTTGCTCAAATTTATCGGGAGTTATGCGTAGTTTATGGAGCTACAGTAATGAGTAAAAGAGGTTAGACAATGGTGTCGAAACTTCAAAAATGGTCGTACAAATATGCATGACGAAGAGCGGAGTGGCAGGCCCAGTATCCAGACCGCTGAAATCGTTCAACAAGTGGACCAAAATCTGCGATATGATCCCCCATTGCACTTGAAACAGTGACTTGGTGGACAATAGTTTAAAGACGACGAGGAACTCAAGACCGCCGTTGTCAACTGGTTCAATTCCCAGGCGGAGAATTTCTGTGCAGAGGGATTAAGGAAGCTTGTGCAGCGTTACGAAAAACGCTTAGAAGTGAAAGGCGATTAAGTGGAAAAGTGAAGTAGGTTTATAGGAAATTAAAACTGACAGTACAAACTTTTTCTAACGAATTTAGCCAATATTTGTCTATGTATTAACTTAAATGTGGGTTAAATATTCATAATTCCATCTTTTTTACTCGTGAACAGAATAAGATCAAATATGTTTCAATACCATATAATCCAAAAATATATCAGAGTACTGAATAAAGTACTTTAATAATAATATAGAATTCACATAAGTCTAGTAGTAGTAGGTAAAAATTACCTTCGAAGTTCAGAGTATAAAATCCACAAATGTGAAAGATGTGAAATATATGAGATAAGTCATAATAATTGTAACAAGAAGTATGTTGGGCAAAGAAGAAGGTCAATTCAAAGTAGAATACGTCTAAACCACTTATGGTACGATATGTCAAATAAATTAAGTATGCTCTTGAACAAATCATGGAGTAACATTATATAATTTAACGTAAACCAGAAATGTATTTGATAGAGAATTATTAGATACACATTTTTTATGGATGGATGGATGGATGTGTATGAGGATAGGGTGCATCGACTACTAAGGTCATTTAGCACCCAGAAATGACATAGTTGCAGATGACATAACTGATTTTTCTTATATTAAATGATGATATTCATTTTCTTTTAAATATTCCTCGATATTATTTATGTGGGATTGTATTTGATCTGGACTTAAGATTTGCTTCATGTTCAGAAGTAAGTGATGCTTTTCTCTAGATTGTGAGAAGTGAGAAGATTCAAAAATATGCTTTACTGTAAGTGAGGACTGGCATATAGAGCAGATGGGGGCATCATCGTTTTTTAGTAGGTAGGAGTCAGTTAGGAATTTATGGCCTATAGCTAGTCGTCTCCAGATAGTGTTTTGTCTTCTTGAAAGTAATTGTGAGTGAAAAGGGGGAAAGACCATAGGTTTTGGGTCCCAGAGCTTATTGGAAGATTCCTCCAAATCCCACTGTAGTTGAATAAGATCCCTATAAATGAGTTTGATGCGATTAAAGTAGTCGTTGGGATGGTTGTCTTCTCTTATAAGAGGGCCTTGATGGAATGCCTTTTTTGCATATAGATTTGCTTTGTCGTTGCCCACTATCCCAGCGTGTGAAGGAATCCAGAGGAAGATTACATGGATATTGCGGTGATTGGCCATATATAGGAGATCGGATATTTGATTTAAGAAAGCAAATTTAGTATTCCCATTCTTTATGGATTCTAAGGCACTCATTGATTCAGAGACAATTAAGAATCTTTTGAATTTCCCTGGATTTATTGCGAATCGTAAACTTTCTTTGATTGCATATAGCTCCGCGGAGAAGATCGAGAAGTGGGATGGAAATTTGAATAATTTAGTAGTGTGATTGAGAATAAAAGCAGCACCCGTCCCTTGTAGGGACTTAGAACCGTCAGTGTAAATGATTGAATAATCTGATGTGTACTTGTTTATTCTTTCCAGTGACTGAGCATATAGAATTGACTTTAGTGTGAGAGATTTGTTAGTTTTGTTTAGGGTAAGATCTACTACAGGTTTTGGAGAGCGCCAGGGAGGAAAAGAAGTGAAACTCTTCTTTCTCATTTCTCTCATACTCTCCTTTCACATTTTTTTTTTTATGGGTCTAGCACATGTGCTACAGGGTAGTCCCTAAAGCGCTCCAGGAGCGGCATGTGTGCGGAAAAAGCAATTCACGTTGTTCTTGGATGGCTGTAAATTGTACTCGGTGGGAAACACAGCCCTGGGCAAATTATTCCAAAGGGATGGTGTTCTCCATATAAAAGACTGCTTGAAAAACGTTGTACGCGGAGTAACAAGCTGAACCTTATACGGATGTGAAGTATTGGCGCGACGTGTATTTCTGACATGCGCCGCTCTGGGAGGAATTAAGCGAGCTACATTCTTCGAATACTTTCCATGAAAATACTTGTAGAACAGACTCAAGTCGCCAACCGTTCTTCGATGTTTCCAGCGAATCAAGGTCGCCCCCGTCAGTTCCGGGTCTCCAATCAGACGAACAGCTCTTGGCTGAACAAAATCCAACAAATGCAGACTGTGTTTGGGAGCGGAGCCCCAAACATGGGAGCAGTATTCCATAGTTGGTCGAATTTGAGCTTTGTAAAGAATTAGCAGTTGTTGTGGAGTGTAAAGCTTTCTGGTTCCAAATAAATTCCCAACTTTTGAGAAGCTCTCTTTGCTATGCCTGCAACATGTTCATGCCAGGACATATTTGCTCCCAAATTAACGCCCAATAAATTGAGTGAGGATGATAGGGGAATGGAGTGCCCCGATATGACTATGTCGGGTTCAGCAACGTTAACTTTTTTAGAAAAAACTGCCGCCTGGGTTTTTGTAGCGTTAAATTCCATTTGGTTACTGTCACCCCAAGATATAATTTCTTCCAGGTCTGTGTTAAGTTGAACGACTCCTGCTGTCTGCGGATATTCGTCTGAGTAGCCAATGTCCGAGCGTTCAAAGTGAATGAAGAGATAAGCGTACTGTCATCTGCAAAGCTGTAGATTGGATTCTCAGTCTTTTACAGCAGATCGTTAATGTAAATGAGAAAGAGAGTAGGAGACAGTATGGAGTCTTGGGGCATACCGGCGTTGATAGTGAAGGTGATAGAAAGAAATCCTTCGACCGCCACTCGTAAAGAACGCTCTCTGAGGAAATATGAGAGCCACAAACAAAACTTTTCAGACATACCACGGGAGCGTAGCTTAGCCAACAGTCCATCGTGTCAAACAGGTCGAATGCCTTGGATATGTCAAGAGCAACCGCTCGAGATTCTCCAAAGTGAACATGAACGTACTGAAATTATAAAGTGTAAAAATAGTCTAAATAACGACCAAGGATCTATTTCATAGAGTTCTCTGTACGAGTTACTAGAATAGAACCAAATCTTCGTCTTTATTTGGTCAGTTTAGCAAATCACAACTTTAATATCGATAGCCTAGTTCTTAATTCTAGATTTAGTAAGTCATCGCTCTTGAGGATGCTTACGTGGTTAGCGAAACGTGCATCGTGCGCAAAATTAAAGTGTTAGGTGTAGTGATGGTAACTTATTTTCCGACACTCTTACTAACAAAATTGTATATACTTAGCGTCATGCATTTCAGGGACGATGAATGCCCTCGAAGACCACCATGACATGACTGATTAATCTAACTTTTTTATGTCAAATTTTGAGTAGTAACATAATAGCTGAAAGGAGTTTTAACTAAATAAAAACTTTCTTTAACAAATATCAGAAAAAGGGAAGCTCTTCTCGATAAATAAGTTTTTGCATTTATTTTGTAAGTTGAATAACTTCCTTTTCTTTTAAACTATGCTTCTATAGTCGATTTTTCTCAACAAAGTTTAAGTCAACAACAGTAATTGACGAACTTCTTAGGGTTTTAAATTGCATGAATTTTTTAAAAGGCTTAACCGAAGAAACATTCTCCTCGTTTAAGATTTTTTGTCTTCTTGTAACTTCACATTTATATATTTATTTATACATCAAAAAAAAAAAACTCTTTTATTTTCACGAAGCTACTGTTGACATTAAGTTTAACCAAATCAATTTTGAAGAACAGGTGTGAAAATATAAGTTATCAAGAACGTGTTTGCTTTAAGAATATGAGAGTACTAAGTTTTACAAAATTGTATAAAGCGAAATGCGGGAAGGCAGATAAGAAGAAGACAGAGAAAGAAGTATTCTGAAGAACATATTCTTATTATAGTTAAATATATACAGGGTGTCATAAAATTGCTTAATTTATTAAAACTTGTATATCTCTGCAGCAAAAGTAAGTGAACAAAAAATTGTTATGCAACTACAACAAATAATCTCAAACTTTTAATCGCAGCGTCTTTCTATCTATAGCACTATTTTTTGGTCATATAATAAGGAGGATGGATGGGTGGATGTTATGTGGCCTGGGAGCATCGACAGCAAAGGTCATTTAGCGCCCCTTATAGGTGGTAATTGAAAGTCATTAAGCGGTAAAGTCGATTTCTCTCAGGTAATTTTTTAAATTTACTTTTGTTGTTTCGAATATGTCAGTGATAACACTGGTCAACACAAGTCTTGTTTCCCTCTCTATTTTTTTTTCCTGTTATTGGGTATTTTTATGGCCCTGACTATGAAAAAAAAATACTGGGAGATTGCTAACAGCTTTACCTTTTGAAATATACAGTTTTATTTATTTTGCCAAAAAAATAATACATTATGTTAACAAAATTTCTATTGAACACTAGCAAATGATCTTTTATAAGATTTCCTTGAATGAACGACTTTAGGTAGATGTCGTTGCAAACTCCAGCAGTAGTCTGCCATCATATGTGAGTCCCACCGCCCCTGATAACGCTCTTCCATTGTCCGAAGATCCTGATGAAATCTTTCACCCTGCTCCTCACTAAAATCACCCAGATTTTGTAGAAATCGGTCTAAATGCGAGTGCAGGAAGTGGATTTTTATGCTCATGTTGCACCCTAGCTCTTGCAAGTTCGATAGCATGCACTCAACTAGCTCGACATGGTCGTCAGATTTCTTTTTGCCTAGGAAGCTACTCATAACCAAAACAAATGAATTCCAAGCTTTGGATTCGACTTCAGTCATTGATTTGACAAAATTAGGATTTTTTCACGAGTTGCCTAATCTGTGGCCCATCAAAAATACCAGCTTTCAATTTTTTTAAACTTAATCCTGGAAACTTGCGTGAAAGAAAATTAAAACATTCGCCACTTTAGTCAAGTGGGCCTTCACAAACTGTTTTCATTATACCGAGTTTAATATGAAGTGGTGGAAGTATGATGCGGTCTCGGCTAACTAAAGGCACGTTTATAACATTTTTTGGACCAACTTTTAGCTCTTCCCGCACTGGCCAAACTTTTTGTGACCAATGGTGTTGTTTGTCACGACTATCCCAGAGACACATGAAACAAGGGAACTTTGTGTACCCCCCTTGTTGACCTAAAAGAAAGTTATCCATTTTCACACACACACAACACAAATGACCCATTTGTGGTCTTGATACTTAATTTTTTCCATAACCTTAGAAACATTTACGTATTCTTCTTTTAAAGTCGTCGAATGTGCAATAGGTATAGATCCGTACTTGTTACCGTTATGAAGCAAAACACACTTTAAACTTCTTTTGCGGCTGTCTATGAAAAGACGCCAATCACTAGGTTGGTACTGTTTTAATCCCATCTGCTTCAAAATACCACCAACATCGTTACAAAAAACTAAATCCTTCTCTTGAGAAAAATACGGTAACAGATTTTTTTCTCGGGTACGATAAAATGTAATGTTGGTTTCCGAAGTAAGCAAATTTTTTTCTTTTAAACGAGATGCTAAAATTTCAGAAGCTTCTTTTGGTAAGTTCAGATCTCTTACTAAGTCATTTAGTTCTTTCTGATTAAATGGTTGAGGTTCAGAAAGGCTGCATTTGTAGTCTGAATCAGAGTCTTCACTTGATGTATTTCGTTCGGGTTCACAGAGATTTGGATCATCAGAAGATTTAGATGTGCTGGGTTGTACCTCTTGTGATTCTAATTGAGGTCGTTGAGCAGAAGATAAGTTAGGATATGACCACTTACTTTGATTTCCAGGGTTAATTCCGTTTATTTTCACAACGCAGAAGTAGCAATCGTCATGATGGTTTCGAGGTTCTCGCCAAATCATGGGTGTTACGAACATTATTGCATCTCTTTTTCCACTGGACCATAACCGTAGACATACCACACATTTCTGGCATGCAATATGAGGAACCCATGGCTTGTCCTGATTACACAATTTTATTTTAAAGTATTAATGATACGCAGTTTTCACAATGTTCGATATAGGTTTTCGATATTTTGCAAATATATATTCACCACAAATATAGCAAAAACAATCGGGATTAAGCACACAACATCTTCTTGACGAAGCCATATCTAAAACAACAACAAAAAATATATATTGGTGTCCAATAAAAAAGGAAAATCTAAGTAAAAATAGTAAATGAGGGTAGTTAGCTATAACTCAAAAACAAAAACTGTTAGAGAAAAATTGTTGCCATATTTAAAAAATACGCGTCAATTTGAGATAGAAACAAAAAAAAAAATCACAGGAAACAAGCAATTTTCTTTTTTTTGTTGACCAGTGTTATCTAATGTTACAGTATGATCAGCTTCAAGGGCATGTTCGGCAATGCTAGACTTTTCTGGTTTACTGTATTCTGATCAGAAGTCTCCATGGACCTAAAGTCCAAAAGTGAATAGATTAGGAATTATCGAGCGTGAAGTTAGTAAAAAAAAAACCTCTGAGAAAGTGCTACTTCTGCTGTTTTTAAGGACTTATTTTGACTAGAACATGATTTTACGAAAAATTCCAACGGGATTATATGTTTTTTGGGTTGCTAGTTATGAATATAGTAATTATTTTGACTGACTTCGCTCCTACCTTGGAATCTTGGCCATTTTGACCATTTCTGGAGTCTCTTTTTGATTTAATTCGCCAGAACATACTTTAGCGAAAAATTGTAACAGAATTTTATGTTTTTTGAGTTGTTAATTACGAATATAATAATTCGAATAACCTTTATTTTTGGCCATATAACTTTCACCAGTAAAGTAAAAATAGTAAATGAGGGTAGTTAGCTGTAACTCAAAAACAAAAACTGTTAGAGAAAAATTGTTGCCATATTTAAAAAATACGCGTCAATTTGAAATAGAAACAAAAAAACAATCACAGGAAACAAGCAATTTTCTTTTTTTTGTTGACCAGTGTTATCTAATGTTACAGTATGATCAGCTTCAAGGGCATATTCGGCAATGCTAGACTTTTCTGGTTTACTGTATTCTGATCAAAAGTCTCCATGGACCCAAAGTCCAAAAGTGAATAGATTAGGAATTATCGAGCGTGAAGTTAGTAAAAAAAACCTCTGAGAAAGTGCTACTTCTGCTGTTTTTTAAGGACTTATTTTGACTAGAACATGATTTTACGAAAAATTCCAACGGGATTATATGTTTTTTTTTGGGTTGCTAGTTATGAATATAGTAATTATTTTGACTGACTTCGCTCCTACCTTGGAAAATGGCCATTTTGACCATTTCTGGAGTCTCTTTTTGATTTAATTCGCCCAGAACATACTTTAGCGAAAAATTGTAACAGAATTTTATGTTTTTTGAGTTATTAATTACGAATATAATAATTCGAATAACCTTTATTTTTGGCCATATAACTTTCACCAGTAAAGTAAAAATAGTAAATGAGGGTAGTTAGCTATAACTCAAAAACAAAAACTGTTAGAGAAAAATTGTTGCCATATTTAAAAAATACGCGTCAATCTGAGATAGAAACAAAAAAACAATCACAGGAAACAAGCAATTTTCTTTTTTTTGTTGACCAGTGTTATCTAATGTTACAGTATGATCAGCTTCAAGGGCATGTTCGGCAATGCTAGACTTTTCTGATTTACTGTATTCTGATCAAAAGTCTCCATGGACCCAAAGTCCAAAAGTGAATAGATTAGGAATTATCGAGCGTGAAGTTAGTAAAAAAAACCTCTGAGAAAGTGCTACTTCTGCTGTTTTTAAGGACTTATTTTGACTAGAATATGATTTTTACGAAAAATTCTAACGGGATTATATGTTTTTTGGGTTGCTAGTTATGAATATAGTAATTATTTTGACTGACTTCGCTCCTACCTTGGAATATTGGCCATTTTGACCATTTCTGGAGTCTCTTTTTGATTTAATTCGCCCAGAACATACTTTAGCGAAAAATTGTAACAGAATTTTATGTTTTTTGAGTTGTTAATTACGAATATAATAATTCGAATAACCTTTATTTTTGGTCATATAACTTTCACCAGTAAAGTAAAAATAGTAAATGAGGGTAGTTAGCTATAACTCAAAAACTGTTAGAGAAAAATTGTTGCCATATTTAAAAAATACGCGTCAATTTGAGATAGAAACAAAAAAACAATCACAGGAAACAAGCAATTTTATTTTTTTTGTTGACCAGTGTTATCTAATGTTACAGTATGATCAGCTTCAAGGGCATGTTCGGCAATGCTAGACTTTTCTGGTTTACTGTATTCTGATCAAAAGTCTCCATGGACCCAAAGTCCAAAAGTGAATAGATTAGGAATTATCGAGCGTGAAGTTAGTAAAAAAAACCTCTGAGAAAGTGCTACTTCTGCTGTTTTTAAGGACTTATTTTGACTAGAACATGATTTTACGAAAAATTCCAACGGGATTATATGTTTTTTTTGGGTTGCTAGTTATGAATATAGTAATTATTTTGACTGACTTCGCTCCTACCTTCGAAAATCTTGGCCATTTTGACCATTTCTGGAGTCTTTTTTTGATTTAATTCGCCCAGAACATACTTTAGCGAAAAATTGTAACAGAATTTTATGTTTTTTGAGTTGTTAATTACGAATATAATAATTCGAATAACCTTTATTTTTGGCCATATAACTTTCACCAGTAAAGTAAAAATAGTAAATGAGGGTAGTTAGCTATAACTCAAAAACAAAAGCTGTTAGAGAAAAAATTGTTGCCATATTTAAAAAATACGCGTCAATTTGAGATAGAAAGAATTTAAAAAAAAAATCACAGGAAACAAGCAATTTTCTTTTTTTTTGTTGACCAGTGTAATTTTCAGATTTGATGGTATATTATGTTTTTTCTCTGTTAGTCTTGAAATGTATGTCCTCGAATATGTGAGTCACTGTTAGGAGAGATCCACATATAGAACATCTAGAAGCTTGTTCATTTTTTAACAACTAACAGTGTGTGCTAAAAGTGTGCCCGATAGCTAGCCTTCGCAGGAGTACGTTATCCTTTCTTGTAATGGTCTGAACATTTAGTGCAGGATACACGTTCGATTTGATCGACCACAGAGAAGTATAACTCCGATTACGTAGTACGCACTGTAAAATACGATGGCGGCAGTATTACGGTGTGGGGTCCATGTCAGCTAGTGGCGCGGACAAATTAGTAGTTTGTGAGGGTCAAAAGAATTCATAAAAGTACGATATATAGAAGTTCTAAATACTGCCATATAACCATCATTCTGGAAATTGTATAATGATACAAACTTAGAAATAATGCATTTCCAGCCAGTGTTAGAAAGAGTCAGTGACAATGAAGTAGTTCCGAGAGAATAGGATGAAGCTTCTGGATTTGCCTGCATAGTCACCAGATTCTCAACCCTACAGAATATGTGTGATCGAGCCTTAAGCGGAGAATCAAGGAGCCCTTAATCATATCAAACGAGTTTTGCTTGAAGAGTCGAACGCTATTCTCTAAGAAGAACGCAAAAAGTGGATTTCTTCATTATCAAACTGTATGTCTTTCGTTTTTTTCTATCCTAACAAAGTTTGCGGCAAATACTATTGACAAAGGCTGTAGATATACATACATACATACATTCATACATGCATACATACGTACATATATATATATATATATATATATATATATATATATATATATATATATATACTGGGTGTTATAAAAAAATCGTTTATTATATGGTAATAGGTGAATACTGGAGTCAATTGGAGTCACACAATATTTATTTTTAATAAGTCTGAATATAATTGAAAATTTACAAAATCAATGGACTAGGTAAATTACAAAATTGCGTTGCCCTTGTCACAGCTAAGATAATTGTGGTGCTGAGAGGAAACCCGAATTTTTAATGTGGGTAGAAGGAAAATGACACACCGCTATCACTGACCATCTAACCTTCAAATCTCTTTGCCGACAAAATTTTTTGTTTACATAATGAAACGTATTACGAAAAAAATGTTTTTCTTCGTAAAATATTGCAAATTGCTATCCGATGTGTTTCATGCGTTTTTTCATAAGAAATTTGTTACTGCTGAAGAAAAATACCTAGTTTTACTTATTTTGAACTAGACAGATAACAAGAAGTCGATTAAATGCACTGGTAAAATAGATATGGGTACGTAATTAATACATTATTTGTACACGTAATTTTCTAAGCAGTGGAGATGTTGATTTTAGACCAGGAGTTTGTGACTTCTTTGAGTTAGTTTTAGGCACTATTATTGAGGTTTTTCTACAATTGTTTATGCTACATACATACATGTACTTGGAATTAGATCATTAAAACTATTCTTGAATCTGTTATATATTTATTTGACGTTTCTTCAAAATTTGCTCTAAAAGATGACATTAGGAGAATTAAATATAGATAAGTAATTAATCAGTTTGTTGTGTATTTTGGAGTTAAAATATTAGTAGCTTTTCGCAGTATTTAATTTACGACACTTAACTTAATGAGGGCCTTACTTTAGAAAGTAGTTCATTATGTGGGGTGTTAATTTTAAATCACTGTCAAAAACACATTTTTTCTTTTCTACAAACAAACCACTTAACTTGAAGGACTTTATATGACTGGTAGGTAGATACGGTTTTGGTTATTTACATCTGTTTTTTTTCGTTTATTGCAGTGGGCGTCATCTGAATGTGTACGGATTAGAGTATTTCTCTTTTTTTTTTGTATTTATTTCGGTGTTGACAATTTTGATGTTTTTGAAATTGAAGGTATGACTTTTATTTATTTCATGATTCGTAAGAGCTGTACTGTTTTTTTTTTTTGTCATATTTATGGCCTTTGATTCTATTTTCTAGATATTGGCTTGTTTGCCCGACGTATATTCCTTCGCAGTTATTATATTTGATTTCGTAGACTGTTACTTTTTTTATTATTTGGGGTTTTGGTTTTAAGCCTGGAAAAATTGGATGAGAGCAGATTATATGATGTGACATAACCGAATTTTGTAATTTTAAAAAGATTTTTGAGTGCTTGGAATAGTCCATTTATAAACGGTAAAGGAATATATGTTTTATGGTTGTTGTTGGTTGGTTTTTTTACTTATTATGGCACTGTAAAAGTTATGTATTCGTTGTTTGAAGATTTAGTTTATAAGGTACATCGGATATTTATTAAGTGTTAATGCTTCTTTAGCTTTGGGTATTGCACTCTGCCTGTATTCTGTATCAGAAAGCTTGATTGCTCTATCTGCTAGACCTATGATTTTTTTGGGAATTCGGGTGGTGTGATTCATAATTAAGGTATCTAGAAGACCATGTATTTTTAGTATACCATTCAGTTTTTATATTTTCATAATTGTGGTGTAAAGTTACATCTAAGAAATTTATCTTATTGTTGTCTTCTGTTTCGAATGTGAATTGAATATTTTTGTGGTATCCGTTGAATTTTTGTAGGACATAATTAATTTGGTTTTTAGGTATACCGGTCAAACAATCATCAACGTATCTGTAAAAAAATGGAATGTTGAAGTTTAATTTTGGTATGACATCAGTTTCTAAGTCTTCCATTACCAATTGTGCAATCACGCTAGAACTAGATGCTTCCATTGCACACCCATCTATTCGTAAATTTTATTTTCGTATTGGAAATAGATCGATTTTAGAATAAGTTCTGTTGCGTTAATAAATTCATTCATAGGGATGTCGGTGAATTGTTTAATTTTATCCTAGTTTTTCTTAATTGTTTTAACGGCTAATGCTATGGGTATATACTGGTATATAGCGATATGATGTCCAGTGATATTAAGATATAATTATTTGGAAATTTTATGTTTTTAAGTTTATCCTTAAATTGGAAAGAATCTTTAGTGTAGTGGTAATTTTTTATATAAGATTTTGTGTAAGATATCTTTCAAGTGTTTAGAAAGTGAAGCAAATGGGTATTGGATACATGATACAATGGGTCGTAATGGAACGTTTTCTTTATGGCGTTTAGGAAGACCGTATATTTTTGGAGGAACTGCATTCCGGATTTTCAGTGATTTTGCAGTGTTAAGAGATATATATTGTTTTTGTTCCCATCCGAAAAATATTATATATATATATATATATATATATATATATATATATATATATATATATATTATATTATATATATATATATATATATATATATATATATATATATATATATATACGAGGCTGGTTTGAAAAGTCCGTGCAAAAATAAAAATACTTATGTGTTTGGGGTAAACCTTTTTTATTTTTCGACATAGTCTCGTTTTAGGCTTATACACTTCGTCCAACGATGTTCTAGTTTGTTGATCCCTTCCGAATAATAGGATTTGTCCAAGTCTGCAAAATATCCATTAGTGTCTGCAATCACCTCCTCGTTTGAATAAAATCTTTGTCCCGCCAGCCATTTCTTCAAATTGGGGAACAAATAGTAGTCCGAGGGAGCCAAGTCTGGAGAATAGGGGGGATGTGAAACGAGTTGGAATCCTATTTCCATTAATTTTGCGACCACAACTGCTGAGGTATGTGCTGGTGCGTTGTCGTGATGGAAAAGGACTTTCTTGTGGGCTAATCGCGGGGTTTTTCTTGCAGCTCGGTTTTCAAACGGTCCAATAACGATGAATAATATTCACCTGTAATAGTTTTACCCTTTTCCAGATAGTCGATGAGGATTATCCCTTGCGAATCCCAAAAGACAGTCGCCATAACCTTTCCGGCCGAAGGAACGGTCTTCGCCTTTTTTGGTGCAGATTCCCCCTTGGTAACCCATTGTTTAGATTGTTGTTTGGTCTCAGGAGTATAGTAATGTATCCATGTTTCATCCACAGTGACGAAACGACGCTTAAAGTCCTCCGGATTCTTCTGGAACAGCTGCAAACCATCCTTGCAACACTTCACACGATTCCGTTTTTGGTGAAGCGTGAGCAATCGAGGTACCCATCTTGCGGATGGCTTTCTCATGTCCAAATGTTTATGAAAAATATTATGTACCCATTCAGTCGAGATGCCCACAGCACTAGCAATCTCACGCACCTTAACTCTTCTGTCATCCATCACCATATCATGGATTTGATCAATGATTTCTGGAGTCGTAACCTCCACAGGCCGTCCAGAACGTTCAGCGTCACTTGTGCCCATATGGCCAGTCCGAAAATTTTGAAACCACTTATAAACTGTTCTAATCGAAGGTGCAGAGTCACCATAATGTTTATCAAGCTTCTCTTTAGTCTCCTGAGGCGTTTTGCCTTTCATAAAGTAATGTTTAATCACCACACGAAATTCTTTTTCGTCTATTTCTTGAAAATCACTCGACTTCCTTGATTCACACGAATGCCAAACACAAAGAAATAGACCAATATGGCTGAAACTTGGTGTGCGTTCATTCAAGAGATGCTACTAACTAAATACGACCTCGATACGCGCCGGTGGTGCCATCTCTCGGACTTTGCACGGACTTTTCAAACCAGCCTCGTATATATATATATATATATATATATATATATATATATATATATATATATATATATATATATATAATTTCACTTTGCTTTACATCATTTGCTCACAGACTACCAAGTCGTATTTTTCAATACAACACGTGTCGGTCATAAAAAACCGATCGATAACCGGAAAAAGCTTTTAAGAAAAAGCGTTAAATTAGATGTAACGTATGTTAAAAGTGCAATACGATATGTAACATTTAACCTGGAATACTAAGTAGTGTAAGTGGAAAAATGCCAAAGTGCCAAAGAAACGTATAGGAAAGAGAATGATAACAGTGGCGGCTGGTTTTTTAAAATAATATTTGAAGAAAACATATGCGCTAGCGGCTCGATACTGGTAGATTACACAAAAGTTGGATTATTGATACAATAAAGGACATAAAAAAATTGCCAGAAATCCCGGTACCTACTATTTTGTTCCCGGCACCTTCACCATACTGCGAGTTTCATAAAATACTAATGTAATAGAGATTGATTAAATATTATAATATATCCTACATTACTGCATTGCAAGTTTTTTTCCGAGGTTTTCAGTGTTACTAAACCAATTTTAACGTCTTAGTACCGCTTCTTCTGTCAGTACCAGAGATGTCAGAGGAAGAGGTACTCTAGTCCGTTATGCAATAGATTATTCTCAAGTCTCTGACGGCATGGCGTAAAAACCTTTCAAAATTTTGAGAAAGCTTAAGGCAGAGTTTGAGGACAAGACCTTAAGGAAGTCTCCAGGGTATGGGTAGTTTTTAGGTGATGAGAAGCAGTTGAAAATGAAGATCGCCGACGTCGAATGAGGGCACGCGTGACTGAGGAATATATTTCGCATTGTTGGGAACGGTCCCGAGGGTGACCGCCTTTGCTTAAATGGTTTCTGAGACTCGAATAAGTTATGGTGATGCTCAGGCAATCGTCACTGATTATCTGGTTTAAGAAAAGTGTCCACAAGATGAGTTTTTCACCGAAGTTCGGAAAAGGCAATATCTCGAGATGTGCAAACGGCTATTGTTGTGCACTATCGGGTTAAAGGGGAGTGTGTGCTCCGGATTATTACCTGCGATGAAACTGGGCTGTACTATTGCACCCCAGAATCCGACCAAGCCAGTACGAAGTGGCGAGAAAAAGGATCACTCGTCGAAGCCCAAAGTATTCCTTTAGCTGCAGCAGTTCTTGCAACTGTATTTTTTATTTCAAGGAAGTTTTGGATACCGATTATCTTCAAGAACGTCGTAGTGTAGTAGAATAGTCGCGACCTTCCAATCTGATCCGTTATTTGCTGTCCGATAACGCCTCGGCCTTATATAGTTGTGTTATAAGTCGGTACATATGTTTAATAACAAACATTTTACCTTTTCTTCTTCTTCTTCTTCTATTCATTTTGCCCACGAGGGCGTCGAACTTTCCACGCTTATTCTTCTACCCATCTCTTCCAGTTTTTCCGGTCACCGACCAGCATCTTCATTTCATTTAGTGTTTTTCCCTTTCGCCTTCCTATCTCTTCCACTTGTTGTATACATGTCTTTCTCGGTCTCTCTCTCCTCTTCCTCCCTCCCGACGTTGCCTCCAATGTTTTTTTCGCCAATCTATTGTTGTCCATTCTTATTACGTGTCAGTTCAATATTCTCTTGTTTTTCTTTCCTTCTATGTCTTCTTGATTTAGTTGCTGCCTGATGTCCTCATTGCTTATTCTATCCATCCTTGTCTTTCCTGCTATTTTTCTCAGTTATTTCATCTCTGCTGCTATCACAGCACCCTCGTGTTTGTTTACACTCACCCAGGACTCACATGCATATAATAGCGTTGGTACTGCTAGTTTATTGTATATTTGGAGTTTTACTTTTGTTTCGATCTTTTCTTTCCAAATATTGTATTGTTCAGAACATAGTATATTTTTGTGGTTTTCCTTACTTTGTTTGCTATCTCTGGACCTATTTTCCCATCATCTGATATCAAAACTCCTAGGTATTCATATATATTGTTACTCGTTCTATTTGTTGTCACTTGCATTTTATCCCCTCTGCATCCATTGGTGTTTTCGATTTATTATCATATATTTCGTTTTTCCTATATTAACCTCCTTCTTCATGTTTTCTGTGTCTTCATTTTCCCTTTGTGTCCGCGATTAGCACTATATCATCTGCATATAGCATTCCATCGAGTTGGATCGGCAGCATCTACCTGTATCCTGTGGTTGTTCTGGAGTCTTGTTGTTCTTTTCCTTGTATTTTTCAATATTTTGTCCATTTACTAATATAAAACAATAGTGGGCTAAGACTGTTTCCTTATTTTATTCCTCTTCTCGTCTTAAATTTTCCAGATCTTTTCCCATTCAGTATTACTATTTACCTTTTCAAGTTTTCTATTTTTTCTCCATTTTCAATGGTACTGTAGGACATACCGTTAGAACCAGCACGATGGTTTTCGGAAAGACAGGTCGGCTGCAGAACGGCATCAGTTTTCGGTTAAAGGGAAACCAAGATCGAATATTTGTGCTAGACTACCATGGAACACCCTTTCTATAGTTCAGACGTATTGCTCTGCGAATATCATTTGTTTTAAACCACTAAAAAAAGTATTTAAAAAGGTAGAGATGTTCACTCGCTAAAATGTGTTTCTAAGTTTGGAAATTATGTAGAAAATAATTTTGTATGTTTGTATTTTTAGCATGCTTAAATGAATTTTAGTTTTTTATATAACCAACCATAACATATTTTATTTATTTACTAAATTATTACCACATATAAAATAAAGAAAAACATTTAGTTGTCAACAAACAATACGGCACAGTTAATCTCGCTTTAAAATTTTACTTCCCGGTAAGAAACATTTAATTTTCCAGTAGTAATGAATTTGTTGGTATTTTTGCTTAAATACTCTACTACTGATTCTAAACGTCTGTTCGACTACTTTACAACTAAACTAAAACTTGAAGTTTTCGAGTCGGAACATTCCAATTACTGGAAAACTTTCTTATTCACGTGTCTTTCTGGAAATGTAATTTTGATTTAAACTAAGAACACACGCTGTAGGGGTTAGTTGTAAAGTATGGCACTTACGACTTTAATTCAATGAATATACAGAAATTCTACTGAATTTCTTAGTCTGCCAAAGGATATCTTTTATACTTATATGGGGCTCACAAAAAAAAATCCATAAAATCCATGGTGAAATTGAAGCAATTGGGCTTTCTCATCCGTCGTATTCATCAGATCTGGCCCCCAGGGATTATCACCTCTTTCCAAGTATGAAAAGGTGGCTCCAGCAAAAGAGATTTGGCTCAAATGAAAGGTCGAATGGAAAAATGAGGTTCATTTTAGAGAGCTCGACAAATGGGAATTATCCAAATATTGAGAAATCCCTGGAATAAGTGTATCGTTTTTGAAGAAAACTATGTTGACGAATAAAAATCTCGGCATTTTCCACCCCATTATGAATATATTGATATTCCAATAAAGCAAGGCAGCAAAAAGGTTGGGTTGGCCACACAGAATGTGGACACGTAGGCTGAAAAGTTTTTGGTCTTTGATCATTAAAGCCAAATCTCTTTCCAGCGAGCTTCTCTTGAGGTCCGCGAATAAATAATAGTCGCTGAGGGTCAAATCTGGAGAATACCGTGGATGAGAAAGCAATTCGAACTCCAATTCATGCAATTTTGCCATCGTAACCGTGACTTGCGACACGATGCATTGTCTTGATGAAAGAACACTACTTTCTTGTTCATTTGGGGCCGTTTCTTTGCGATTTTTGCCTTCAAACGCACCAATAACTTTATATAATATTCGCTATTGATGGTTTTTCCCTTCTCAGCGTAGTTGATGGAAAATATTCCATGAGCATCCCAAAATACAGAGGCCAAAACGTTCCCAGCCGACTGTTGTGTCTTTGGTCGCTTCGGGCGGCTTTCACCGGCTGCTTACCACTCAGCTGACTGCTGATTCGATTCCAGTGTATAGTAGTGGATCCATGTTTCGTCCATTGACACACACAGCATGAAAAAAATCCTTTTTATTGCGCTTAAACAGGTCTAAACAGCGCTCAGAATCATCAACACGTTGTTGTTTTTGGTCTACTGTGAGCAAACACGGTACCCACTTCGAACAGAGGCTTCTCATGCCCAAATGTTTATGCAAAATATGACCAACACTTTCTTTTGATACCTTTAGGGTGTCAGCTATCTCACACAATTTCACTTTACGGTCATCCAAAACAATTTTGTGGATTTCTTTGATGTTTTCCGGTGTAACCACCTCATTTGGGCGTCCATAGCGTTCAGCATCATTTGTATCTGTACGATCGCGTTCAAATTCAGCGTACCGGTAAATGATGAGTGATTTTCCAGGGGCAGAGTCCCGTAATACTTATTAACCCATTGCTTTGCTTGAACGGTATTTTTCCCATCAAAAAACAGTGTTTAATCAACACACGAAATTCGATTTTTTCCATTGTTTTGAAAATATCAAAGCTAGCGTCACTAAAACCACTGTAACTTGTAAACTAATCGTCGAAATGTCATGAAATTTTGACACGTATCGTTTGAAGCTTGGTACTTCCTAAAAAATCATATGGATTTTTGAACAGGGCGACATCTATGTGTCAGACTCTTCAGCCTACTGTTAGTTCATTACAGTGGCATCTAAATGAAATCGACACTTAACTTACTGCTGCACTAAATGAAAGTCGTTCCGACCCAGTCTCGACTCATTGTTAAGAGGTGACTACTTTTTGCGGGCCTAGAAGGGGGCCTAGCTGCCATGAAACAAAACTAACAATCAGACATAAGCAAAACAGATTGCAATGGGCTATAACATATAGAAACTGGACGAAAAACTAACGAAATAAACGTTTAAGACGGATAAACCGAAAATCCATTTTGTTAAGTAGACAGAGGAGTATAGTAGGTAAATTGTCGAAATTTCTACACGGTTTAGGTAAGCAGTCGTAATTACAATTGATGTTTAAAGTGAAGTTAATGATGCAGACTTACAGTACGATTTTAATTTGATGTGGTAGAATTAACACATATACTACAATAGCTCTCTATTTTTCCACCAAGAAATACGCTACAATAAGGAACTAGTTTAGAGGTTTGAAAAGCAGGCAAGCTTAGTTATAAAACGCTTTGCTGGTTTTTACTGAAAGAGAACAACTAACTGCTTTATTATGTCTGTACGAGAGTAGGAAATCTCGTTATTTTCTAACTATGACTCAGACACTTTCTTATAAATTTTCCTATTTTAGTTGAAGTTGGATATAAAGGGTTTTTCATAAGGGATGTCCGTGATTTGACAGCTAATAGCAGCCATGTTGTTTGACATCTGATGTCAGTTGTGTTTAGTAAGATTTATCATTCAATCACGAATCTCCTTTATGTTTGTTCGTATTAACAAGGATCTCTTTGAAAATGCGCAAAACAGACATAATTATGAAACTAGATATAAAACAGATCTTTTAATTGAGAAGTGTAATTTTAGTTATATCCAAAGGGGTGTTGTTACAATATTCTTCCGTGAAAATATTTAATAGTTTCCCAGAGAGCGTTCGAAAATTACCGCAAGTAAGAGCCAAAACAAAATACGGAAGTTTTTATTATCGAAAGCTTATTATACTATAGACAGTTTCTTTAGTGATTCAGACAGACCTAACTTATGAATAAAATGTTAATTTTGTTGCTACTTGTTAAGGATGCTTTTCATCTTTCGTTGACTGTCTTTAATGATGTCTTCTGAGCCTTTTGTTTTTGTCATAAACATATGTATGTGTTTCGTGAATGTCCTTTTATCTTTTTGTTCTTTGTACAATGTTCCATACCATTTTGTGTTTATAAACTATTGTTATTCTTGGAACTAATAAATGATTATTATTATTATTAATCGTTTCACGTTAAAAGAACGCTTGGAAATTGTCAAAAATTACTACGCAAATTTGCGTTCAGTTCGCGCTACGCAAAGAGCAATTCGATCAAAACACTGTCGTCATTCTGTTCCAGATGATCGTGCGTATAATTAAAGATTTTGAAAGCGAATTTACTCTCCCACGATAAAAGGGTGCCTCAACGTGTAAGAAAAGCTCGCAGGGAAGAGAAATATCGCCGCCGTTCGATTCCGCGCTATTCTCAAGAGTTGGGCCTATCTCAGACGACAACTTGGCGAATTTTGCGATTGGATTTAGGTTTGCATCCGTATAAGATGGTATTGGTCAAGAACTAAAGCCTACGGACCATCGTTTTGCGCCGGAATTCGCCGATGGAGATGATGAAAGCCGACAGCCAATTTCATGAGAAAATCATCTTCTCCGATGAGGCCCATTTCTGGCTCAATGGCTTCGTTAATTTTGCATTCGCAAAAAATCACAGTGTGGATTATGGCACGGAGGTATTATCGGACCTTATTTCTTTAAAAATGAGGAAGAAGCTACCGTTACCGTGAATAGCGACCGTTTATAAACTAGATGCGGCAGGAATATTTCTTCTCAGAATTTGACGAAATGGTCGCAGACGACTTTTATTTGCAACAGGATGGCGCATCGCCCCATATTTCCGGCCCAAACATGGCTTTATTGCGCGCCAGGTTCGGTGAGTCATTAATTTCACGAAATGGCTCTACCGCTTGGCCGCCGAGATCGTGCGATTTAACGCTTTGGACTATTTTCTTTGGGGCGACGTTAAATCACAAGTTTACAGCAACCAACCAGCAACTTTTGATGCACGTGAAGCCAACATTCGTCGTGCCATAGCCGGCGTAAGGCCGGAAATGCTTGCCCGAGTCATGGAAAATTGGTGTGTGTAAGCGGATTCGTGTTTGCAAAAGAGCCGCGGCGGTAAAATTGTGCGATATCTTCTTTAAACCTTAGATAGCATAAAATTTCCCGTTAAATAAATGTTTCAGTATGAATTTTGCTTTAAAAACTCTTTGTTATGTTCAATTTTAAAGTTAGGACGCTTTTAATGGAAAATCCTCTATACATTAACGATAAAGTGAATTTTTGCTAATAACCTTTGAAGTCAAAATTTAACTTTCAAAACTACATGGCCGTGATTAGGCCATCAATTTCTATATTTGTATGAGATTTCACCTTTCTATGTCAAATAGTCCCGGAGAAAATCGGTTGTGACAGAGAGACGGACACCGATGTGATTTATTTTGTTATTCTGTTTTTCACTTTTGGCACGGAACACTGAAAATGAAATTTGCTACTTGTCGATTGAAACAATACCGCAGCAGCAGTTATCTCAGACACAAAAAAGAATAGACGAATATATGATCCATAAGAAACTTTAATGAATGCGGTAAAAACAAGTGGAAAAACGCGGACAGATTTCCAATCCTGTCCTATGGAAAACAATTACTGTATCCCGCGTTAGTGCAGCGTCGCTAAAAACCTGAATAATTATACGTGTTCTGCTAGTAAAACCGGCTGCGGATACGTACCGGTGTTGCCACTTATACCTATTAATTTTAATAAGAGGTTATATATGGTTACATATAACTTATTAAAGTGCAAATTTATAAAACATTCAGCTGTTTTCTTGTAAATATAATGTTATTTATTTTCCTAGAAAAACTATGCACGATAATTTTACTTCATTAGATTGGACTTAATAATATAACGAAAGCGGTCTCCGTGAACCATCGAATATTATAAATTTTAGAAATCTGACAACATTTACATTCAACTAAATCATAACTCATCCTTTCCAATTGAGCTTCCTTGAGTCCCTTGTTAATGTTGGATCGGATTTAGATGTAAACAAGTAGAGCCTTGTTTGTAAGGCCAACCCTGCTGATATGTACAACGAAAAATGGTAGGTCTTTCAAATAGAATTCAAAAAATATTTAAGATCTAGTAGGACCAAGCATGACAATACGTACGTTGTTGGAACACACCTGACTCCCAATGAACACTATTTTGTAACGGAGCGAAACTGTAATTTTCTTCATCCTCAAAATAAAAGTAAATTTTGGAAAATATGAAACATTCATAATCTTGGTCACCTCGAAATCTTAACGACTTTTGCGACCACACTTATCCACTATTAAAATGCTCCAGTTTATGCTGGTTTTGCCATTAGGTCGGCTTTCAGCGGACCTGTACTAACTAACATAAAATATCATTAAATTTTTATTATTTTACGTTGTCCCGGTGCCTCTTTATACTGACACCACGTATATTTCATATTTAATTTTACCGTTTGGTGACATAGACTGTTAAGTCTTAATGATTGTTTTAATATGTTTATTAAAATTCATGTAGAAAGTCTCTTATGTGTGTAATATTCGCCAAATGTAAATTGTCCTTTCGTTTTTGTCCCCGTAAGTACATTTAATATTTTGAAATTAGGTAAAGTCATTGTTCACAATTACTACAACTGTATAATGTACAGTTTAGCCAAAAGTATTTGTCCCCCCTTTATTCCTTGGAAAAAACGAAAGAACGAATTCTTGAAAAGTCAGCAATGACCAGAACCCAAGAATATTGGTGGTTTGGTGAACTAAAATGCGGTCGTACAAGCACCGAAGATGCATCACGTTTCGGACGTCTGAACGAGGCAGTAATTTCAAGAAAAGAAAAATTCATACCTCTGTCATATTTTGGTCCCATCTCGAATAAAATATTTCAAGTTCCCACAGCCGAAGAAACAAGAATAGCTTTAAAACCCGGTCAAAAATTATCCAATATATTTTTCAATGCCAAAGATAAAACTAATAAACATAATAAATTAGGAGTTTATAAACTTAATTGTCAAGAATGCAATAGCTGTTACGTAGACCAAATGGGACGGAATTTCAAAACAAGATTCGCAGAATATAATGCTTCTTATAGGCTAAAACATGGAAATTCACACTTTGCTAAACATTTTTTAGAAACAGGCCATCCATTTCCCAATATTAATCGTATACAAATACTCCATACGGCACCTAACGGGTCAAAATTCAATTTCTTAGAATCTATAGAAATTTACAGACATTCAAAGAACCATAATATAAATTTACTAAATAGTCAATTAAACGTAGCAAATTCCGTCCTTTATCAACTTTTATAGTACATAATATACCCATTCCCCATCCATTCATTACACAAGTCTGCAAAAAAAAAATGAGAGCTGTTTTGGTTTTTTGCGTAATTCTTATGTTTTTGGGTGTACTGAATCCGAAAATGACTTTCATTTTGTCATAGAACGTCACGTTTTCTGACAATGTAGGTAACTATGTTAAACAAGTTATCATCTTAAAATAAAAGATAAAAGACTAAAAAATTTTTTTTAAATTTATAATTGCGTAACAAAACTTATTTTTTTATCTAAAATAAATTCATTAGTAAGCACTAAACACATTTCTTTTTCCCAGTGAGACTCCTTTTGGTACATTTTCGCTTGTAGGAAGCATCTGGAAGGTCTCTCTGAAGCGTCCAACAGTAGTCTGCCATCACTGAGACGCTCCATCTTCCCTCGTATATTTTTTCCATCTCCTTAATATCTTGGTGAAATCGTTCACCTTGCTCTTCACTCAGATCTCCTAAATTTTCTGGAAAGTAGTCGAGGTGGGAATGAAGAAAACGTACTTTTAAACTCATTAGGCAACCTAAAGCTTGAAATGCTTTTAACATTCTTTTGACGATTTGTTTGTAGTTAGGGTCTTTGTTATTGCCTAAAAATTTCTCTATGACCTCTTTAAAGGCAATCCACCCTTCTCTTTGAGGATCCGTCATGGTTGTGATGAATTGTGGATCAGCCATAATCTGGTCCAACGAAAACACCTTCCTTCAACTTTGCCTCCGAGAGGCCTGGAAACTTTGATATTAAGTATTTGAAGCAATTTCCATCTCTTGGAAGTGACTTTACAAATTGCTTCATCAATCCCAGCTTTATGTGAAGCGGTGGTAGAAGAACTTTATGAGGAGGCACCAAAGTTTCATGCAGGACGTTCTTTTCGTCAACTTTAAGCTCCCTCGGAGGCCAACACTTTTTCGTCCAGTGATTTGCTCGGTCTCTACTATCCCATAGACACAAAAAGCAAGGGAATTTGGTAAAACCCAGATTGTTGTCCGAGCAACATGCCCAAGATTTTTAAATCAAACACACACTTGCCAACCGTGGTCTTTATATTTTAATTTGCAAAGAATCAATTCCAAGTTCTTGTAGGTTTCCTTGAGGTGTACGGAATGACCGACAGGAATGGAAGCATAGAAACCGCCATTGTGAAGCAGAACTGCTTTAAGGCTTCTTTTTGAAGAATCTATGAAAATACGCCACTGTGCTGGGTCGTACGAGATCTTAAATGTATCCATCAAACCTTCAATATTGGTACAATAAACCAACTCGTCCTCTTGGGCAAAGTAGGAAGTGAACTGCTTCTCACGATATCTAAACCAGGAGGAAGACACTCCGGCAAAAGTAAGTTCCTGCTTTTGAGCCTTGATCCAACCAACTCAGCAGCGTATTTGGGAAGATTCAAGTCTCTTACCAAATCATTTAGCTCGCCCTGGGAAAACAATTTCGGACTGCTGTTATCTTCAAATTGAAAACTTGACTTGTCATCGGGTTCAGGTACAGCACCATCTTCGTTAGAACTTGGAATCTCTTCCAAGGTAGCAGGGGCCTTAAGCACTGGTATTTCGGTCCCATGAGGGATGGGACGAATAGCTGATTGCAGATTGGGGTATGAAATGGACTGCTTCCATTTTGAATTATACCCTTTCACATTACACGAACAAAAGTAACAATCATCACTATGGTTCTTTTGCTCGTGCCATACCATAGGAATCGCATATCGGAAAGCTTTTTTCTTGCCCTTAAACCAATTTCGAAGGACTTCAACACATCGTTTGCAGACTTTATGAGGTGCCCAAACTTTATCCTGATCTCCAAGTTTTAAGCCAAAATACGTGAAGTATACTGTTTTTACAAAGTCCGTAATATTAAGGTGTTGCTTTAATACCATATATTCGCCACAAATATAACAGAAACTGTCAGACGAATTCACACATTTCCGCACAGATGACATTGCACTATATTGAACCAAGATCTATAAAACAATGACGAGTTAACACGTAATTGTACCGCGCCACTTTCTACAATACGGAGCGCGCACGTTCTGGTTACAACGTTTATGTTTGTTAATTTAGCTCACACAGGGCGTTCTTTATTTAGAAAGTAATGATAGTTATGGCCTGTATACATTTAAAGATAGTAATGAAAATAAAATTGCACCTATTTATTTATGACTTCAAGTTAGCCCAAAAAAAAAAAAAAAAAAAACCTTTTTTATAATAAAATTTTGCGTTTTTACAAAATAACCTGACGTTCTGGAATTTTTGAGTATTTTTTTAGTTTTCAGAACACCTAAATACATAGAAATCAGTTGAAAACATCCAGACAGCATTTTTGTTGCAGACCTGTGTTATATAAACATAAATACCACAAATCTGTTTTAGTCTTAGTTAAGCCTTTGAAAATATAGTCGTACTACGAAATCGCGATAATTAAGTAATTTTATTGTTTTTTTTATTTTCCAAGATATTACCGGAAAACCGAATTTTTTATTTTATTTTAGATTTTGTGGGCTTAAAGTACATCGAATTTTAACAAACTTTTTTTTATCGTATCCTACGTCCAAAAACCTACCTGTGTGCCAAAATGCAACCTGTTAATATTTAATGAGAGCTCAAAACCCCTGGCGACTGGAAAATATGTAATTGTACAGATTTTATGATTTTTTCAGTTATTCTGAGCAAAATAATGAATTTCAGAGAGGGCATAACAAAGAACATTTCGCACTGAAAGACAATTGTATTGACCTAATCAATGGAGACATAACACACAGTTTTTCACTAATTTCCTTCCGTTGTTAACCCGGAAAGTGTAAATTAAATTTCCGGATCCATTTACCCCGTCTTTGTTCAACAAAAAAGTACCCGCAATCCTTTTAAAAATGTCCTCTTGGTCGCAGAAAAATCTTTTTGTTGATAAGGTAAATACATCAAAACCACTAACTTGTTTCCATTGTGAACAGGCATTGTATTCCATTTTAATTTCGGAGATACATGTCTGCGTGCGGAGATTACTGAAAAACGCTGAGGGAGTATCTCTTTGCGAGTTTTCTTTTAGTGACACAAAAGGTGCTTTTATCGTGTTGTCTAAACGACAGACTATTTTTTATAGGGAATTTAAAAAGCCTTATAAAGGCTTTTATTATATTGTGCTCTCTCTCAAAATGTTAGTAATATATTCTCGAAATAATGTAATATATTCTTAAAAATATTGTTTTAGTTTTGCCAATTTTGTTAACGCAGTAGATTAGATTTATTTGGATTTTATTTAAAACTAGTAAAAGTTCGTAATTTTCCTAGCGGGTGTTCGTGACTCTGCTCGTGAAAAAACGTTTTGAGTTCTTTTATATTTATTTAGTAACGGCACACAGGCTTTCTGGTTTGAAGAACAGGAAAAAGTTACGCGGTGTGGGCCTTCCCCTTCAATTTTCATCTCAATCTATTTACAGCTGTTGCCATCCATCCAATGCCCGCAACCCTCTGTATATCGTCCCGGCATCTTGTTTTGGCACATCCTACGCTCCTCTTTTGTTCTCGTGGTCTCTATTCCCTTGTTGATTTGGCCATCAGTCGTGCGTGCCACATGCCCATCCCATTGCTACTTTCTTTCTTCTACTGGCTCTACAATATCCTTTACTTTCGTTTGTTCACGTATCCACTTGTTCCTCCGTCTATCTTTAAGTTTTAGCCCGACCATTTGCATTTCGTGTGCTCTCTGGGTACGCGCCAATTTTTGCATATGGGCTTTATTCACGTAATCAGGGGAAAAAATGCACTGATCATAAATTTAGGCCTTTAACGTATTTGGGATGTGAGAATAAAACACTAAATTTCTAGTAAAATTTCCACTTTTATTGATTACACAGCCCCACAAAAAAAAAGTGGGGTATACTTTTGATGCGATATATCAGATCCGTAGTATTTTTGCCCGCTGATCACGAATCTGACGTCAGAATATCGCCATCACATCTCAATTTTTTTCTAACCTCAAAAAATAGGTAAAAATTAGTAAAAATTAAGAAAAATATACTCCTAAAAAATTGATTCAAGCTTTTTCATGAATCCAAAGATGTATTAATATGTATTCGGACACGCTAAGCTAATATTCATCGGTTGGATTGAGCCATACAGTTCTGTTTTCTTTCTAACCTCAATAAATCAGACAGATATAGTGCTTCTCGAATGCAAAAACGAATTCAAATTAAAATTCAACCGATTCTTACCAAATTTGGTACACGGGGGTTTTTTGGGTTGCTGATCATGAATCTGAGGTTGGATTTGCAAAATTCAAGATGGCAGATGTTTTCGCGCCATTTTGAACGCCGAGAAAATTCATCGGTCGATTTTTATTCTTCTACCTGCATCCAGGGCACCTCCACGTGGTGACGTTGGGCAACGGTGTTACTCCACTAGCCGGCAGAGTCCCTGGATAACGGCTTAGATGCCGTCATGGCAGGTAGAAGAAAAGAGAATTACGATGCAGGGACTCGGAAACCCAGTATCGGCGGTTGGTCAGGGTGGGAAAGCGGGCCCGCAGCCGTCGTCATCCAGCATTAAAAGTTGTTAAGTCGTTAATTCAAATCTTCATTTACGAATTGACTAAGACAAACGACCCGTATTGCTGACCAGAAGAAGAAAACATCAACAAAAATTAAGTACTCAGTAATCGTCACTGAATTTTTAAAAAAAGATTTATTCCTTAGGTGACTCCACTTTTAAATCCTCATTTACTAGAGACGTATATCTATTTATATGATCCGAAATAAGGGCAACAGTCAACTGAATATCGTACAGAAAAACAAATCAACGTCGAAAAAAAACCTTGTACAAGTCGGTCGGAAATTGGTCATGGTGATGATAATCGCTTTCTACGATTGCTGTGGTGTTGTTGTGCACAAAGAGTTTCATTGAACTAGTAAAAACAATTAACAAAGAGTATTGTTTAGGTGTTGTGAGTAGCTTACGGGACTGAGTATATAAAAAAAAAGAGTTTTGACAGAATAATTCATGAATTTTTAAGAAAAAATGAAACGATGAGTATTGAGAACTATGTAATTTAATCCTGTTCCATAAGCTGAAAGTATCACTCCGTGGGCACCACATTAAATGTCTAGAAGTTATAAAGTGTTTTGAAGATTGAAAAAACGTTAGCCTAGTGTGTTCCAGTGGGGGAAAATTAATCTGAAAAGAATCAGACAGATCATCATATTAGACCTTCTATGTTTTGAACACAGGTGTATTTATTATTTGAAAAAAGTGACGCTTTAGAAGCAATTTAAACATTTTCTTGTATTCCATGAACTCTGCTCAAAATAAAAATATTGCCCTTTTCAGATTGATGTTTAAAACATGAGCATTTTGTTAAATTTAACAGGCTTATTCGTACTAAATGATATGTCAACATGCGTGATTTCATTTGCATTCGAAATAATGCCAAAACTAACACAACTAACTCCAATAAATCCATTATATATTGCTTTTCTTTCAATTTTAATTTACATTTACAAATTTGTTTATTCTATTTACTGTAATTTCAATAAAATTTTAATCAATTTTCAGCAACTACTAATTATGTGTTTTTTTATCAACATTTTAAGAGTCCATTTATTTTAGACATAATATTTTAAAATGTTTATTTTTCATGGGGTTCTCGATTGCTCATCAAATTATTCAGATCAATAGTCGGATACCCCAATCGAAGCCGAGCTGAGTATCCCAATTTTCAGTACAATTTATCGTTGTACCCTGTATACAAAAATTAGGGGAGCTGATAGAATAAAACGCAAACTTGGTGCACAACACAACGGTAATCGAAGAAAATAGTTAAAACGACCTCGATTTTTGACCGATTTTGACGTGTTTTTTTTTTAGTTTTTGGTCAACTTTTATACGATATTTTCTGGATTCTTGCTCTGTCTTCTGACCATCGTAAGCAGATTCACGCCTTATCACCTGTAATTCTGCATTTCAAAGTGAAGTCATGCAAAAAAGGGTTTTTTAAAAAACTGAAAAATTCAAAATAAATCGAAAACTATTCGAAATAGGTATATGATATACTTTATAAAAGTTAGAGGGTTTTGTAAAATTCTATCAGAAAAAATAAGAATATACAGGGTGTGCCACTTAAAAAAATTGAGATTTTTCAATTTAAAATAGTCGAAATGTATAAATTTATTTTAAAACACCCTGTAGCATCTAACTCATATTTCTTTACATATGTCTTTTTTTTCATCTCTATAGAACGCTCGTACCAATTATGGGTATTCCACCTTCAGAAACAATGGCGCTACTGGCAATTTTTTACAAAACTGAAAACTAGTATTTTTTTTTAAGAAAATTGAAATATTAGAAAAACTACTAGGTTTAGGTATATAATATTATTAACAAAAAAGTTACAAAATTTTACGCAGAATTTAAAAATAAATTAGAAAATAGGATGTTCCATTTAAAAAAAACATATGTTATATCGCCACATTTTTTTGAAGTACCCTGTATACTCAAAAATAATTTTAAACTGTGCACCTTAACATTCCCTAAAAGTATTGTATTTAACATTTTTTCGTCATTCCTGAAACAAATGAGATAATGAACTTTACTATATTGTTAACTCACCCTATACAGAATGAAAAGTTGTGGAGTGTAAAGCTTTCTGGTTCGTCAGAAAAATATGAACAAACAGTTTAATCATTTTTTTCGATATAAATTTTAATTTTAGTTCATATTACTCAGTATATATCACCACTACACCAAACACTTTATTTTTGCACTCGACGCGCGTTTCGCTAACCATGTTAGCTTCATCAGGAGCGATGATTGACTCAGTCAATCGAAACGCGCGTCGAGTGCAAAAATAAAGTGTTTGGTGTAGTGGTGATATATACTGAGTAGTATCATTGTGCCAAAGATTCCACATTCCCAACTTAGTTTAGTTCATATGTTTGAAATATTTTATTTAAAAAATTGCCTTTTTTGTGGATCGACTCTGCCGAAGTTATTTAAAAGTAGTTCACGTGTAAAATGTAAATTTTTAAGCCAATTGATTGCCCGTAAATATAACGCTGGAGAGTGGCAATTTGTTAATTTTAGTACAGTTTATTGACTTTTTGAAAAATAGAGCAATAAAGCAACAATAAACATTTAAAAATGATTTGTTGATTAAAATTTAAACTATTTTACAATTTATTTTGTTTTGTTAAAAACCCAAAAACGTTTAATAAATTTAGAAACTAACATAATTTGATCTTTTAGTTAAATTTAACAATGCACACATGAAAATTGTTATAAATCTCATAGCAAAAGCTCTTTTGGTGCAATTTTATTAACACCAAAGCAGAACAAAGAAAACTACGGTTTTTATTAAATCTTTAACACTTATCAAACACATTTTTAAGTGAAAATATAAACGTTAAAAACAAGTTTGAATTAAAATTACTATATTTTATAAATATTTCGTAGTTTTCGCGCGAATTTCTTCCTCTTCTTGAAGTGCCATATACAAGACGGACGTAGGCGACCGTCTCACCTTTACTTGTGGTTGGTGTCTTTTTAAGGGAACGGAAAAATCGACTTTTTAGAAAGTAGCTTATTGGAAAGTATTATATTTCAATAAATTTCAGAGGAATATTTCAAATACTTTGGAAGTTATAGACGATGATTATAGCTCCAAGTGCAAGGCAGGCCAAATCGACAGCGTGGCGTGCTAACTTACCGTTCAGCCGTTTACAAAGGTTTTGCTCTATCTGCGTCGAACGTCTGCTGCTACTTTTATGATTCTAAGAAAGATAGGAGCAGGTAAAAGGAGAGCTTACTATAATGGGTATAATATATTTTCAGCTTGGGCCAAAACTGTAGCTCCAAGGCAAACGGTACGCTGGCCTGCTCAATTCGAAAATATCGCTCGCAAGGCTAACATCACTAAGTAAAGGTCTCGGCTAATATTGTGCAAAATGGATAAAAAATACGGGAAATTTAGTTCGAAGCGAGTGTACAGACCACGTAAAAGACAGTTTATGGTAATCGATTTTCAGATGAAAATAATCCTAATTTTGTCAGTACATCTGCAGAAAAAATTGTTTGATGAGTAAAGCCGCCAATAAAGAGAAAGATAAAAACGACACTTGAGAACGAGGCGTATGAGGAGTCGGGAGGAATTTTGTATGCAGCAGGTATAGCTGATTGAATGTTGACGTTGTATGTCAAAAAAGGTTTGTTAAAATCTCAAACGCGTTATTTTCAAGGCAACGTTTTTGTAATCGGCGTGCGCGATAACTTAAAAACCATTTAACCGATCAGTCTGAAATTTTAATATGTTCTTCTACACAACAATAGCCCCAATATAAATTAGAATAAAAAACAATTGGTTAATGTTTTTCCTTAATTTTTAATGTTTTTTTTTACGAAAAAAAAAAAAAAATGTTATTTTTGAGACCATCAACTATGGAGGGCCACCATTTTGCAAATTTTTGCTTAAACAAAATAATCGTAATCTATATTGGGACCACAGTCATACTTTTTCTAAGGATATTTTTTTCCACAGACAAAGGGGTAGTTTAAATGCCGGTTCCGAACGGCCAAAGTGAGAGGGGTTTACTAAATATGATACTACGGACGGTTTGGCAGTGCCTTCCCGAGAGAAGCGAACGAGACGCTGCAAAGTTTTTTTTTTTTTTGTTGATTTATTAGTTTCTGAGCCGAGATTCGAACTCGGGTCTCCGGCGTAGAAGGCAGACACCTTATCCACTACGCAATGGTCGCCTCTCAATTCTTCTACAGTAAAAAATATTTCTGTCTACTGGAAATGCGCTCAAATCCACCCGATATCTAAAAAGGCAAAATAAACCCTCTCAATTACCAACCAGTCGCATTATTTTCAATGGTATCGGAGACTATAATAATGGTTATTAACCCACGTCTTTTAAAACAACTAGAAGGGTCTAATATTATTAGTAACCACCAATATGGCTCCTGTTAACAAAAATCTCGTAACTTATGTCACAGATCTTTGAACAAAAGCACCCCAATTAAAAATAATCTATGATATATCAAAAGCTTTTGACCGTGTAGTATATGACGTCTTTGATCTTCTTTATAGCTCTCTAATTTCCTCAGAAATAACCCTTTGTAAGTTGATGGCTTTCTCTCCGACACTTTCACGATTGTGAGACGTCGTCACTAACTCATCCTGAGTGGGTTGAGATCACAGAATTTGTAATATTAAAATTTCCTTCCCATATAAATGATAGTAAATTACAGCATGTTATTTGACATTCTTTATCATGATAATACGGCGTATTTCCTCACACTTAAATTACTCCCTTTTAACCAAAACAAACAAATTTATTGTCCTTTAAAACATCCAAGAGATCTTGTAAGATAAGGTGGTGCTTAAAGACAAGACATTAACGTCTAGTGTTAATGATAAAGACAGTAAAAAACGTGTTGAAAACGAACCAATTTAGGAGATACGATCTTGACATAGCCCCAGAATTATTTTCCTTTTAGTTTTCTTTTTATCGAATATATATTTTATGTAGAGAAAAATAGTCGTATGGTCGTAAATTTTTTAAAGAAATATTATCACACGTTTTGGTCGCGCTTGTCATTGTGTCATATGAAGAGTACAGGCAACGAACAATGAATGTCACAATTTTTGTATTTTTATTCTTCTAATGGTAACACATTTTTTATCTGTGGCGATTTCGTTTTCAATCACTGATTTTACAAAAGAATAACAGATGTCGCTAAAAACACTCTTTTGTCTATACCCGAGGGGAAAAAAACTGGGAATGTCTATGGCATACTGGTAAAGAAGAAGGATTGTCCAAAAAGTGTGATTTTGACGTTAGAAAAGGACGTTGGCTGAAAACGATAGTGGTTTTACTAATAGACCGACAAAGAAAAGAAAGACGACCGGTAGAACTGAAGAAGTCATGAAAAAGTTGCGCCTTTCTACTCATGAACAAGGGGTACCGTGTAACTGCTCAAGATTCAAGTTGTAAGGTGTTAACTTGCCCGCACTTTTGTACCCTGTGAAAAGTTGTTTGTCCCACGCTTGAGCACAATTTTCTTGCAGCCCCGCTTTAATTTCTGATAATGAATTGAGTGAATCCTGATTTTAAAAGAACTAAAGAAATTAAACACACACTAGCTCAGTTTTCTTTGGTAGAGAGATATGGGTAAGAGATAATTTTTGTACGTCTTTTTGGAATTATTTTCTATTTTTAAAGAAACCTCAGCTGTACGACTTTTTGGGCACCATTCATTTTAAAATAGAAAGGATCTAACTTCAGCTAAAAAAATGAAAAAAATACTGAAAGGGTGTACTGTTGGTAAATAAAAAAATCAGTTTGGTACAGCCGTTCTTATCCTGAAAAGTAAGATAGGTATTCAGTGAGACACTAGCTTTAATCAACAAAAAGAAAATTTATTCATGTTTTTAAAAATAAAAAGTTCTAACCTTTGCAGTTTTACAGGATTACTTAAAAAATTTTAGCCTAACAGGTAGTTATGACATTTAAATTCTAAACTCTGACTACTCCCGAGGACGAAAAATAGTGCTTTTCACTTCACTTTTTAGTCAGTTCGAATTGCTGTTAAGGCACTACTCAGGGATAAGTCTATGGAAGGATGTTTTTGGTAACTTACTGTTTTGATTTCGGCTTCGATGGAACACGACCGATTTCACACTTTTCTAGTAAACACTTAGAGAGCCCACTACGGCTTTTAGTTAAAAAAACTTGTGCTTTATTTAGCTCTCATGATTGTAGTTATGAGCCTTTACTGCAGCTCTGTCGAAGGAAGCCTACTTGGCGGCTCCGATGAAAATTAGCCTGGCTGCGGCTTGATGGTACACAGCCTCGATCCCTGTCCTACCGGACCCTTAAATAAGCCGTGGGCCTTCTCTCGGTCATATCGCGACGCCGGAACCAAAAATCCGGATACACGTTTTCAACCAATCCCGGCGTGCCGATAGATTCGGTCAGAAACCCGCACAGCACACTAATATACCGAACGGCTTGGAATCTCTTGTTAATATACCGTTCGATACAAAAATGAAAATAAGTACAATTTGAAGTGAAAAATCAGTAACATTACATGGTCTTAAAATCTAGGAAAAAATGAATGTTACAAAGTATTTCGATAATTTGAGTGAGGATAATCGGCGAAACATTATCAAATCCTTTAATTCACTGGGTAGTGTCAGTGAGCAGAACTTATATTTGTCGGGGCTTATAAATGTTTGTAATGTTCAACGCAGAAGAAGCAGAAAAACGGAAGGTGAGGATAGTTCTCATACAGCTGCTACAGCTATAAAGTGAGAGTTAAAAACGAAGAAGACATGAAAGATGTGTTTATTTGTTTCAAAGCATTCATTTCATTACATGGTATTACCAAGGGAAAAAGGGTAGATCAAAGAGGAAAACACGAAACCACAAAAAATTGCACCGGAAGTAAAAAAAAAGTTTTCAATCATATTAATTCGTTCAAAGGTAGACTGAGTCACTACAGTTTAAATGACAGTAGGAAAACTTACTTAGCAGAAGACTTGTCAATAAAGAAGATGTACAACATGTTTTTAGAAGACAATAAACATGAAAAACTTATTTCGCATGAGTCTTACAAACATATTTTCAACACAGAATTTAACATTGCCTTTGGTTATCCAAGGATGGATACATGCGGTACCTGTGATACTTATTTAGCTAAAGCTAAAGTACTTAAAGAAGAAAAAAAACTAGATGAATTAAGTCAGGTAACAATTTTAAACAAAGTTCACCTGACAAAAGCACATGTTTTTTTTTTATGACAGAAAGAGGACAGTTAAAAAACAAAGCAAGAATCAAAAAGATTTTCTGGCAATAGCCATGAACTTTCAAAGAATATATCTCTACCTAATATCACAATGAATTATGTCTGTTACAAAAGAGTTATCAATATACTCATTTAATATTCATAATCTGGGGACTGGGCAGTCTTATTTTTATTCCTATACTGTAACATGTGGCAAGAAAGGTTCCAAAGAAGTGGTTTCATTTTTATTTGATTTTATTACCAATCACATGGACAAATCTGTAAAACATCTTGTAGTTTTTTTGTGCTTCCTGCGGGGTTCAAAATAAAAAATTACATTGTGTTTAGGTTCATACATACTATCGTACATGAATTAAATTTACTGGACTCCATCAAAATAACATTTCCCATAAGAGGACACAGCTATCTAGAATGTACTCAGTATATATCACCACTACACCAAACACTTTATTTTTACACTCGACGCGCGTTTCGCTAACCATGTTAGCTTCATCAGGAGCGATGATTGACTAAAGCTAAACTACCAAATCTACCCTATTTATACTTAGCCTAACCCTTGAATTACTCAAGCGGAACTAATGACATAGGCAAGGCTATCAGTTCCGGTCAAGTAACCAGTAGAGGGGACTATAAGGAATAGGCCCTCTGTCTTTGTTTAAACTACTTTTACATTTTATGATTTCCATACTTTCGTATGCGTTCAACAATCTCCTATCAGATACATTTTTTATTAATCTTAGATTATCTAACGTTACAGTATGATCAGCTTCAAGAGCATGTTCGGCAATGCTAGACTTTTCTGTTCTGTTGTATTTTAAGTGTGCTAAATGTTCTTTAAATCGTGTTCTAATTGACCTTTTAGTTTGCCCAACATACTTTTTGTCACAATCATTACAACTAATTTCATAAATTCCACTTTTCTCACAATTAGGAATCTTATCTTTGGGATTTCCTAAGATATTCCTCAGATTGTCTGATGACTTATAGACTAAGGTGAGGCCTACCTTATTAAATACCTTATTGAGTCCCTTGCTATATTTCGGATTATATGGTATGGAGACATACTTGGTGTTATTTTCTTCGCGTGTAAAAAAGGTGGAATTCTGAATATTAAACCTAAACTTATGCCTATTTATTAGCTTATTTACTAAGTCATCGTCATAAACCATTAACTCTAGTTATATTTCTAATACGATTCCTTTCTTTATTAAAGTTTACTCTATTCAGAGGGAAAGTGACCAAACGATGAACTAAAAAATGTAATGAGGCTAATTTATGTTGTTTGCAATGAAAAGAATCATTAGGAATATATCTATCTGTTACTGTGTCCTTCCTATAGATATCAAATTCTAATCTATTATTATTTTTAATAATTAAAATATCTAGAAAAGGCAATTGTCCTTTGTTCTCAACTTCGTAAGTGAATTTAATGGAATCATACCGGCTATTTAATTTGGAAACAAAATCATCAATATTTGCTTTCTTTGTATCAAAAATCGCGAAAATATCATCCACATACCTATACCATACCCTTGGGAAATATTCGAATCCTTGACTGGCTTCGATTTCAAACTTACTCATGAATAAATTGGCTATGAAAGGTGACAAGCAATTACCCATAGCTGTTCCTTCTTTCTGAACATAAAATTGATTGTTATATTGGAAATAATTTTGTTCCATACAGAGTTTAGATAATATTAAGTATTCACGAATAATTTCGTCTTCAAAGTCATTCATTCTAAGTAATTCTTCGAGATATTGTAAAGTTTGTGGAATTGGCACACTTGGGAACAAAGAACTAACATCAAAAGAAATTAAGACTTCACCTTCATTAAGAACTAGATTTTTTGTTTTATTAATGAATTCTAAAGAATTTTTCACTGCGAAAGTATTTAATGGTAACTTCTCAAGTTCTTTTGATAACCATTTGGATATTAAATATGTGGGTGATCCGACCGATGAAACAATGGGTCGCATTGCTTTTCCAGGTTTGTGAATTTTGGGTAAGCAATACAATTTTGGTATGGTCGGATTACTCACATTTAATTTAAATTTTAGCAAATTAGACAAGGTTCTTACATTTTTTTAAAGAATTTTTAACCTCTGATATCATTCTCGGTAATGGATTTCTTATTACTTTTTCATAAGGGCCAGATTCGATAAGATTATCTACGCGTTCAAAGTAATGATATCAGAGGTTAAAAATTCTTTAAAAAAATGTAAGAACCTTGTCTCCGATTTGCTAAAATTTAAATTAAATGTGAGTAATCCGACCATACCAAAATTGTATTGCTTACCCAAAATTCACAAACCTGGAAAAGCAATGCGACCCATTGTTTCATCGGTCGGATCACCCACATATTTAATATCCAAATGGTTATCAAAAGAACTTGAGAAGTTACCATTAAATACTTTCGCAGTGAAAAATTCGTTAGAATTCATTAATAAAACAAAAAATCTAGTTCTTAATGAAGGTGAAGTCTTAATTTCTTTTGATGTTAGTTCTTTGTTCCCAAGTGTGCCAATTCCACAAACTTTACAATATCCCGAAGAATTACTTAGAATGAATGACTATGAAGACGAAATTATTCGTGAATACTTAATATTATCTAAACTCTGTATGGAACAAAATTATTTCCAATATAACAATCAATTTTATGTTCAGAAAGAAGGAACAGCTATGGGTAATTGCTTGTCACCTTTCATAGCCAATTTATTCATGAGTAAGTTTGAAATCGAAGCCAGTCAAGGATTCGAATATTTCCCAAGGGTATGGTATAGGTATGTGGATGATATTTTCGCGATTTTTGATACAAAGAAAGCAAATATTGATGATTTTGTTTCCAAATTAAATAGCCGGTATGATTCCATTAAATTCACTTACGAAGTTGAGAACAAAGGACAATTGCCTCTTCTAGATATTTTAATTATTAAAAATAATAATAGATTAGAATTTGATATCTATAGGAAGGACACAGTAACAGACATATATATTCCTAATGATTCTTTTCATTGCAAACAACATAAATTAGCCTCATTACATTTTTTAGTTCATCGTTTGGTCACTTTCCCTCTGAATAGAGTAAACTTTAATAAAGAAAGGAATCGTATTAGAAATATAACTAGAGTTAATGGTTATGACGATGACTTAGTAAATAAGCTAATAAATAGGCATAAGTTTAGGTTTAATATTCAGAATTCCACCTTTTTTACACGCGAAGAAAATAACACCAAGTATGTCTCCATACCATATAATCCGAAATATAGCAAGGGACTCAATAAGGTATTTAATAAGGTAGGCCTCACCTTAGTCTATAAGTCATCAGACAATCTGAGGAATATCTTAGGAAATCCCAAAGATAAGATTCCTAATTGTGAGAAAAAGTGGAATTTATGAAATTAGTTGTAATGATTGTGACAAAAAAGTATGTTGGGCAAACTAAAAGGTCAATTAGAACACGATTTAAAGAACATTTAGCACACTTAAAATACAACAGAACAGAAAAGTCTAGCATTGCCGAACATGCTCTTGAAGCTGATAATACTGTAACGTTAGATAATCTAAGATTAATAAAAAATGTATCTGATAGGAGATTGTTGAACGCATACGAAAGTATGGAAATCATAAAATGTAAAAGTAGTTTAAACAAAGACAGAGGGCCTATTCCTTATAGTCCCCTCTACTGGTTACTTGACCGGAACTGATAGCCTTGCCTATGTCATTAGTTCCGCTTGAGTAATTCAAGGGTTAGGCTAAGTATAAATTAGGGTAGATTTGGTAGTTTAGCTTTAGTCAATCATCGCTCCTGATGAAGCTAACATGGTTAGCGAAACGCGCGTCGAGTGTAAAAATAAAGTGTTTTTTGGTGTAGTGGTGATATATACTGAGTAGTATCATTGTGCCAAAGATTCCACATTCCCAACTTAGTATCTAGAATGTGATAAGAATATGAGGCTAATTAATCTTAAAGCCAAAATGGAGTTGCCATTTTGCCAACTGCTTAGAGGTTCAAAAAAAACAAAACCATCACCTTTTGAAGTAATTGAAATTGCTACAGGAGAAATCATAAGAGAATAGAAACAATTTTTGACTGGAAAATTCATGAAGAAATGCATGATTTCTATACAGAAGCAAAGAGAAGTGATGGTTTCTAAAAAAACATGGTCTAGTGATATTGCACAGAGACAATTACAGTGGGGCTTGGGACAAAACTAAGATTCTAAGTAAAAGTTGTAACCATGCCGCTAACAATGAGTTCAATCTTCCTGATTTTTCATATAAAGACTTTTTACCTATAAGTGAAGTCAAATACACAGATATGATGTGTCTAATGCCATTTTGTGCTAAGAACACACAACTCTTTTATGAAACACTAAAATATGATTCAAAAAATGCTGATGACTAGATTGGACATTCCTTGTTTGTTAAAATATTTAGAGTTGTTTTTTTCTTATTTTCTTTTGTTTCAAAAACTAACAAAACGTGATTTCACCAAAAAATATGTTTAATAATAACTAATAATTAGTCTTAAGTAAAAATTACCACATTCTTTAATCTCAATAAAAATATATAACCTCTAAACTTTTAATTGTGTTTTTCTCATAATCAAACTCATTTGGACATACCTTGATCTTTGCCTGTACCCTTCATAAACTCCTGGACAAAATTAACGCAACAATCTGAAAATTAATTTATCTTTTTCCTATGTCAGTTTTAAAGTTTATCAAGTATTTGAATAGTAGGCTATGCATATTTTGTTTCGTTGTTCATGACAGAAATCAAAACAATTCGTTTAGATTTACAGTTTTAAAGAATTTTTTAGAAGATAAACAATTTTCTGAAATAATGCGATAGATTTTCTTTAAAAGTAAGCTTAGAAATTGTTCCCTTTTTCAAAGTAATACGTTTTTGTGGTAGACTGTTTTATTTTTGACCCCGAGGAATTAGAAAAATGAATCGAACAAGGAATTTAACTGAACACGACGTAGTGCGGGCCTCAGTTTTATTGGACGAGGGATATTGTCAGAGTTATGTTGCCAATTTGTTAGGCAAACAATGTTCCACAATAAGTCGTATGGTAAGACGCTTGAATGAAGTAGGAACTTATTCTAGAAGGCTAGGGCAAGGGCGAAAACGATGCACTAGCGACCTAGATGAATGTTTTATAAGACAATATGCTTTAAGAAACAGGATTGTCACTAGTTCTATAATAAGAAACGAACTCGAAGCTGTTCGCAATGTCACAATTTCTTCTAAAACAGTTAGAACACGGTTAAATGAAGCTGAATTAAACAGTAGGAGACCAGCCACTGCGTCCTTGCTTACTAGAGAGAACAGAGTTGCCAGGTTACGGTCTGTGGATGATTGGAAAGGAAACAAGTTTTCTTCACAGATGAAACTAGGGTTAGTCTAAAACGTCCAGAGTATGGCGAAGACCAGGAGAGAGGTTTGCTCCTCGCAATATCTCTGCAAGGATTCCATTCGGCGGTGGCTCTGTTATAGTCGGAGGTGGCATCTGCTTTGATGCTCGCACAGAGTTAGTTCCTGTCCGTACGAGATCCATGAATGTTGACTACTGTCTTGAGAATATTGTAATAGAACATGTGATGCATTTCGGTCATTTTGTGGGGCCCAATTTCCTGTTTATGCAAGGCAACGTTCGACCTCACGTGGCTAGGGAGGTACTCGATTATCTTAATCAAGTTGATATACGGACTAGGCAATAGCCACCAAAAAGCCCGGATCTGAATCCGATAGAACATGTATGGGATCACCTTAAGAAAAATGTGAAACGTCATATACCTGCACCTAGAAACCTGGGGGAACTTGAAAATGCAGTTATCACAGAATGGGAGCAAATTCCTCAAGATTTTATTCAAAATTTAATTAGAAGCATGCCTAGGCGCATAAACGCTGTCATCCGAAGTAGAGGAGGCAACACACGCTACTAGTGTCTCAGTTACACCATTAATTTTGCTGCTAGTGTCCCAGTTTATTTTTTTCATTATTACATAATTTCAACGATTTTGTTATTAGGTCTTAAAAATAATTTTAATTCGAATCTTATAGAGAAATTTGGTAGCTAATTCACTTTTAAAGTAACCGAATAAGTTTTTTTCTAACTTTTAGTGTAACCAATGTTCATAAAAAATTATTAAAATTAATTCATTATAGAGATTTGTATGTTTTCATATATTGTTGTGTTAATTTTGTCCAGGAATGTACATTGTAGTATTTACTTTTCACTATGTGCACAAGCTTTGTAAAATTAAGGCATTTGATTCTGATTCCAGATTTATAAAAATAATAGAGAACATCCATAAACAAGCATCTACACATGTTAAAATTGACCAAAACCCACAGTCCACCATTAAAAAGAGGAGTGCAACAAGGAGATACGAGTACTATCTCAATATTTAAACAGTTCGCTCACACTTATGTGAGCATGTATGTTCAATTATCATATAATAGGCATTGATTTTGAAATGAGAAGTGTTTTAATTTGCTTTATACTTGAGAGCTGCAATGCGATAGTTGGCATTAAACTCCAAGAGATTAGTTGGGGCTAGTGGCAGGTAATGGGAACCGTAAACAGAGGCTAATGGTTTGTAATTTTTTTTTACTTGTTTAGTTTGAAATGATTAATTTCGCAAACTTACTGATATATTGTACCTCCTGAAACACATACCTGAAACAAAAAAAAACTAGTATAGTGTATTATATAAAAAAATATTAAAAACATTGAAAAGTCAGATCAATATTTATAATTAAAAAACGCTATTAATGTATAGACTTCTCTTTATCTGCTATATAAACTCTTTACTAAGCCTAGACATAGAAGGAGTTTCAATATCATATGCTGATGATACAGTTCTTGTTTTCAGAGACAAGACATGGGATGCTGTAAAATGGCAGTTGGTAGGGGCGTGAGCAATGTCGGGGCCTGGCTTGATTTGATGAAATTAACCGTAAATCTTTCTAAGACGGTATACATTGCTTTCTCTCTGACTGAAGCAAATCGACCGGACTTTGATTGTATGCAGGTAAACGATATGAACATGGTCATGAAAGAAATCACACACACAAAATATCTTGGAATTACGATTGATAAACATCTCAGATGGACTCAACATGTCCAAGATTTATCTAATAAACTGAGAAGACTCATATATAAGTTTTACCTAATAAGAAAAATACTACCCCTCAAACTACGGGTTACTGTCTATAAGGCATTGGTCGAGTCACTGTTGAGATATGGCATCATTGTGTGGGGTGGACTTTATAATAATGCACTGAGTCAACTGAGCTTGATACAAAACTATATTGTTAGAGTAATTTTCTTTCGTGATAGACTTTTTCCAACCAAGAGATTATATAATGAAAATATAATGAATATAAGAAATTTATATCTTTTAAACATTTCTCTATTTTGCTACAGAAATGAAAAAAAAATTATGAATCATCAATATAGAACTAGAAACAGAGAAAATGCGATATTAGTTGTACCCTTTAGAAAATATGACCGAAACCAGAGGTCTTTGCCAGTTTTGGGACCTAAAGTTTTCAATAAGTTGCCACAGAATATCAGAAATATAAATAATTATAAACTGTTTGAAAAAAAATGTAAACTGTTCATTACAGAAAATTCTGAACTATTATGTGGATTGTTATAATTCATAAATGCTATTGTCTGCATGTTTATATGTAGGTTTTTTCTTTTTCTTAGTTTTCTTATGTATTAATTATTACCTTTACCTTCTACAAATCTTAGCATAATTTAAATTGTATTTTAGCCTGCGCACCTGTGCATACAGGTGTCTCTATACACCTAGGCGCACCTTGTTTACTATTAGCTTGGTTCTAGACCGTCCAGGGGTTTTGAGCTTCCATTAAATGTTAACAGGCTGCATTTTGGCACACAGATAATTTTTTGGACGTAGAATGCGATAAAAAAAGTTTGCTGAAGTTTGATTACGCTAAGCCCACAAAAATCCAAAATAATATTATAAGTTCGGTTTATCGCTAATATCTCGAAAATAAAAAAGATATCGAAAGAGGAATAGCACCACGTGAAAGAGCGGAAAATTCTACAAAAAAGTAGTATTAGGATTTTTTCCAGATTTTTTTTATTAGCGTAAAATTTATTAAAAATTCAGATAAATGATTCAAAAAGAGTAGGGCCCCAAACAGGTTAATTTGAACGTCTTCGCGCACCGCTTGACGGTTAATCGATATTACTTGTTTTCAGAGTGTAAAAAAAATTGAAAGATAGCTTTTTGACGGGGAGACTTTCAGCTTTCCGATGATACTAATAATTTTTATTTTTGTTGCTTTATAATTTGTAAAACTTAAAAATGAAATTTTTGTTTGCGTGATTTTAACGGGCATACAGTAAATTATAAATATATTTTTTTTATGGGTCTAGCACACGTGCTGCAGGGAGGTACTTAAAGCGCTACAGGAGCGGCACGTGTGCGGAAAAAAAAAAAAAGCGATTCACGTTGCTCTTGAATCGCAGTAAATTGTACTCGGTGGGAAACACAGTCCTGGGCAAATTATTTCAAAGGGATGTTGTTCTCCATATAGAAGACTGCTTGAAAAGCGTTGTACGAGGAGTAACAAGCTGAACCTCATACGGATGTGAAGCGTGATGTGTATTTCTAACATGCACCGCTCTGAGAGGAATTAAACGGGCCACATCCTCCGAACACTTTCCATGGAAATACTTGTAGAATAAGCTCAAGTCGCCAACCGTTCCTCGATGTTTCGGCGAATCAAGGCCGCTGGTCAGTTCCGGGTCTCCAATCAAACGAACAGCTCTTCTTTGGATAGAATCCAACAAATGCAGTGTATGTTTGGGAGCGGAGCGCCGAACATGGGAGCAGTATTCCAGAGTTGGTCGAATTTGAGCTTTGTAAAGAATTAACAGTTGTTGTGGAGTGCAAAGCTTTCTGGTTCGAAATAATATTCCCAACTTTTGAGAAGCTCTCCTTGCTATTCCTGCAACATGCTTATGTCAGGACATATTTGCTCCCAAATTTAATAAAATATAGTATTGAAAATAAATCCTTATGCATATATCATTATTATACCTTAAGTTTCAATATAAGAATAAAAAAATACCCACATTGTCTGTGTTATTTAAAAAATAAGAAATAACCGGTCAAGTGCAAGTTGAACTTGCGCAATTAGTGTTCCGTACGTTGATTGCTTTTAAAATAAAAATTTTTGTTACAGAGGTATACGAGGCTGGTTTGAAAAGTCCGTGCAAAAATAAAAATTACTTATGTGTTTGGGGTAAACCTTTTTTATTTTTCGACATAGTCTCCTTTTAGGCTTATACACTTCGTCCAACGATGTTCTAGTTTGTTGATCCCTTCCAAATAATAGGATTTGTCCAAGCCTACAAAATATCCATTAGTGTCTGCAATCACCTCCTCGTTTGAATAAAATCTTTGTCCCGCCAGCCATTTCTTCAAATTGGGGAACCAATAGTAGTCCGAGGGAGCCAAGTCTGGAGAATAGGGGGGATGTGAAACGAGTTGGAATCCTATTTCCATTAATTTTGCGACCACAAACTACTGAGGTGTGTGCTGGTGCGTTGTCGTGGTGGAAAAGGACTTTCTTGTGGGCCAATCGCGGGCGTTTTTCTTGCAGCTCGGTTTTCAAACGGTCCAATAACGATGAATAATATTCACCTGTAATAGTTTTACTCTTCCAGATAGCCGATGAGGATTATCCCTTGCGAATCCCAAAAGACAGTCGCCATAACCTGTCCGGCCGAAGGAACGGTCTTCGCCTTTTTGGTGCAGATTCGCCCTTGGTAACCCATTGTTTAGATTGTTGTTTGGTCTCAGGAGTATAGTAATGTATCCATGTTTCATCCACAGTGACGAAACGACGCTTAAAGTCCTCCGGATTCTTCTGGAACAGCTTGCAAACCATCCTTGCAACACTTCACACGATTCCGTTTTTGGTCAAGCGTGAGCAATCGCGGCACCCATCTTACGGATAGCTTTCTCATGTCCAAACGTTTATGCAAAATATTATGTACCCGTTCAGTCGAGATGTCCACAGCACTAGCAATCTCACGCACCTTAACTCTTCTGTTATCCATCACCATATCATGGATTTGATCAATGATTTCTGGAGTCGTAACCTCCACAGGCCGTCCAGAACGTTCAGCGTCACTTGTGCCCATATGGCCAGTCCGAAAATTTTGAAACCACTTATAAACTGTTCTAATCGAAGGTGCAGAGTCACCATAATGTTTATCAAGCTTCTCTTTAGTCTCCTGAGGCGTTTTGCCTTTCATAAAGTAATGTTTAATCACCACACGAAATTCTTTTTCGTCCATTTCTTGAAAATCACTCGACTTCCTTGATTCACACGAATGCCAAACACAAAGAAATAGGCCAATATGGCTGAAACTTGGGTGCGTTCATTCAAGAGATACTACTAACTAAACATGACCTCGATACGCGCCGGTGGTGCTATCTCTCGGACTTTGCACGGACTTTTCAAACCAGCCTCGTAAAATGATCAGTGACTTCACAAAAATACACCCCAAATGAGTTTTCAACAAAGTTTATTTCCAATCTTTACTGAAAATTGAGGATCTTGAAATTTCTGTTTTTTTTTATATACCAGATAAATTATTACAGGTAATGTACTCGTGATAATTTTCGTTCAATCTACACCCGGTGGAGAGAGATAAGTACTTTTCGAAATAAGGCGGGTGGACAGCGATTTATCGCGATTTTTTAAAAATAATACAAATAAAAAGTGCGCGCAAGTATTACATTATATATATATTTTTTACTCATGTTTTCACAAGCTTTCATTTGATACCACACTCGATTACCTAGTAAAAAATTTTTTTTTTTTCACTTCCGATTTCACCCCCCCCAAAACTAACCCCTTAAGTCAAAATTTAACTTTCAAAACTACATGGCTCTGATGAGGCCATCAATTCCTATATTACTACCAAATTTCAACTTTCTATGACAAATAGTTTCGGAGAAAATCGGGTGCGACAGACGAAAAGACAGACAGACAGCGAAGTGATCTTATAAATGTTCCGTACGGAACACTAAAAATGAGTTCTAAAATATGAAAATTTGCCTGCTATAGTGTGCCGCCGGCAATTTTACATTCAAAACAGTACAAAATGGTCAAAAAAAGTTGGATTTTTTGATATTAGAAAATCAATAAAAACTTAAAAAAAACTTTCTTTCATTTTGTAATTTGATTCTTAAAAAAGTGTTCATGATAAACGTATTTTTCCTCATTATTAATCATACAACTTAAACTTAAAGAAAAAAATATGTATTTAAAGGTGGGAAATGATAGATAAAAGTCTAAGCTTTAAGCATAAAACATTTATACTCCATTAAAACATCAACGTACAAAGAAAACACTTATTGAAAATACAGTAATACCCCGCTTAGCGCGACCCCGTTACGCGCGGTTTCACTATAACGCGAATTTCAAATTTCGCGCTCATGTAGTCATTAACTTCTCTATGGTCGCGGGGGGATCCCCGCTTTCTCTGAATATTCTCTTTGAAGAATTGGGAATTCCTGTCCTTCGACTTTGTTCTATGGGGATTTCCTCGTTCGTTTCGTGCGTTCATTTGTTCCGTAATGTTAGTTCGGTCGGCTGGCAGTTTTGTTTTAATATTTATTGGAGATACATACATACATAATTTAACCCTACGTTAAAAATGCCGCCTGTAAAGAAAAAAGAGCGTAAAAGCGTCACTTTGGAATTGAAGATGAAAGTGTTAAGAAGAATGGAAAATGGAGGCAAAGCAACAATTGTTGGGAGAGATTTTGGACTCTCAGAATCGACTGTGAGAACGATTTATAAAAATCGGGAAAAAATTTAAAATCTCCAGCGAAGGTTCAACACCTATAAGTGCAACAAAACTTTCTCGTTCGAGATCATCTATCTTAGAAAGAATGGAGAAATTACTGTCAGTCTGGATCGAAGATTTGAATAAGAAGAACACACCACTAAGTCAAGATCTCATATGCACAAAAGCAAAATCTTTGTATGAGATGCTGAAAACAAAAGAAGGAGAAGGGAGTGCCACTCCGACTTTTGCTGCCAGCAGAGGCTGGTTCCATCGGTTCAAGCAGCGTTCTAATCTTCACAATATCCACATAACAGGCGAGGCGGCCAGCGCGGACATTCAAGCTGCAGCTGAGTTTCCAGACAAGTTTCAAGACTTCGTTAGACGAGAGAAAATTCCTGCTTGTCTCATCTTCAATGTTGATGAGACCGCACTTTACTGGAAAAAAATGCCATCTCGAACATTCATTTCTAAGGAAGAACGTCAAGCCAGTGGTTTCAAAGCTGCGAAAGATCGACTAACACTTCTGCTGGGTGGTAATGCCACTGGTGATTTCAAACTGAAACCTTTACTAGTGTACCATTCAGAAACACCCCCGTGCAATGCGAGGCACAGACAAGACAAGTCTACCAGTTGTGTGGCGATCAAACAGAAAGGCGTGGGTTACACGGGAAAATTTTCAAGAATGGTATTCTAATAGTTTTTGCCCATCAGTCAAATCATACTGTGACAGAAATGGGCTTGAACCTAAAGTTATATTACTCTTAGACAATGCCCCAGGACATCCAACCTCACTTGATACGCCCAGAGACTTAAAAGTGTACGTAAAGTTCCTTCCACCAAAAACACTACGTCAATATTACAACCTATGGACCAGGGAGCAATAGCAAACTTCAAAGCTTATTACCATCGCCGCACTTTTAGCCAACTAATTCATGAAACTGACGGGGAAGGAAGACAGTCTATGCGAGAGTGGTGGAAGTCATACAACATTATGAAGTCTATTCACAACATAGAAGAGGCTTGGAAGGAAGTTAAAATGAGTTGTATGAATGGGGTGTGGCGTAATCTTTGGCCAGATGTAGTGGAAGCACCTAGAAGAATTGTCCAGATGCAGAGACAAGTGCTTGAAGACATTGCTGCAATGATTGAGGGGTCTGAACTTGAAGATGTCACGGTAGAAGATCTCGTAGAACTTGTAGCAACGCACGACGATCCTATTAGCAATGAAGATCTGATCGAGTTACAGAATAATCCTATCTACGATGAGGAAGAACAAGTAGAAGAGAAAGTTTTATCTTCAGGGGAAATACAAAATACACTTTCAAAAATTTATTCAGGTTGGACATATTGCAGAGTATAGACAATAATGATGACCGTGTCTTGACCGTGTGTCAAACAATTAAAAACAGTGTTGGGTGTTATGAACGTATTTTACAAGAACGTAAACAAAACGTTTACCCAAAAGACAATAGATGTATTTTTCCGTAAAAAAATAAGAGTATGTATTGCATAAAGTGTTCTTAGAATTAAAGTGATTGATTAAAATGATTTGTATTTTTTTGTATTAAATTTTGACTATGTTTAATCATAAACCTCGATATACGCGAATTTCAGTTAACGCGATTTTTTTCGGAACGTATCCCTCGCGTAAAGCGGGGTATTACTGTACAAAAATTCTAAATTACTCGAAGAAATTAAGTGAATTACGTACTCTCTGGCCATCATATTGGATCTGCCACTTTGTATTTTTCAAATCTCTCATCGGATTCTTAATTAGGACCCCAAGGAACACCTTAATAGCCAATTTCAAAACATTTAACGGTATACAGAAACGTTAATTTAATCATAAATGAGATTGCAAGCATTATTCCCCCACATGGAGTTAAACCAGCCATTTACAGTATTTTAAATAATTTTTTTAAATTACAGTTAAACTAAAAAAATAATCTATATACTCTTTTTTAGTGTTTCGTATGGAACACCTATAAGATGATTTCGGTGTCTGTCTGTCTGTCCGTCTGTCTGTTTGTTTGTCACACCCGATTTTCTCCGAAACTATTTGTCATAGAAAGTTGAAATTTGGTAATAATAGAGGAATTGATGGCCTCATTAGAGCCATGTAGTTTTGAAAGTCAAATTTTGACTTACGGGGTTAATTTAGGGGGTGTGAAATCGAAAGTGAAAAAAAAAAATTTTTAGTAGGTCATCGAGTGTGGTGTCAAATGAAAGCTTGTGAAAACACGAGTAAAAAATATATATATAATGTAATACTTGCGCACACTTTTCTTTTGTATTATTTTTAAAAAATCGCGAAAAAAACCGCTGTCCCCCCCACCTTATCTCGAAAAGTACTGACCAAAAATTTTTGAAAAAATTCTGCAATATTCTCCACGGGGTTTAGATTGAACGAAAATTATCACGAGTGCATCACCATTAATAATTTTTATGGTAAATAAAAAAACAAAAATTTGAAGGTCATCAGTTTTCAGATTGGGAACAAACGTTGTTGAAAACTCATTTGGGGTGTGTTTTTTTATTTTAAAAGCAATCAACGTACGGAACACAAATTGTGCCAGTTTAACTTGCATCTGACCGTTATTTTTTGTAAAACTTTCCGTTCTTTCACGTGGTTCTATTAGTTACTCGATGTTTTTATTTTTCGAAATGTTTGCGAAAAAACTGAATTATTAATTTTATTTTCGATTTTGTAGCCAAAATGCAGCCTGTTAACATTTAGTGAGAGCTTTTCCTCAAAATTTGCCTCTGACGGCTGAGTTAATATTCATATTTTGTATTCTGATTTGAACAAATATTTTTTTGGAAACTGTAAAAAGTTATGTTATAACTCAAAAGTGTGATTTTCATATTATATTTGATATTGTACAATGTTTCACTCTATTTGAGGACTTACAGTCCCTGGCCAAATTATTAGACGCACTGCAAGATTTCATGTAAAATATTAATTACCGAGTGATATTGTACCGTTTTATTATTTTAAATTGATTTGTTTTCTATTTTTATATTATCCAATCAATTACCTATTTATTTGACATAAATAAAACAGCATTAATTTAGAAAAGCATAAGTTTATTAAGTTTTAAAGAAAAGTGAAATTAATGTTAGTAAAAGTCAATATTTAGTTGAGCCACCTTTAGCCGCTATCAAAGCTTTAATTCTGCGCGGCATGCTATCATTGCAAGATTGTACTGTCTCCTGCATTTGAGGATGATGATTCCACACATGAATAATCTTTTCTAGGAGCTGGGTTTTGTTGGTAATCACATCTTTAGCCACTTCTCTTTTCATCAGCTCCCACATATTTTCAATGGGGTTCATATCAGGGCTATTACCCGGCCAATCCAACAGAGGGATATTTTTTTCTGCCAAAAAAGCTTTAACAGACCGAGCAGTGTGGCAGGGAGCTCCATCTTGCATGAAAGTGAATGGTTCCCCATTCGGAAACCATTCTCTGAGCTGCGGAATCAACCGATTTTGTAATACTTCTTTCTACTGATCTTGCCTCATTATTCCTTTGACGACGTACAGACGTCCAGTGCCCTTGCCGCTGATGACTGACCAAATCAACACTTTGGTGGGATGTTTAACCGTCGGGACGACACAATCAGGATGAAACTTTTCTCCATGACGACGACGCACATACTGAGCTTTATTCTGCAAAATTTCGAATGTGCTTTCGTCACTGAAGCAGACCTGTCAAAAATAGGAAAAATATATAAACTTCCATGTTTATTTGCTTTATTTAACTGAAAATGATAATAATGTATCAATTATTGATTAAATTGCTGTATCTTACCGATCTCCAGAAGTCCACATCTTTGTCTTGCCATTGTTTGGCCCACTTCAGGCGCTTTGCTTTCATTGCAGCTGTTAACTTGGGCTTCCTGGCGGGGCGACAGGCCTTAAAATCTAATTCTTTCAATTTTCTTCGAACAGTGCGCTCAGAAGCATTTACGCTAGCATCCTGGAGTTGTGATTTTATTACCTTGTGGTAGCAAATCTGTTTTCTACACAAATTTTCTTCAAACATCTCTCTGACCGTGGAGTGAAAATTGGTTTTCTACCGCATCTTTTCTTTCTTTTCGGGCTTAATTCCTTCCCTGACTCAATTTTCTTTTTATGCGTCTTACACTAGCTTCAGAAACCTCCAATCTTCGTGATATTTCTCGGTTTGTAAATGTTTTCGCAATCACAAGGGCCTTCACTTCAGCTTTTTTACGTGGTGAAAGATCGCCTTTTTACCCATAATGAAAATAGTCCAATTACTTTTTTAAAACACTGCATACAAAATAAAATAAAGTAATAACTGAGTAGTACAAAACTGTTAAACAAACAATCACAGTCCATAAAGCCACAGAAACACGTCCGTACCTGACTCGATTCCGATCGCGACTGATACAGGTTTGTACTTGTTTACGTTCATGTATCACTTTGTCAACACAGTGTTGCCATATGTTAAAAATAAATACAAATATGTAGTCTACAACAATTCTTTTAAATAAAAATCAATAATATTGTAGTTTAAATATACCATTATTGGATAAAAACTCTTAAGAAACATAAAATTACTAAAAAAAATACAGTGCGTCTAATAATTTGGCCAGGGACTGTACATCAGATATTCGCTAATTGGGTGCTTCATATTGCCGGGAAATGTATTCCCTTTTAAGCTACAAAACATTTGCAGTGAGCAAATGGATCGATATAGTTCCATATGGCCCTAATTAAATTATACTACTACTGGCCACATGGAAACGTTAAACAAGAGATATAATTGTTTGCAGGCATCGATACTGGGTTATCTCAAAGTTTCTAACTTCTAACTTGTGCTGCCAAATTTTCTGTGATCCCCCTTCATAATTGAATGTATAGTTAGTTATTAAAATCGATTAGAAGCGATAAACCAATATTTACTGCAAATTTACTCTTATTTATCTATAGGATATCTTTAAAGCAGTGAGTACTGTAAACAGGTCAACCACTGACCAGTAATTACCGAATATGTCAACCAACAAACAAACATTTACATAGAAGGGAATAAAATACAAGTGGAACAATATAAGTATCTGGGAGTGATAATGGATAAAACTGGAAAACAAGACAAAGAAATTCATGAAAGAATTGAAAAAATGAACAAACTTTACTATGCCATAAATAATAAATTCATTAGGAAGAAAGAGGTGACGAAACAAACAAAAATAAAAGTGTTCAAGGCAATTTTTAGGACAATCCTGACATATGGATGTGAATCATGGACCCTAATAGACAGGCAAAAAAAACAAGATACAAGCCATCGAAATGAAATACCTGAGAGCAGTACAAGGAGTTACACGGAAGGACAGAATAAGGAATACAGAACTAAGGAGAAGGCTGAGAGTACAAGCAATTATGGAATATATACAACAAAGACAGCTGGGTTGGTGGGGACATGTACAGAGAATGAAGGATGATAGACAGGTGAAACAAGTGTATAAAGCCCGAATACAGGGAAAACAGAAGCGAGGAATACCTAGACAAACCTGGAATGGGAGTATTGGAAGTATACTTAAGGAGAAGGGAAAATCCTGGAAAGAAGCAGTGAAAATGGCAAAGAATAGAGACAGATGGAAGAAGTTTATATGTGGAGATTGAGAAGAAAAAAAAGGAGAATGTATAACTGCCCTACACCATATGGTAGAAGGGATATACGATTATATATATATATATATATATATATATATATATATATATATATATATATATATATATATATATATATATATATATATTTAGGGAGTGCACCTTTTAATCCGAATGTCATTAGTTTTGTAAGTATGATAGTTTTGTCAGTCATATCGAAGGCAGAGGAAAGGTTAAGTGAGATCAGTAGCGTGTGCTTTTTTATTATGAAATGAGCGTTCAATGTCTGAATCAAATAAAGCCAGATGATCCATTGTTGACCAAGACTTGCGAAATCAGTATTGATGGGGGAAAGGAGGTTTTTTTGTTTCTAGGATTCAAGTTAGTCTGTTGAGTGCAATCTTTCTAGGATTTTGCAGAGATTATGTAAATGTAAAAAAGTTCTGACAGGTATACGGGAACAAATGTTAACAATTATTATATGTATAGAAAATAAAAAAAAAAAGGTTAAATAACATGATCTTACAGTTTAGAAAAAATGAAAGTTACAATTTTTGTATATATATATATATATATATATATATATATATATATATATATATATATATATATATATATATATATATATATATATATATCTGTAGACTTTTCAATCTATCTTACAGAAGGAAAATAGTTCTTCCCTGCTGGAAATGCGCTAGAGTTCAGCCGATACTCAAAAGGCAAGAAAAAACCTAACCAAACAAATACCATTGCTTTCAATTATATCGAAAATTATGAAAAAGGCAATCAATCAGCATCTTTTATTTTAGTACGTTTGGAGCTCTGCTCCCAAACGTGGAGGTAGTATTCCGTCGTTGGTCGAATTTGAACTTTGTACAGAATTAACAGTTGTGGAACAGTAAAAGGAAGGCATCATAATTTCCCTACATTATTTTGTAACTATGAAAATAGGTGTAGTGACATCTCCTCTAAATCTGACAACTCATTTTCGAGACGAGTTTACAAATGAATATGCCGACAGTAACAGACCAAAATATGTCGTAGGATTAGTTAAATAATCCAACCTAAACCGTTTGTACTTTCCTCGTTAGCCCGAAGGCATTAAATAAATTTAATAAACGTACACATACTGGTAAGTATTTAATTACAATGACAAATGCAAATGTGCTGACTGGCATTGTTAAATCAACGAAGAAGAGATTTGAAGTTAATTTAAAGGTCTGAAAGAGATGTGATGAACGGTATCCAATGTATTATTTTAATATTTTAACTTAATACAACCCATCAGTTTGATTATTATGAAAAGTTCCTGTAGGAACAACCATAATAATTTATATATATATATATATATATATATATATATATATATATATATATATATATATATATATATATATATATATATATATTATATATATATATATATATATATATATATATATATATATATATATATATATATATATATATATATATATATATATATATATATATATATATATATATATATATATATATATATATATATATATATATATATATATATATATTACAGTCCCTGGCCAAATTATTAGACGCACTGCAAGATTTCATGTAAAATATTAATTACCGAGTGATATTGTACCGTTTTATTATTTTAAATTGATTTGTTTTTTATTTTTATATTATCCAATCAATTACCTATTTATTTGACATAAATAAAACAGCATTAATTTAGAAAAGCATAAGTTTATTAAGTTTTAAAGAAAAGTGAAATTAATGTTAGTAAAAGTCAATATTTAGTTGAGCCACCTTTAGCCGCTATCAAAGCTTTAATTCTGCGCGGCATGCTATCAATGCAAGATTGTACTGTCTCCTGCATTTGAGGATGATGATTCCACACATGAATAATCTTTTCTAGGAGCTGGGTTTTGTTGGTGATCACATCTTTAGCCACTTCTCTTTTCATCAGCTCCCACACATTTTCAATGGGGTTCATCAGGGCTATTACCCGGATGTTTAACCGTCGGGACGACACAATCAGGATGAAACTTTTCTCCATGACGACGACGCACATACTGAGCTTTATTCTGCAAAATTTCGAATGTGCTTTCGTCACTGAAGCAGACCTGTCAAAAATAGGAAAAATATATAAACTTCCATGTTTATTTGCTTTATTTAACTGAAAATGATAATAATGTATCAATTATTGATTAAATTGCTGTATCTTACCGATCTCCAGAAGTCCACATCTTTGTCTTGCCATTGTTTGGCCCACTTCAGGCACTTTGCTTTCATTGCAGCTGTTAACTTGGGCTTCCTGGCGGGGCGACAGGCCTTAAAATCTAATTCTTTCAATTTTCTTCGAACAGTGCGCTCAGAAGCATTTACGCTAGCATTGTGGTAGCAAATCTGTTTTCTACACAAATTTTCTTCAAACATCTCTCTGACCGTGGAGTGAAAATTGGTTTTCTACCACATCTTTTCTTTCTTTTCGGGCTTAATTCCTTCCCTGACTCAATTTTCTTTTTTATGCGTCGTACACTAGCTTCAGAAACCTCCAATCTTCGTGATATTTCTCGTGTTTTCGCAATCACAAGGGCCTTCACTTCAGCTTTTTTACGTGGTGAAAGATCGCCTTTTCTACCCATAATGAAAATAGTCCAATTACTTTTTTAAAACACTGCATACAAAATAAACTAATAACTGAGTAGTATAAAACTGTTAAACAAACAGTCACAGTCCATAAAGCCACAGAAACACGTCCGTACCTGACGTATGATATATATATATATATATATATATATATATATATATATATATATATATATATATATATATATATAAATATATATATATATATATATATATATATATATATATATATATATATATATATATATACATATGTATATAATTTTCTCTAAAAGATGAAATTAGAAGAATTAAATTTAGATATGTAATTAATTTGCTTGTCGTGCATTACAGGGTAAAAACAATTGTAGCTTTTCGCAGTTTTTAATTTAAAAACACTTACCTGTATAAAATCATGAAGGCTTTACCTTAGAAAGTAGTTCATTGTATCAGGGTATTAATTTTAAAACACTGCCAAAAACACATTTTTACATTCCACAAACAACCAGTTAACGTGAAGGACTTTATATGACTGGTAGGTAGATACGGTTTAGGTTGTTTACATCTGTTTTTTCGTTGATTGCAGAGGGTTTCAGCTGTATGGGTATGGATTCCAGTATTTCTCTTTTTTGGTATTTGTTTCGGTTTTGATAATTTTGATGTTTTTGAAATCAAAGGTATGAATTTTATTCGTTTCATGATTTGTAAAACTGTTTTTTTTTTGTCGTGCTTATGGCCCTTGATTCTGTTTTCTAGGTATTGGCTTGTTTGCCCGACGTATATTCCTTCGCAGTTATTACATTTGATTTCGTAGACTATGTTACTTTTTTTATTATTTGGGGTTTTGGTTTTAAGCCTGGAAAAATTGAATGAGAGCAGATTATATGATTTGTGACATAAACGAATTTTGTAGTTTTCAAAAAGTTTTTTGAGTGGTTAGGACAGTCCATTTATAAAAGGTAAAGCAATATATGTATTATGGCTGGTATTAGTTGATTTTTTACTTATTATGTTATTGTAAAAGTTATGTATTTGTTGTTTGGAGACTTTGTTTATAAGGTACATCGGACATTTATTAAGTGTAAATGCTTCTTTAGCTTTGGTTATTGCACTTTTTCTGTATTCTGCGTCAGATTAATGGAAATATAAAAACTGAATGGTATACTAAAAAAACATGGTCTTATGTGATCTTGCTGCTGCCGCTCGAAGCTACAGTATCGAGTAGCAGTAGCCGCAAGAGCACTTGAAAGTGCCAAATGAGATTTTGGCGAAACGTCGTTCAAATTCATTGTTAGACGAACGGATTGAAACCCGGCATTTTAATGTATTACATTCCACCATCCGTGAAAACTTCTATTGTAACACACACACACACACACACACACACACACACACATATATATATATATATATATATATATATATATATATATATATATATATATATATATATATATATATATATAAACTGCGCCGCAAAATTAACGCATAATTTTAAAAATTGAAAAATTGATTTTATATATTTTTTTTAAACCCGACGCCAATGGATTTAAATTGTGTCTTTATGATATCTTTTCAATGTTTTTAGACTCGGTGTAAATATCGAGTAGATAAAAAAAGCAGTATTTTCTAACAATATTGAAAAAATGACAATTACACAAAAATTTTATTTTAGAAATTGTTAAAAAAAATAAATGATATTACAATAGAAAAAAATAAATCAATAACGTGTATTGCCTCCTCTTGCCCTGATTACTGCTTTACATCTTCTAGGCATACTTAAAATCAGGTTTCTAATTGTATCCTGATAGATATCATCCCACATTTCCGTCAACCTTACTGAAAGCTCATTTAGGTCCCTAGGTGGAGGCAGTAAGGCTCTAACACTTCGACTTAGATTGTCCCACAAGTGTTCGATAGGGTTAAGGTCAGGACTTCTTGCTGGCCAAGGTAATGTTGCAATTTCCACGTCCTGGAGGTAATCTTGTACCACTCTAGCGACGTGCGGGCGTGCATTATCGTGCATAAATAAAAATTCTTGTCCGATAAAGGGGGCATATGGTATCACATGTGGTTCTAAAATGTCCGTTATGTATCGATCAGCTATTAAACGACCTCCCTGAATTATAACCAATTCTGTACGGGCCTCCAAACTAATGCCACCCCACACCATAACAGATCCCCCACCATAGCTTACTGTTTCGACAATGTTGCATTGGGCATATCGCTCGCCAGGACGTCGGTATACTCTTCTACGGCGATCATCACTAAAACGGCAAAATCTACACTCATCGCTGAACAATACATTGCCCCATTCGCGGTCTCCCCAATTTTGATGTTCTTGTGCAAACTGACGACGCTGCCTTCGATGATCTGCAGTTAGAAGGGGACCAGTTGCGGCTCGATAGGGAGTAACTTCGACTTCTGCCAACCTTCTTCGCACTGTATCTCTACTAATACGGTAATTATACCTGCGGGAAAATTCTTGCTGCAGTGATGTGGTCGTAACAAACCGAGTTCGTATTGCCTGCAATCTCAAAAATCGGTCTTGATTATTTGTTGTCACCCTATCGCGACCTTGTCCAGGTCTTCTTTGATTGCTGTTGGTCTCCCGAAATCGTTCCAGTATCCTGGACACAGTAGATTGTGTCACTCCAAGACGAAGTGCCACTTGAACTTGGGACAAGCCTTCTTCTACAAGCGCTATGGCAACAGCACATTCCTCAGGCGAAAGATTCCTATTTTCACGGGCATTTTGGGCCATTTTAACACTACAAACGTTGAACGTTGCCAATACAAGCGTAGAAGCAAATTTAACACACATAGGCCAAATTGCAATTTTATGGAATTTTGTTTATTTACCATTTCTTCTGTATTGTAAACAAATACTGCTTTTTATCTACTCCATACTTCTACATTTTAAATATATCATAAAGACCTGATTAAGAACCATTGGCGTCGCTTTAAAAAAATTTCATAAAGTCGATTTTTTCGATTTTTAAAATTATGCGTTAATTTTGCGGCGCAGTGTATATATATATATATATATATATATATATATATATATATATATATATATATATATATATACATATATATAGCGGCATGCAAGAGTTTCCGGCCAGTGACATTTCGTGCTAGAATTTATTAAAAAAAAGACTAATGACTTTTAATCATTATGAGATGTGAGCATGAGATATAGGAAAAAAAATAATATAGTAAAAGAATATTATTTATGTTTGTGAATATATTTATTATTATTATTCTTATATTGATATGGGCAAAAGTTTCCGGCCACTTTGTACTACGAGAAAAATTATTAGTCCATATGCTCTAAAATAGACTTAAATTATATTTTTATGTTAATATTTTGTAGCCATACCCTTTGCAGCGATAACAGCCGCACAACGATGTGGCATGGACTCAATTAATCGATTAATACAAACAGGTGAAATTTTATCCCATTCTTCTTTCATTGATTTGAATAATGTGGCTTTATTTGAATATGTATGCTTTCGAACTTGATGATCTAGCGTTTCCCATAAGTGTTCTATTGAGTTCAAGTCCGGTGATTGAGATGACCAGCTTAAAACTCTCACATTTGAAGTAGAAAACCACTGTTTTAACAACTTGGATGTATGTTTGGGCTCATTATCCTGCTGAAATATCCAACTCTGCTGCAATGTTTCTTCAGCATATGATAACAAATTGTTTTCTAAAATGTCCTTGTAAATATCAGCGTTCATATTTCCGTTGATCTCGATAAATGGACCGACTCCTTGTGCAGAGAAAATTCCCCAAACCATCACACTTCCTTCACCGTCTTTTCCAGTAGGAATTTGGTACCGAACTCATTTTTATTGATTAATGGTTTTTTAATACCTATACGGCTAAAAAGTTCCACATCATGTAGTCTTCGTGTCACAGTACTACGACTAACATTAGCTAGGTTTTCATCCTTTAGCTCGAGTGCAATTTCGGCTGGAGTTTTCTTGACATCCGCAGTTGATTTGCGTTTAATAATACGATCTACTTTTTTAGACGTTTCTCTTGGTCTTCCACTACGCGGACGATCTTTTAAACCATATCCACAACGGTATTTTACAATAGTATCATTCACGGTTGATTTATCTATCGATAATATTGAAGCAATCTCACGAGAAGACTTTCCTTCTTTTGGAAATTTTATTTCTCTCTCACGAATTTGGATTTGCATATACCGAGCCATGTTTATGCTCCCACGACCTTTTGTGAACTAAATGTGAACATTCAAGGCGCTATTATTCGTAAATACGTCTTTGAACGCCCTACTGCGTCCATGTATATTATGTGGCCGGACACTTTTGCACATATAAATATAAGAATAATAATAATAAATATATTCACAAATATAAATAATATCCTTTTACTATATTACTTTGTGTGCTTTAAGTCTTCGCAATACATCGAAATTTTAGAATAATTCAAAAATTAAAACATTTTTATATAAGAACGAGCTTTCCTCGCACTTTCCCTGCTACAACACATGTTAAAGAATGTTTTTCTGTACAACCCTGTTCAAACTGCATGTCGCTAGCTGCTAAGGAATTTTTTTCTTTGGACTTTTTGTGCTTTAAGTCTTCGCAATACATCGAAATTTTAGAATAATTAAAAATTAAAACATTTTTATATAAGAACGAGCTTTCCTCGCACTTTCCCTGCTACAACACATGTTAAAGAATGTCTTTCTGTACAACCCTGTTCAAACTACATGTCGCTAGCTGCTAAGGAATTTTTTTCTTTGGACTTTTTGTGCTTTAGGTCTTCGCAATACATCGAAATTTTAGAATAATTAAAAATTAAAATATTTTTTATATAAGAACGAGCTTTCCTCGCACTTTCTCTGCTACAACACATGTTAAAGAATGTCTTTCTGTACAACCCTGTTCAAACTGCATGTCGCTAGCTGCTAAGGAATTTTATTCTTTGGACTTTTTGTGCTTCAAGTCTTCGCAATACATCGAAATTTTAGAATAATTAAAAATTAAAACATTTTTATATAAGAACGAGCTTTCCTCGCACTTTCCCTGCTACAACACATGTTAAAGAATGTCTTTCTGTACAACCCTGTTCAAACTGCATGTCGCTAGCTGCTAAGGAATTTTTTTCTTTGGACTTTTTGTGCTTTAGGTCTTCGCAATACATCGAAATTTTAGAATAATTAAAAATTAAAACATTTTTATATAAGAACGAGCTTTCCTCGCACTTTCCCTGCTACAACACATGTTAAAGAATGTCTTTCTGTACAACCCTGTTCAAACTGCATGTCGCTAGCTGCTAAGGAATTTTTTTCTTTGGACTTTTTGTGCTTTATGTCTTCGCAATACATCGAAATTTTGGAATAATTAAAAATTAAAACAGTTTTATATAAGAACGAGCTTTCCTCGCACTTTCCCTGCTACAACACATGTTAAAGAATGTCTTTCTATACAACCCTGTTCAAACTGCATGTCGCTAGCTGCTAAGGAATTTTTTTCTTTGAACTTTTTGTGCTTTAGGTCTTCGCAATACATCGAAATTTTACAATAATTAAAAATTGAAACATAAATATGAGTGTATATAGTGAACGCCAAAGAGTGTGGAACGTTTTATTACTAGAGTATCTATATTTCTGTTTCAGGTAAACAGTTCTGCATGTCTGATAACCCGAAAATTGATTTTGACGTATGGCATGTGACCATGAGTATGTCGAGAAATTTGAATAAACTGATATGGAATTATAAAAAAGTTTATTCACAAGATACTGAAAAAACTCAAAGAAACGAAAGCATTAGTTTAAACCCTATTTGCATACATAAAAAAAACAAATTAAAAGAGCAATTTTTTTAAAATATTTTTTATATAGCTAAAAACTTTTTTTTTGTCTAAATAGTTAATTAAGATAAATTTATTTTGCTTGAATCATAATTAGAAATATTATTTTGTTTTTTTGACCGCTGGAAGAAATAATTCAAAAAACGAGTTTAACATACGCTTGAACGCCAGCTGTTGCCATGATTTGTGTCTAATTGCTATGTCGGTGTTTACAACAAAAAATGTCCTTAAGTGTTTCAAAAGGTATCAGTTTTCCGATTCTTGTCCAGTTTTGCTTAAGTTTAAAATATAAATTTTGCCAATGCTGTTGCAATGGTTTGTATCTTAATAGGCTTACTGATATTGTATAAATCAAAATACTCCGAAAGACTAGAACCGAAACTCATCTATTTTAATAAATGTTTAAACGCTTGGTTAGAATATTCAATTCTATAGTCTCCATTAGTACATATTAAGTACTAAACAATTTCGTAAATAATAATAAAAATAATTAAGGTAACTTAACGTCAATAGGGTATTAAAACCCCGCAGGTCTGCCATTTTGCTCCATACATAATATTGTCCGAGATCGTAATTCTCTTGAAACTTTTCTAAGTATTTCGGAAGTTATTTGGCCTACACAGTTTCCTACAACTTTTTCCAAGTGCTCATGATTTCTAAAAGCTGTTTTTTTACTCTTTGAGTTTTTTCGATATTTTGTCAATTAAACCGACTTTTCATGATTCTATATCAGTTTATTTCTCGCCATACTAACAGTCATGTGACTTATGTCAAAATTAATTTTTAAATTATCGGACCTGCATATACAGTCCCTGGCCAAATTATTAGACGCACTGCAAGATTTCATGTAAAATATTAATTACCGAGTGATATTGTACCGTTTTATTATTTTAATTTGATTTGTTTTTTATTTTTATATTATCCAATGAATTACCTATTTATTTGACATAAATAAAACAGCATTAATTTAAAAAAGCATAAGTTTATTAAGTTTTAAAGAAAAGTGAAATTAATGTTAGTAAAAGTCAATATTTAGTTGAGCCACCTTTAGCCGCTATCAAAGGTTTAATTCTGCGCGGCATGCTATCAATGCAAGATTGTATTGTCTCCTGCATTTGAGGATGATGATTCCACACATGAATAATCTTTTCTAGGAGCTGGGTTTTGTTGGTAATCACATCTTTAGCCACTTCTCTTTTCATCAGCTGCTCCCACACATTTTCAATGGGGCCAATCCAACAGAGGGATATTTTTTTCTGCCAAAAAAGCTTTAACAGACCGAGCAGTGTGGCAAGGAGCTCCATCTTGCATGAAAGTGAATGGTTCCCCATTTGGAAACCATTCTCTGAGCTGCGGAATCAACCGATTTTGTAATACTTCTTTGTACTGATCTTGCCTCATTATTCCTTTGACGACGTACAGACGTCCAGTGCCCTTGCCGCTGATGACTGACTAAATCATCACTTTGGTGGGATGTTTAACCGTCGGGACGACACAATCAGGATGAAACTTTTCTCCATGACGACGACGCACATACTGAGCTTTATTCTGCAAAATTTCGAATGTGCTTTCGTCACTGAAGCAGACCTGTCAAAAATAGGAAAAATATATAAACTTCCATGTTTATTTGCTTTATTTAACTGAAAATGATAATAATGTATCAATTATTGATTAAATTGCTGTATCTTACCGATCTCCAGAAGTCCACATCTTTGTCTTGCCATTGTTTGGCCCACTTCAGGCGCTTTGCTTTCATTGCAGCTGTTAACTTGGGCTTCCTGGCGGGGCGACAGGCCTTAAAATCTAATTCTTTCAATTTTCTTCGAACAGTGCGCTCAGAAGCATTTACGCTAGCATCCTGGAGTTGTGATTTTATTACCTTTGTGGTAGCAAATCTGTTTTCTACACAAATTTTCTTCAAACATCTCTCTGACCGTGGAGTGAAAATTGGTTTTCTACCGCATCTTTTCTTTCTTTTCGGGCTTAATTCCTTCCCTGACTCAATTTTCTTTTTTATGCGTCGTACACTAACTTCAGAAACCTTCAATCTTCGTGATATTTCTCGGTTTGTAAATGTTTTCGCAATCACAAGGGCCTTCACTTCAGCTTTTTTACGTGGTGAAAGATCGCCTTTTCTACCCATAATGAAAATAGTCCAATTACTTTTTTAAAACACTGCATACAAAATAAACTAATAACTGAGTAGTATAAAACTGTTAAACAAACAATCACAGTCCATAAAGCCACAGAAACACGTCCGTACCTGACTCGATTCCGATCGCGACTGATACAGGTTTGTACTTGTTTACGTTCATGTATCACTTTGTCAACACAGTGTTGCCATATGTTAAAAATAAATACAAATATGTAGTCTACAACAATTCTTTTAAATAAAAATCAATAATATTGTAGTTTAAATATACCATTATTGCATAAAAACTCTTAAGAAATATAAAATTACTAAAAAAATACAGTGCGTCTAATAATTTGGCCAGGGACTGTATATATATATATATATATATATATATATATATATATATATATATATATATATATATATATATAAATAAGGTTGTTCATACAGGAACTTCTCGTAGTAACTAAACTGAGTAAAAAATTATTAGAAATTTTGTTAATTAAATTTTCCTGCCGCTGTTAATGGTACAATCGACGGAACTTACACATCGAGTACCTAAGTGAGTGTTTTAATATAAAACATTATTTTTGTTTTACCAATCAATTAAGTACGCAAAAATGTAATCTTGGTTTAGCTATATAAGACAAATTAAACTGGCGTCCCAGAATTGGCTTAATAGAGACGCGATTTAAGCTGTTGCAAAATATAAATAAACTTAATAATCTACGGATTATAATGTTGGATATTATATCAAGATATAACTAATCTCAAGTTTGTGTGGTAAGTATGTAATAGGATCATGTAAAGCTGCTATTATGATGATAATAGGAAAATCCTATAACAAATCTTTTTGTAACGTATATATATATATATATATATATATATATATATATATATATATATATATATATATATATATATATATATATATATATATATATATATATATGTATATATGTTCATACGAAAATCATATAACAATATATCTACAGGGTGTTATGGGATTCACTTCATATCATGAAACTGACATATCTTTGTAATAAGAGCAGTTGTAGAAAAAGACTAATAAATAGAGCCCGTCGATAATAATACACAAAACTAACTCAAACACGTCACAAACTCCTGGCCTAAAACCAACGCCCTTACTGCCTAGAAAATTACATATAGAAATAATGTATTAACTACGTATCCGTAACTATTTTACCAACTGAAATTAGTTGCTTTTTCGTTATCTGTACAGTTCAAAATAAGTAAAATAATATATTTCCCGTCAACAATAACAAATTTCGTAGTAAAAAATACATTAAATACAAGAGATATAGATTATAAACACCAATAATAATTCTGTTTAATTAAGCAAACTGTCTTAAAAACCAATTGTCACTAATCTTTGCCAACATCAATAAAACACTTTCTACGTGATCAGCGTACAATATTTCACGAAAAAAATCATTATTTCCGTAATACAATTCACTATGTAAACAGAACGTTTTACCGCCAAAGAGATTTGAAGGTTAAATTGTCGCTGAAGCGGTGTGTCATTTCCCTTCTACATGCATTAAAAATTCATGCACCCTCTCAGCAATGATTTTTTAATTTACGCAGTCTAGTGACCTGGTAAATTTTCAATTATGTTCAAATTTATTAAAACCAAGTATTGAATGACTCCAATTAACTCCAGGAGGGTTTCAATATATTTAACGATTTTCATAACATCCTATATATATATATATATATATATATATATATATATATATATATATATATATAAACAAATATATATTATCTGTTTTTTTATATCAAGTCAAGTACAATTTTTTTGGGGATCGAATTCCTAGCCTGTCAAGCCTATCAAAAGCCCCTAAAAATTTCATATTGGCATACACTGACGTAGAAGCTGAAGAACAGGCAGGCTTTAGAGCAGGAAGATCCACAATAGACCATCTCTTCTCACTGACACAAATCCTAGAAAAGAAAACCGCATTTGATCAGGAAGTCCATGTCTTGTTTGTTGATCTAAAAAAGGCCTACGACAGCGTGCCCCCTAATGAGATTGTGGGAAACACTAGAACAGAGTAATGTAAGCACCCAAAAAAAAATTAAAGCCGTAAAATCCTTATACCAAGACGCAAGAAATAGTGTGAAAACCAAATATGGTATAACAACAGGGTTCCCGGTCTCAAACAGGGCTGCTGTATATCCCCAACGCTATTTAAAATCTATTTGGAGAGTGCACTGAAGAACTGGAAAAGGAAATGCAGCAGTATGGGATTACCACTGGATGACGATACTACATTGTACACGCTATCATTCGCAGATGACCAGGTAGTAGTCGCTCAGGACATCGATGATATTGAATACATGACACGAAAACTTATGGATGAATATGAAAAATGGGGCCTAGAAGTCAATATTAAAAAGACCGAGTACATGTGCGTCGGAGGACAACAGCAGGACTTGAAACTGGCCACAGGACACACCATCAAACACTGTGCCAGTTATAAGTATTTGGGAACGAGAATATCTAGGGACGGAACACTGGAAGAAGCAATATTCGAGAGGAATATCCAAGGAAGAAAAGCGATTGCAATGCTTAATAGTATACTATGGGACAAAAACATAACCATTGAAAATAAGAAGAGAATTTACAATTCAATAGTGAAAAGTATAACTTACAGCTCCCAGGTGTGGCCATTAAAGGAAAGAACAGAAAAAATACTAAAAGCTACAGAAATGGATTTCTGGAGACGAGCAGCCAGAAAATCCAGAAAAGACCGCATACCAAATGACACGATAAGGCGAGCTTTAGAAATAAAGCACGATATAGTGGACGAAATCAGAACCCAACAGTTGGTATGGTACGGACATGTACAGAGAATGTCACAAGACCGACTGCCTAAAAAGATTTTAAATTGGATCCCTCATGGAAAAAGAAAGCGAGGAAGACCACGCCAAAGCTGGAGAGCAGGAATCAACAAGGAAGTACTAGAGAGAGAGATCTGGAGGAGGAGGGATGGAGAAACCGGGAGGAGTGGAAATTAGGCATCGGAAGACGTTATAAAACCGATTGATATATATATATATATATATATATATATATATATATATATATATATATATATATATATATACACTGAAATTTGATTTTATCAGTCAATGTCACCATGTCAAAACTATTATTTCATCAAAAATAGCTTTAAACCAGTTTGAATTCCAAAAACATGGGAGATATTGCAAAAAAAGAAGGCAAAATTTATCATGAGTACGAACTACACAATAGTTATCCCCACTAAATCAAACATTTTATTTTCATTTAACATCACTCCCTTCTTGAACACTACTCAGTACATATCACCATTACACCAAACACTTTATTTATGCAATCGACGCGTGTTTCGCTAACCATGTGAGCTTCATCAGGAGCGATGATTGACTAAAGATAAACTACAAATCTACCTTATTTATACTTAGCCTAACATCTGAATCACTCAACGCGGCACTAATTACATGGGCGAAACCACCAGTTCTGATCAAGTAACCAGTAGAGGAGACTATAAGGAATAGGCCCTCCGTCTTTCTTTAAATTACTTTTACATTTTATAATTTCCATACTTCGTATGCGTTCAACGATCTCCTATCAAATACATCTTTAATTAATCTTAGATTATCTAATGTTACAGTATGATCAGCTTCAAGGGCATGTTCGGCAAGGCTACAGTTTTCTATTCTACTGTATTTTAAATGGGCTAAATGTACTTTAAATCGTGTTTTAATTGACCTTCTAGTTTGCGCAACATACCTTTGTCGCAATTATTACAACTAATTTCACGAATGCCACTTTACTCACAATTAGGAATCTTGTCTTTGCGATTTCCAAAGATATTCCTCAAATTGTCTGATGACTTATCGACTAAGGTGAGGCGTAACTTACTAAATACCTTATTGAGTTCCCTGCTATATTTCTCTATTCCTACTTGAACTAATCAACAATATACACCCTGTATATTCGGTCGTGAAACGTCACTGTAATCATTTCGAAAATTAATCTCCAATAATAGCCTGGTCATAACAGAAGGAGAGCCGCCGTGCTGGGGAAAATCTTTACTTAACCTCAAAGGCACATAACATTAATTCATCTCATAAAATTAATTATTACTATATTTCATTTCGGTCCCGGCAAAGCGCTTTAGCTGAAATAAGTGAAATGTACAAAAAGAAAATGGCGAGAAAATGAAGGAATTACTTTCATTGTCTTTTATGAGATTTTATTCCCATCCTGTTGTAGTTACTTTAATAAATTTAATCGGTTTTTGGTTGTTTTGCGACAGGCTTTTAGAGTCGCCTTTATAAAACAGTTTTTATTTCGAGACACGTAGCTATCGGCTAACCACAGACGCCCTTATGGAAATATTCGTCCGAGTTTACGTTTGTTTGTGCGTATTTAAAATACCTAAGACCACTGAAAATTCCGCGGATTGTGAACAGTTCTGTCGGGACACTCCATTCCTCTAGCCTTGTCACTCAATTTGCATGGACAGTAAAGAGAGCTTCTCAAATGCTGAGAATATTATTTCGAACTAGAAAGCTTTCCACCTCATAACAAACTGCTAATTTTGTGCAAAGCTCAAATATTGAAATATAAAACCTGTGTAATTAATTGGTTCGTGTCGAGAAGTCATTATGTTAAATGGTAACAATTTTTACACATTTTTTTAAATTAAATTTGTTGGAAAAAGCCTGGTTACATCTCGCAACACTGTAGACATGACCTTCTGGTTAACGATGGACTCCATTGTGTGGATGTATGGTTTGCAAGTGGCGGCAATATTCACGGCTTCATTTTTCCAGGGTCGATTTTTCCTTTATTGTTGAGATACGCTATTTAAGGTGAATTTTCTGCAATCGGTCTAGCTACAAGGAGGCACTTGTTCCAATATATGTAGTGAATCCTATAATACCCTATATATATATATATATATATATATATATATATATATATATATAAATATATAAATATATATATATATATATATATATATATATATATATATATAAATATATAAATAAATATATATATATATATATATATATATATATATATATATATATATATATATATATATATATATATATATATATATATATAAATAAAGTCGAAAGTTTAACTTCTGGGAAACGCCCTTATGAGGAAACAGAGATGAGCAATCAAAGATCTTTCGGTTCTATTTTTTGTTTTATGTAAGTGATATAGAAGTATACTTACAAAACTGTAACAGCTTTTTCTCTACCTATGCATTTTACTAACCAGGTAGCGAACTGACACGCGTAACTAGAGAAAAATCTGTTATAATTTTGTAACTACTCAGTATATATCACCACTATACCAAACACTTTATTTCTGCACTCGACGCACGTTTCGCTAACCATGTTAACTTCATCAGGAGCGATGATTGATTAAAGCTAAACTACAAATCTACCCGATTTATACTTAGTCTAATCCTTGAATTACTCAGGCGGAACTAATGGCATAGGCGAGACTATAAGGAATAGGCCCTCTGTCTTTATTCAAACTACTTTTAATTTTATAATTTCCATACTTTCATATTCGTTGAACAATCTTCTATCAGATACGTTTTTAATTAATCTGATGTTACAGTATGATCAGCTTCAAGGGCATGTTCGGCAATGCTAAACTTTTCTGTTCTACTGTATTTTAAGTGTGCTAAATGTTCTTTAAATCGTGTTTTAATTGACCTTTTAGTTTGCCCAACATACTTTTTATCGCAATCATTGGAATTAATTTCATAAATTCTATTTTTCTCACAAATAGGAATCTTATGTTTGGGATTTCCTAAGATATTCCTCAAATTGTCTGATGACTTATAGACTCAGGTGAGGCCTACCTTATTGAATCCCCTGTTATATTTCGGGTTAAATGGTATGGAGTCATACTTGGTCTTATTTTCTTCGCGTGTAAAAAAGGTGGAATTCTGAATATTTAACATGAACTTATGTCTATTTATTAACTTGTTTACTAAGTCATCGTCATAACCATTAACTTTAGTTATATTTATAATACGATTCTTTTCATTATTTAAGTTCATTCTATTTAGAGGAAAAAAGATTCCACATTCCCAACACTATTTTGTAAATATACTATTATATAACTTACATACACTTATATATCACACGCCCTGACGAACATCTTAATTTTCCTTCTGTCGTTTGCTTGCATTTCAGTATCCAGAAGAAGCTACCAATTAGGCAGCGAAAGCTTGATAAAAAAAATAAAAAACAGAAACTAGAACCTAAAGATCTTTGATTGCTTATCTCCTCATAAAGGCGTTTCCTAAAAGTTAAACTTTTGATGGTTTGTTACCAGTGCCTTGTTACTGTCCTTCCTATTTCTATATATACATATATATATATAAATATATATATATATATATATATATATATATATATATATATATATATATATATATATATATATGTATATATATATATATATATATATATATATATATATATATATATATATATAACATATTAATAAGTAGTCGAGTTGCCGTGATTCGAACCTGAGACCTTCTGCAGAGCCACGGGCTGTCACCTCCTATATATGCTTATTATACTTCACATATTGTCGTTTTGCCAACAAAATTATTGTGGGTAACTTAAAAAACGAAAAAATGTAAAAGATTCATCCAAACGTAGAGAGTAAGACCCTTTTTACATTATTATTTTTCAATAATGAAGTGAAAAGTAAACCCTCAATAATCGATAACTTTCACTCTAGAGAGGTGTTCCTACATCCCGTTTCTCGGTCACTTTAAGTCTAAATAATTCAGAAGGCTGAAAAGTATTTTGTCGAAAAAGCAAAAATATTTGACCTCAGAATTTTCAGGTGTGTAATCGAAATGTGGGATCTTTACCCTTGGTGTATCGGCAACGTAAATATTAGGAAACGTTGGTTTAAATACTGGGTGTGGGGGCACTTTATTGCACTTATTCATAAGAAAAAACAGGAAAAAACACTAGAAAAACTCGACATACTCATCTCTGGGAAATATAATAAATTTTTACTGCATTTTGTTAGAACTGTGTGGTTGTAAAACAATTTTTGAACACACCACTTAGCAGTAAGTACTTTAATGTTACATATAAAATAAGGTTGTTCTTTACTTTTAATCTCAAAAATACTGATAATCTACTGTAATTGTAGCCCTGAAGAAGAAAATGAAATATTTTCGAAAGCTTGGCGTAGCTAAAAAAGGTGTTCAAAACTTTCTAGTTCATTTCCAAAGACTGCTTACCCCAAGAACATAATACTGCTATATATATATATATATATATATATAATATATATATATATATATATATATATATATATATATATATATATGCCCAGAACATTTAATTCTGTTCTGCAATAATTGCAGTAGTTCCATGTCTCTGAATGAGGAAGTTGAACACTGATTTCTTATTACTGTTATGATAAGAAATTCGCGGGATCCCTCTCGCCCGCCGTGACAGAAGATTGTCAATCTAGATTAAGTTATAAATAAGTTCCTAGTTTAAGTAAATGTTATGTCCTAAATTAAGTTAGCGTAAGTCTTAGGCTAAGGTAGTTTAAGTCTTAGAATTAAGAAAACGATGTATTAACAACACATTTCCTAAGTTAAGTTAGTATAGGACCACCAGTATAAGAGCTTAGGTTAAGGTAATATAAGCAAACATTCATTTTAAGTTACTATTATACATTCATTAATGTAAGTAAGAGGCCTGGCCTTGCTTTATATCCAATAAAGCCAATGATGACGTAACTTTTCATTTTCCATTTTGAATATTAACCTGGCACACAAAGTAATTTGAATAAACTTTTTTTAATGTTATGTTAACTCACGACGCATTTAGATATCTATCAGTTAATAATATGATTATAAAAGAAACATCAGCACAGTCAAAAGTGCATACTTCTGCCATCTATGAAAATCGCGCACGAACATTTGCAATCCCCCAATATGTTGTATTGTGTGTTACTACTTAACTAAAAAAAGACGGTCTTTAAGATGCCCTGAAAGCCAAAGTGGCACTTCCGAACACCTCAAAAACTACAGAAAAAGAACATTTAAACAAACAACTTTTTAAACCAAAACCATCGTTTTATATATTTCCCAATTATGGAATAAACACAAACTGCCATTGCCCAACGTCGTCATCTCCGGACAGAAGTTTTGCTCGAGTCCACTTTATCGGTGCCTTTCAACCTGAATAATTCATCAGTCCGAAAAGTGGTTTGTCTGGAAAAAGGGACCGACGTGATTCTGGGTTTCTCTGTGACGATGACGTATTACATAGCCATATGTCTTTTAACTTTGACGTATCTGGGACAGGTCTTTAAGAGCAATTATGGTTTCAATATTTAAAAGTCAATTGAAAAGGATTGTTTTTTTTTTCTCTATCCTAAATAGAAATATTAGATATTAAAAAAATTGGTAAAAATGATTACCTAGTACCTTCAAAAAGAACATGCAATACTAAAATAAACACTCAATTTGACTGTCATGGACCCCCCCCCCCCCCCCCCCCCCACACCCCCCCCCCCCCCCCCCCCCCCACCGTTGGAGAAACATCAAGGATAACATTATAAACGCAGCAAAGGAAACACTCGGGCAACGTAAAATAAACAGAACATCAAGAAGACCGAATAATAAACCTTGGTTCTGCGAGGAAGTGAAAAAAAAAAAAAAAAACAAAACTATCTTAAATATAAATCAAGAAAAACCAGAGAAACATATATAGACAGTTAGCAATGAAACAAATGTACTAGTGAGAAAAAAGAAAATGGAACACTGGGAAAAATTCTCTAAAGAAGTAGAACATGACTTTTATGGTATGCAAAAGGAGATTTGGAGAATGAAACGTGGGCAGCGAAAGGAAATGAAAGAACTAATAGAAGTAAGATACATCGAAAAACATACATGGATAAATTATATATAAAATTGTGTAATACAATAGAAAATTTGGCACCTGAAACATCATAAATAGTAATCAACGAAGCATCAGAAATAGAAGGTGGACAGGTGGAAGAAGCTCTCAAAAAATTAAAAAACCGAAAATCAGCTGGTAAGAACGAAATTCAAAATGAACTATTAAAGTACGGAGGAGTGAAACTGACTAAAGAACTGACAAAGTTCATAAACAAAGTGATACAGAGATCGCGAATACCAGAAGAATAGGGAATAAGCATAATGATACCACTTTTTAAAAAAAAGAAGAAAAAAAACCGATCCGAATAATTATCGAGGAATTAATCTCTTGTGCACAACTTTCAAACTGACGACAAAATTGTTACCAATAAAATAACTCCACTTATACAGCTTTCTGAGGAACAACAAGGATTCAGGAGCGGAAGACCCTGTAAAGTCGCAGTATTTATAATCAGACAAATTACTGAAAAATCAATTTAATATAAGAAATCAGTGTTCTTATGCTTTATAGATTTGGTAAAAGCATTTGATAGGTTACAGCTGCAAGATGTAGTGCACACACTTTATGATAAGAATATTCCATTGGATATAATAAAACTAACTGAGAACATTTACAAAAGAAATGAAGTAGAAGGGAGAGTAAATTCGGAGTTAACTGACCAGGAGACTCACTGAGTACCCTACTGTTTAACATTATATTAGATGAAATAATTAAACAGGTAAAAACAAAAAAAGGCTGTAAAATGAGCAATAAAGAGATACAAATATTGTGTTACGCCGACGATACTGTCCTAGTCGCTGAGAATGAAGATGACTTGCAGAGATTATTACATCAGTTTAATATAACAGCAAAGAAATTTAATATGAAAATATCGACTGAAAAAACCAAATCAGTTAGTTTAGAATTAATTAGGTGCAAGATGGAAATCGATAATCAGATTTTAGAGCAGGTGATGACAATTAAATATTTAGGAATTTATCATATAACAACAACATAGAAGAAGAAATAAAAAAGTTTGTAAAAGCCAATAGACTAGCAGGATGCTTGAATGACACTATTTGGAAAAATAAATACTTGAGAACGGAAGTAAAATCTCGTATATATAAATCTGTAGTTCGACCAGTTATGACCTACACAGCAGAGACAAGACCAGAAAGGTAAGGCACTCGTTATAATTTTAGTTCAATCTACACGCTGTAGGGAATATTCTAGAATTTTTTCAAAATTTTTTGATCTGTACTTTTCGAGATACGGTGGGGGGACAGCGAGTTTTCGCACTTTTTTAAAAATAAAACAAAGAGAATTGTGCGCAAGTATTACATTATATATATTTTTGAACTTGTCGTTTTACAAGCTCTCATTTGACACCCCACTCGATGACCTAGTAAAAAAAAAATTATTTCCGATGTCACCCTCCAAAATTAACCCCTTAACTCAAAATTTAACTTTCAAAACTACACGGCTGTGATGAGACCATCAATTCCTATATTAGTGCCAAATTTCAACTTTCTATGTCAAACAGTTTCGGAGAAAATCAGGGGTGACAGACAGACAGACAGACAAACGGACACTGAAGTGATCTTATAAGTATTTCGTACCAAACACTAAAAATTAGAAATTTATACGAGGCTGGTTTGAAAAGTCCATGCAAAAATAAAAACTACTTATGTGTTTGGGGTAAACCATTTTTATTTTTCGACATAGTCTCCTTTTAGGCTTATACACTTCGTCCAACGATGTTCTAGTTTGTTGATCCCTTCCGAATAATAGGATTTGTCTAAGTCTGCAAAATATCCATTAGTGTCTGCAATCACCTCCTCGTTTGAATAAAATCTTTGTCCCGCCAGCCATTTCTTCAAATTGGGGAAGAAATAGTAGTCCGAGGGAGCCAAGTCTGGAGAATAGGGGGGATGTGAAACGAGTTGGGATCCTATTTCCATTAATTTTGCGACCACAACTGCTGAGGTGTGTGCTGGTGCGTTGTCGTGATGGAAAAGGACTTTCTTGTGGGCCAATCGCGGGCGTTTTTCTTGCAGCTCGGTTTTCAAACGGTCCAATAACGATGAATAATATTCACCTGTAATAGTTTTACCCTTTTCCAGATAGTCGATGAGGATTATCCCTTGCGAATACCAAAAGACAGTCGCCATAACCTTTCCGGCCGAAGGAACGGTCTTCGCCTTTTTTGGTGCAGATTCCCCCTTGGTAACCCATTGTTTAGATTGTTGTTTGGTCTCAGGAGTATAGTAATGTATCCATGTTTCATCCACAGTGCCAAAACGACGTTTAAAGTCCTCCGGATTCTTCTGGAACAGCTGCAAACCATCCTTGCAACACTTCACACGATTCCGTTTTTGGTCAAGCGTGAGCAATCGCGGCACCCATCTTGCGGATAGCTTTCTCATGTCCAAATGTTTATGCAAAATATTATGTACCCGTTCAGTCGAGATGCCCACAGCACTAGCAATCTAACGCACCTTAACTCTTCTGTCATCCATCACCATATCATGGATTTGATCAATGATTTCTGGAGTCGTAACCTCTACAGGCCGTCCAGAACGTTCAGCGTCACTTGTGCCCATATGGCCAGTCCGAAAATTTTGAAACCACTTATAAACTGTTCTAATCGAAGGTGCAGAGTCACCATAATGTTTATCAAGCTTCTCTTTAGTCTCCTGAGGCGTTTTGCCTTTCATAAAGTAATTTTTAATCACCACACGAAATTCTTTTTCGTCCATTTCTTGAAAATCACTCGACTTCCTTGATTCACACGAATGCCAAACACAAAGAAATAGACCAATATGGCTGAAACTTGGTGTGCGTTCATTCAAGAGATGCTACTAACTAAACATGACCTCGATACGCGCCGGTGGTGCCATCTCTCGGACTTTGCACGGACTTCTAAAACCAGCCTCGTATAGTCAAAAAACGTATTTACAATCTGTCAGGTAAGAACGTGTCCGCGATAATTCATTTTTGGTAGATACCATTTTAGCGATTCAACAAACAATCGTTAGAGGGGACCTTTATCTTATCAAAAGTATCAGTCGATTCTACACTGAGTCACTTGTTTACGCGTCGGTTCGAGGCAGTCTTTCTTGAAAATGATATACATTCCGCGGCCGCTAAATATATTAAAAAGTCGGTATCGTTTGTGGAGAAGTCGGTAAATCGTTTTAATAAGACGAAAAATGTCGATGACTTCTCAAAACGTGCATCGGTAGGCAAAGTCACTCCGATGTTTGGACATCGCTCCTGATGAAGCTAACATGGTTAGCGAAACGCGCGTCGCGTCTAAAAATATAATGTTTGGTATAGTGGTGACATATACTGAGTAGTGTCATTGTACCAAAGCTTCCAACTTCCCAACATAGTATATTATGAGCTTCGCAAGCACGACAATGTTTGCCAATATTGTTCTAAAAATTACAATGTTACCAGTACTAAGAAAAGTTTTCCCTGGAAACTTGTCTCTCGTCGGATTAACTTGAATAATTCATTGAATTGAAAGTCGGTTTGTCTGGAAAAGCGGAACGACGTGATTCTGGGCTTCTTCGTGACACACAGCCACATGTGTTTGAACACTGACATCTAGAAATTGTCTCTGAATCGAATATAATCGTATTGCCGTTTAACTGGAGTGCAAATTCTATATATAAGGGTGGATTTGGCAAAGAAATTTACAAATAAAATTAAAAAATAAATACACAAATAAATAAGCCTTAAGAAAAAAAAAGATAAATAGTACAAAATAATATCTTCTAATGTTAAAAGTTAGTGTCTACCTGCGTTTCGAAGAAAATATAATTAGCAAAAGAATAATCGCTGATGTTGCTTTAAACCAGTGATTCCCAAAGTGGTTCAGGTGGACCCCCAGGGGTCCACGGGAGACTCGACGGGGGTCTACGTTGGCGTGAAAAAAAAATGGGGGTTCACAAGTTGTAAGTGGGGGTCCAAGAAAATTTATCTGGTTTCGATAATAAAGAACAAAAATGTTGGCTTGGCTTTACCTATCAATGTAGGCAGATAATACACTACTCAAAAAAATTAAGAGAGCAAAAAAAAATTCCAAATTTTTCGGTGATTTTTGACAGGCTGTATTTCGGTGAAAAATGGTCGTATTGAGACTTTTAAAAAAAGCATTTTGAAGCTTTAAGATTCTAATTTTCAGATTTTTTGGCTAAAATTTTTTTAGGAGCTACGGTTCTCATGCAATCCTAACAGAGAGCGCGAAAAAATAATATTGCAAATATTTTGCTTTTTTTTTGGTCCACGGGCTTGAAAAAAAAATTTTTCAGTAAGGCCGGCATATGGATTAGATAGCCTGTTTATTTAGCATTAATTTCCTTGTTTTAAAACCTCCCTTCATTTTTTTTAGGTAGTGTATTTTAAGAAGGTCAACGACTGTTACTTGTAAAAACGTGCATATTCGATATTCAGTACAACGCGCGTCGAGACTTGCAAAGCGCCGCCCGCCCGCCCGCAACGCAACCCGTTCAGACGTGCATAGGGACGAAATACGACTTGTGCTGTGCTTGCAATCTTGCATGAACTTGTTTGATTCTTCACCAATATAAATACGAATGCCAAGGACAAACGTTACTCATGTGTTTCCGGAATTTTGAAAAGAAAAGTGTGAGTGAATCGATGTCAGTCTTTGCCAGTGCCGGAAAAAGTAAGTATCTGCCTATTTGTTATTCATACTTTTATTTTATATTGTAATAATATTATAATTGTTATGTTTGCGTGTAGTAGGTACGTAATAAAAATTAAATACTGAACATTATTCGATACTTCTATAAAAGAACAGAAAGCCGAGAAAGATTGAAGTTTTAGTACTTTTTATTATAAAATTATTTATTTACCCGACTGTGGTAATTCACTAAAGGAGATATATATGATTGACCTGCATGTTTGTACATATTTCAGTGCCCTCGTAGTTGCTAATGCTAAATGACTAAAAAATATTTTCATAAATTGTACGTGTTTTTATGTACCACTCGTAACGTACCAAAGTAATAAATAAATCATTAAAATCGCGGAGTTTTGATGTCAAAATATTCTTTAAAAGTATTTTCTTTCGAATTTACAGAAATGTATCAAAATATAATTAATCAAAAAATATTTTATATTACATTAAAATAGGTTCAGCCGTTTTGTGAAAACCTCTATATGGGTTTTAATAAATACAATCAGTTTTGCCGCCGGCATTTTGGTTTTTTCAATGCAATAATTAATTAATCCTATTTTATTCTTTTAAAATAGCCATATCCTGTTAAAGTCGCCTTATGATTACTAAAACAAACATTTCTTTCTTTACAGGTAGGTAACTGATACGAAACATGGCTGAATCTAAGAAGAAATGTCGACAGTACAGTGTTGATTATTTGAAATTTGGTTTTCTTCCATCAAAGGCAGACAAACGATTGCCCATATGCCTTTCATGCAACAAAGTTTTGAGCAATGACTCTATGAAACCATCGAAGCTCGAAGATCATCTAAGAAGGTGTCATCCTGATAAAATAGGTAAAGATTTAAAATATTTTCAAACATTGAAGGAAAAATATGAAAAGAAAAACCTTAATTTAAGTGTCGAGGATGGTGTTCAAAAGTGTTCCCTAATGACCGGAGTTGGAAAAACAACTATCTATCGAATTTTAAAGGAAGAAAGGGCAGGAGGAGTTACTACGCCAAAGCTAAACCAGATAAAATAAAACTGGAGTTGACAGAAAATGTAAAAAATGCCCTGCGAAAAATCATTCACGGGTTCTTCATTGAAAAAAAATTTCAACTTTAGACTTAATTCTAGAGGCTGTTAAAAGTAACCTACAAATACCAACGATGGGCAGGACCAAGTTGTGGCACCTTTTAAAATCAATCAATTTTCGTTGGGAAAAATTTCAAAGAAAATCCTTGTTAATTGAAAGGGGAGAAATCGTACGCTGGAGAAGAGATTATCTGAGAAAAATTAGACATGAGCGTTCTCAAGGAAAACGTATTTATTATTTAGACGAAACTTAGATAAATGAAGGGTACACCGTAAATAAGTTTTGGCAAGATAAAAACGTTTTGAGTTCAAGACAAGCTTTTATGGAAGGTTGATCAACCGGTCTCCGTCCACCATCTGGAAAGGGACTGCGATTAATTATAACACATATAGGGAGTATCCACGGTTTCGTTAATGGCGGTCTGCTTAGATTCGAATCGAAAAAAACAGGAGATTACCACGAGGATATGAATTCTGATGTGTTTGAAGAATGGTTTACGCAGATGATAAATTTGATTCCCCGAAGCTAAATATTTGTCATCGATAATTCCAAAAAAGTTGAACGTGTTCCCATGATGGGATGGCTTAAACGTGATATACAGTCTTCGTTAACTCAGCGAAATATATTATTCTATAAAGACAATGTTAAATGTGTTAATACAATTAGTCAAACATGAAGTTTTAATAAACAAAGATAAGTACAAGTACGTTATCGACGAAATTGCCAAAACTCGGGACATAACTGTTCTTTGTTTGCCACCATACAACTGTGAGCTTAATCCTATAGAGCTTATTTGGGCTCAAGTAAAAAAGCGAAATGGCTAGAAACAATGTGACCTACAAATTAACAAACCTTAAAAATCTATTTGCAAAAGCAATTATATATTGCTCCCGAAAACTGGCAAAAATGTGTTAAACATGTAATTAAAGAAGAAGATAAAATATGGCCACTAGATTCATCAATGGACCAAATTGTAGAACCACTAGTTATACCATTAGGTACAGATGATGCTATGTCAGATTTTAGTTCGGATATGTCTGACATGTCGGATATAATAATTTTATTTTGTCATTAAATTTAAGTTATAGTTTAAGGTGTTATTTTATAAATGATAAACTTTTAACTGTTACCCTCAGTGTTAAATGGGCATGTCCCGTGAAAAAATAAATAAATAAATATTAATAAAAATAAAAAACCAGTCAACGTACAGTTATTAGGTCTTCCTTGTGTGACATTTGTATTTGTTTTCTTTTAGATTTTAGGTTTTAAATAGTGTTTTGCAAAGGCACATACAGGAGCATGCACCTAGGTGCGCTTATATTTCAAAACTTGTTTATATGCAATTAATTTCCTACTTATTTGTAAATTTATAAGTTTTGATAAATAAATTTGAATTGATTTGATCTGAATTATCATATTGTTTTGGATGTATATACACTCCTGGACAAAATTAACGCAACAATATATTAAATCATACAAATATCTATAATGAATTAATTTTAATAATTTTTTATGAACATTGGTTACACTAAAAGTTAGAAAAAAACTTATTCGGATACTTTAAAAGTGAATTAGCTACCAAATTTCTCTATAAGATTCGAATTAAAATTATTTTTAAGACCTAATAACAAAATCGTTGAAATTATGTAATAATGAGAAAAATAAACTGGGACACTAGTAGCAAAATTAATGGTGTAACTGGGACACTAGTAGCGTGTGTTGCCTCCTCTACTTCAGATGACAGCGTTTATGCGCCTAGGTATGCTTCTAATTAAATTTTGGATAAAATCTTGAGGAATTTGCTCCCATTTTGTGATAACTGCATTTTCAAGTTCCCTCAGGTTTCTAGGTGCAGGTATATGACGTTTCACATTTTTCTTAAGGTGATCCCATACATGTTCTATCGGATTCAGATCCGGGCTTTTTGGTGGCCATTGCATAATCGGTATATCAACTTGATTAAGCTAATCGAGTACCTCCCTAGCCACGTGAGGTCGAGCGTTGTCTTGCATAAACAGGAAATTGGGCCCCACAAAATGATCGAAAGGCATCACATGTTCTATTACAATATTCTCAAGATAGTAGTCAGCATTCATGGATCTCGTACGGACAGGAACTAACTCCGTGCGAGCATCAAAGCAGATGCCACCCCAGAACATAACAGAGCCACCGCCGAATGGAATCCTTGCAGAGATATTTCAAGGAGCAAACCTCTTTCCTGGTCTTCGCCATACTCGCTCACGACCATCTGGATATTTTAGACTAACCCTAGTTTCATCTGTGAAGAAAACTTGTTTCCAATCATCCACAGACCAGTTTTCGTGATTTCGAGCAAAACGTAACCTGGTAACTCTGTTTTCTCTAGTAAGCAAGGGCGCAGTGGCTGGTCACCTACTGTTTAATCCAGCTTCATTTAACCGTCTTCTAACTGTTTTAGAAGAAATTGTGACATTGCATTGACAGCTTTGAGTTCGTTTCTTATTATAGAACTAGTGACAGTCCTGTTTCTTAAAGCATATTGTCTTATAAAACGTTCATCTAGGTCGCTAGTGCATCGTTTTCGCCCTTGCCCTAGCCTTCTAGAATAAGTTCCTACTTCATTCAAGCGTCTTACCATACGACTTATTGTGGAACGATGTTTGCCTAACAAATTGGCAACATAACTCTGACAATATTCCTCGTCCAATAAAACTGAGGCTCGCACTACCTCGTGTTCAGTTAAATTCCTTGTTCGATTCATTTTTCTAATTCTTCGGGGTCAAAAATAAAATAGTCTACCACAAAAACGTATTACTTTGAAAAAGGGAACAGTTTATAACCTTACTTTTAAAGAAAATCTATCGCATTATTACAGAAAATTGTTTATCTTCTAAAAAATTCTTTAAAACTGTAAATCTAAACGAATTGTTTTGATTTCTGTCATGAACAACGAAACTAAATATGCATAGCCTACTATTCAAATACTCGATAAACTTTAAACCTGACATAAGAAAAAGATAAATTAATTTTCAGATTGTTGCGTTAATTTTGTCCAGGAGTTTATTATGCAGGCAGGTAATCATCTGTCATTGATGGGCGCCATTCTATCCATTTATTATAATTCCTCAATTTTGTTTAATACTAGTTTTACTCTTGTAATTTTTTTTTTTTTTTTATGGGTCTAGCACACGTGCTGCAGGGAAGTCCCTAAAGCGCTCCAGGGGCGGCACGAGTGCGGAAAAAAGCGATTCACGTTGTTCTTGAACCGCTGTAAATTGTACTCGGTGCGAAACACAGCGCTGGGCAAATTATTCCAAAGAGATGACGTTCTCCATATAAAAGATTGCTTGAAAAGCGTTGTACGCGGAGTAACAAGCTGAACCTCATACGGATGCGAAGCACCAGCGCGACGTGTATTTCTAACATGCACCGCTTTGGGAGGAATTAAGCGGGCTATATCCTTCGAACACTTTCCATGAAAATACTTGTAGAACAGACTCAAGTTTCCAACCGTTCTTCGATGTTCCAGCGAATCAAGGCCGCCGGTCAATTCCGGGTCCCCAATCAGACGGACCGCTCTTCTCTGAACCGAATCCAACAAATGCAGTGTATGTTTGGGAGCGGAGCCCCAAACGTGGGAGCAGTATTCCATAGTTGGTCGAGTTTGGGCTTTGTAAAGAATTAACAGTTGTTGTGGGGTGTAAAGCTTTCTGGTTCTAAATAATATTCCCAACTTTTGAGAAGCTCTCCTTGCTATGCCTGCATTGCCTACATATTATTGTAATATCTGTAATATTTGGTAATATATTTTTTTAATATAACCAACCTTTATTATAGCTATAATTAATACAAAAGAAATCAGTCGATAGGCCACTGCTCGGTCATTCTCGAGATTTTCAAGGCAAAAAATGCCATAATTCTAGTGTAATTTTCCATAAATGTTAGTCCAAGCTAATACTACCGGTAACTTTTTTGTGTAAAATGTACTTGTGGTACCGAGACTCGTACTATCGCGTGAAGTTAATTTGCATAATTTTACATGACGCCTTGCAAACGAATAGAGTATAGAATCGACTATAGAGATACAAACATCATAAAAAACATATATAGTAATGCCACAGCGACTGTAACTCTCCATAAACCTACTAGAACCATAAAGAGCAAAAGAGGAGTCCGAGAAGATAACACCATTAAATTTGTTATCACTTTTTTTTCAGTCAGTTTAATTTATTAAACTTTATTTTACTATTTAAAAAAAACCATAACACTAAACTGACTTAACAGAACAGTTTTAACTTATTACTGAAATAACTTGTGATCGTAAAATAGATTATTCCATCCAAGCTGAGGATGAGATTTCTCTAAATAATTAAAATATTTTATAATTGTGAGTTTACAAGTACAGACTGAAGATAAGTTAAACAAAATTTAATTATTTTAGCACATAAAATTGAAATAAGAACTACAGAATTCAAGAGAAGACATAAAATATGTAATATTACGAAACTAAAGCCAACTTTTAATTATGACTTCCGAAAGCTTTCGCATTCATTTAATGAAAACCTGATCTAACAGCTAGCGATTGGGGTACATACCAAGTGAAATGTTTGTGAGAAAACTTCGGTTTTATACAAATAAACCAAAGCTGAAAACTTTGATTTGGAATAAGGTTTTCGAAAGAGTTTATTTGAGATTTTAGCTGAGGTTTATACACAAACTGATTTAACGTAATCTAGTATAAATAGATTTACTAGGGAAATTAAGTTTTAAATTTAAAGGAAAAATGCGGATTACTCTAAACTAAATACTAGAGCCTTCGCTATTTTAATCGATAAAAAATCTATATATTTAGGCTGCAAAAGTCGGCGTGATCCATCCGGGTTAAAATTTAAAGGTTTTGACTTGATGATGGCAACGATATAGTAATGAAATATTAATTATCTATTAAGGACTTTAGAAACCTTTTTTTTTTAATTTATTTTATTAGGTAACTAATTTTCAACAACTTCTTTGGTTTATCTGTTTTTCTATTTCTTATAGTTTTTGGGATTACAATATATCGATTACCAATTTGGGGCACGCAAGATGACCTCATAAAGTAATCGTAGTAGTAGTGGTACTAACTCTAGTAGAATAGCTAGACACAGACTGTTTAGAGATCCAATTTTTACCTCTGGATAATTTTCAGTCAAGACCAAATATCGTATCTGCATGTAGTACTCTTAACCAGCTGGTTTTAAGGTTTTGCTTAAACTTCCTTCTTACCAGTCCGACTTTAGATATACTTCTACTAAAGAGAGAGAAGGATACTGTCTAACTCGTCAGTCTTTTCTGGGTCAAGCGACTTCCCACTGGCAAATGCGAGCAGCCAATCCAGCTAAAGGCTCGGCTACGACCGTCGCCCAATGTTGTCGTCCTTGACAGCAATGACAGTTTGAGGGTTTGTCAATGTCTGCTGCGTAGTGGTGTACCCTTTATTTTTTACGACCCTTCTACTTTGCATCATGCTGCATGACTTTAATAAGAATAATTTCGTATCAATAAATTTACCACTTATTTCATCAAATCTCCAGTGTAGTATATTTATACTATAAATTTCGTTCGTCCTGTGCTCACTGTACAAGGCTAAGTAGACAACTTTCGTTCCCGAGCATCAAGTTGATCGGAAGAAACGAGTACTTCAAAAGCTGCCGTTCACACAACAGTGTTCTGCCTTTACTTTATTAACTTGTTTTTTTTTGAGTGACGTCGAGCTAGAAGATCAAAGTTTTTCTGTAGTTTTGGGTGAAAAACTCATCTTTTGGGTGAGTTCGTGATTCTTTTCCTATTGTTTCGGTTTCTTTTCGGCTCACTTTGAATTTCCAGTAAACGTTCTTTTTTTACGGAAGCCGAAATGACGCCATTCATATGCTGCATTCTTCAAGTCACCTTGGCAGAAAGCGACAGGCTTGTTTTCTAGCAGAGTTTTTTCTTCGTGCTTTATTTCATTTGCCCTCGCATTTTCCCAATCTGCGGTCCCTTTTTTTGTTTTTTTCCGGGAACACTCTTTTTTTCTTATGATACCATTAGAGCCAGTCTTCCAGCACACGTCTTTTCTCTCACCTATAGAACCTGATTATATACACGTATATATATATATATATATATATATATATATATATATATATATATATATATATATATATATATATATATATACACACATATATACGAGGGTTGTGTAAAAAATAAGGTTCCCACATTTTTTTCAGGTGTAAGGCATTTTTTATTTGAACTGAAAAATACATCATTGGAAAGCTTAATTTCTTAGCTATTTTTCAACATAATCTCCAGATTTTTCCACGCATTTTTGTTGACGACTAATCCACTTTTGGAATCCCGCTTCAAAGAAGTCCGCCGCCAGTCCGTGGAGGAATTTGGTGACCGCTTTCGATCGGACCAATTTTCGAGCACTTCTTCATCAGTCTCGAAACGTTGTCTACCCAAGTGTTGCTTTAATTTTGGAAACAAGTGGAAATCACTCGGTGCAAGATCAGGGCTGTAGGGAGCATGTTCAACGAGATCCCAGCCAAAATTGTCGATTAAATCCTTGGTTTGGCGAGAGGCGTGCAGGCGCGCATTGTTGTGGTGCAGTCTAACGCCTTTTGTCAGTCTTCCTCTCCGGCGATTTTGGATGGCTCTTCTGAGTTTTTTCAAGGTCTCACAATAATTTTCCGAATTTATTGTGATCCCTCGAGGCATAAACTCAACAAGCAGGACACCCTTACGGTCCCAAAAGACCGTAACCATCACTGTCCCTGCGGACAGCGTCTGCTTGAACTTCTTCGGTTTAGGTGGTCCGCTATGGCGCCATTGTCGCGATTGTTGTTTTGTTTCCGGGGTGACGTAATGACACCACGTTTCATCCCCGGTAACAATGGAGTCTAAGAATCTTTGGTATTCTCGGCGCATTCTCGAAGAAACTCCTGGGCACACTTGACGCGATCGGCTTTGTGGGTTTCTGAAAGCATGTGCGGGACCCACCGCGCATACACCTTGTGATAACGTAACCTTTCAGTCAAAATCGTGTGGATTGTTTTTTCACAAACCTCAGGAACCCGGGCAGCCAGTTCCCGAATCGTTATCCTCCTATCCTCGAGCAGAATTCGCTCAATCTTCGACACAACTTCATCGAAGATCGATGGCCTTCCGCTTCTTTGCTCATCGTGGATGTCTGTGCGTCCTTCGGAGAACTCCCTACACCATTTGCGGACATGTTGAACGCTGATACAAGCTTCCCCATAAACTTCACACAACTGCCTATGAATATCAACCGGTGGTAACTTTTTAGCGTGCAAAAATCGGATTACCGCACGAACTTCGCACCTGGCAGTGACGGCGATCGGGGGTTCCATCGCGGATGGCTGTCAGGCCGGTACTGAACGTCGCAGCGAGTTCTACCAAGGCGGGATCTAGAGTGAGGGAATCAGCGCACACGGCGGTGTTGCCGGATTTCGCCTAGCATCTCGCGCGGCGAGTTTACAGCATTGGGAACCTTATTTCTTACATAACCCTCGTATATATAATATATTAAAGTTCCGGGTTTCAATCCGTTCGTCTAACAATGAATTTGCACGACGGTTCGCCAAAATCTCATTTGGCTCGAAGCTAACACGCGGCAGCAGCAGCAAGATCACTGTATCGAGTTACAGCAGCAGCGGGAGCACTAGAAAATGCTAAAAGAGATTTTGACGAAACAGTCATCTAGGACCACTGGTTTTTATCAGTTATAAATAGATTAAATTATGTTTTCAATATTCCGAATTAATCTTTTACGCGGATGACCTTAAAGTTTACAAGAGAATATCTAGAGCCAGTGATTGTGATGATCTACAATCCGATTCCAATAGATTTGACATTTACTAAGTTGGGAATGTGGAATCTTTGGCACAATGATACTACTCAGTATATATCACCACTACACCAAACACTTTATTTTTGCACTCGACGCGCGTTTCCCTAACCATGTTAGCTTCATCAGGAGCGATGAAGCTGATGAAGCTAACATGGTTAGCGAAACGCGCGTCGAGTGCAAAAATAAAGTGTTTGGTGTAGTGGTGATATATACTGAGTTGACATTTACTGTCAACAAAATGGTTCATTTATTTACTTCAAGGAAGTGTTTGTAGTGGCGACTATAGCGTATTAAGGTGTCTGTTTTCTACGCCAGCGACCCGAGTCGTATCTCCGCTCGAGAAATAATAATAATAATAAAAAAGATAAAATAAATAAAAAGATAATATACGAGGCTGGTTTGAAAAGTCCGTGCAAAAATTAAAACTACTTATGTGTTTGGGGTAAACCTTTTTTATTTTTCGACATAGTCTCCTTTTAGGCTTATACACTTCGTCCAACGATGTTCTAGTTTTTGATCCCTTCCGAATAATAGGATTTGTCCAAGTCTGCAAAATATCCATTAGTGTCTGCAATCACCTCCTCGTTTGAAGAAAATCTTTGTCCCGCCAGCCATTTCTTCAAATTGGGGAACAAATAGTAGTCCGAGGGTGCCAAGTCTGGAGAATAGGGGGGATATGAAACGAGTTGGAATCCTATTTCCATTAATTTTGCGACCACAACTGCTGAGGTGTGTGCTGGTGCGTTGTCGTAATGGAAAAGGACTTTCTTGTGGGCTAATCGCGGGCGTTTTTCTTGCAGCTCGGTTTTCAAACGGTCCAATAACGATGAATAATATTTACCTGTAATAGTTTTAACCCTTTTCCAGATAGTCGATGAGGATTATCTCTTGCGAATCTCAAAAGACAGTCGCCATAACCTTTCCGGCCGAAGGAACGGTCTTCGCCTTTTTTGGTGCAGATTCCCCCTTGGTAACCCATTGTTTAGATTGTTGTTTGGTCTCAGGAGTATAGTAATGTATCCATGTTTCATCCACAGTGACGAAACGACGCTTAAAGTCCTCCGGATTCTTCTGGAACAGCTGCAAACCATCCTTGCAACACTTCACACGATTCTGTTTTTGGTCAAGCATGAGCAATCGCGGCACCCATCTTGCGGATAGCTTTCTCATGTCCAAATGTTTATGCAAAATATTATGTACTCATTCAGTCGAGATGCCCACAGCCCTAGCAATCTCACGTACCTTAACTCTTCTGTCATCCATCACCATATCATGGATTTGATCAATGATTTCTGGAGTCGTAACCTCCACAGGCCGGCCAAAACGTTCAGCGTCACTTGTGCCCATATGGCCAGTCCGAAAATTTTGAAACCACTTATAAACTGTTCTAATCGAAGGTGCAGAGTCACTATAATGTTTATCAAGCTTCTCTTTAGTCTCCTGAGGCGTTTTGCCTTTCATAAAGTAATGTTTAATCACCACACGAAATTCTTTTTCGTCCATTTCTTGAAAATCACTCGATTCACACGAATGCCAAACACAAAGAAATAGACAAATATGGCTGAAAACTTGGTGTGCGTTCATTCAAGAGATGCTACTAACTAAACATGACCTCGATACGCGCCCGTGGTGCCATCTCTCGGACTTTGCACGGACTTTTCAAACCAGCCTCGTAAAAATAAAATGTAAAACGTGACTGTCGCCTCTCGGGAAGGCAATGAAAAACTAGTATCATGCCTAGTAAAGCCCTCTTACTTTAGCCGGTCGGAACCGGCAGTAAACTGTAGGTCTCCTTTATCTGTGGAAATACTTAAAAAAGGTACCAAGCCCATAAAAAGGCGAGAGGGTCGCCTACGTTCGAATCGGATATGGCACTTCAAGAAGAAGAAGTGTTTTTAATTATATTCACACGTAATCACAAGAAAATAATAAATAATAGGTCATGTTGCGAATAGGATTTATAGAATGCTGGGATTTAATCATTAAATGTTTTTATTTCCCTCCAAGATATTAAAAATAAAATTTGGGGTATCTCTCCTGTAAAAATAAAAATTTTAATTAAATTTAAGTTATCACGAACAAATAGTTTCTGCACGTCAGGCATTTTAAAAATGTTAAACAGTTTTTGGAGCGAAAGAGAGCATGTTACATTTTAAAATCGATAATTTAATATCCGCTAGCTGCTGAATACCGTTATTTATGATGGTCATTAATAAAATACAATTCTGTTACTGGGATTGTATTGAATTTATTTTAGTCTAAATAGCAGAAAAACTTGTGAACATACATAAATATGTGTGTAGTCACATTTTTGCACGCTTTTCTTGTACTTAACCTAAACAGCTTGATATTTCTTTGGACTACGTTCGAGTCTTTTATGAGAAATCACGTGACATAGTTTATTTTTTTTATGGTTCATCTTCTCACTTGAGTAGGAACGTTGTCCAAGTGCCGAAACATACATTTTGTATTTCACGGCACCTTTTATATAACGCGGTAGTGCTGCCACCGACGTTATTTGCATTTCTGCAATCAACTACAACCTATGTACGTGGCCAGGCCAAATATACTTAAATAAAAGTGTACCGACCTGCCGGGATTGGAACCCGAGACCTTCTGCACCGCAGCACCTTAGCACCGCAAGCAACTACTATGCCACGAAGCCACAGGCCGCTACATAAAGCAGTTAGCATTGAATATCACATTTTGCTACACTGTCAAAAACAAAACTTAGCCCTGTACCAGCTGATTGACATTAGTTGACGGTAGTGACAATTGACTAATGCTAAATTGCGGAAAAGATTCGTGTTATAGAGATTTATAACTATTATGTCAACGCTTTTAGTTACAAAACGAATGCAAAAGTAAATTTTGTTCCTATTTCAAACTTGGGATCGAGAATTTACGCTCAGAAATAAATTTAATAATGTTGCTTCAGCGAAAATTGCGAGTTATTGAGCAAGTGGGGTCCCAGGTTCGATCCTTCGCCGATCGCTATATTTATTTATTTGACAACTTGAAGCATCGTTAATATTTGCTGCCTTTCATTCATACATATATATATATATATATATATATATATATATATATATGTTACAATAGAGGTGTTCACGGATGGTAGAATGTAATACATTAAAATTACGGGTTTCAATCCATTCGTCTCACAATGAATTTGCACGACGTTTCGCCAAAATAACATTTGGGATTTTTAAGGGCTCTTGTTGCTGCTATCATTCGATACTCTGATCTTGCTGCTGCTGCCGCTCGAAGCTAACTCAAGTTAGCTTGGAGTGGCAGCAGCAGAAAGATCAGAGTATCAAGTAGCAGTAGCAGCAAGAGCGATTTTGGCAAATTCATTGTTAGACGACCGGATGTAACATATATATATTATATATTATATATTATATATTATATATATATACCCTACAGTGTGAATTTATATTTATAAAAATAGGTTCTGCATTATTATTTGAACCCATGTGTTAACACTTCATTTGCAATTGATACAGATCGAATTCCCATTCAACAGAGAACTACCTGTAAATATTCAGTAAGACTTATGAGGGTTTCTTGTCTGTATCTTCTAGGTCCTGAAGATGAAGTACGATTTGGCATCGAAAGCTCGATATTAGAATAAAACTACAGTTTCCAAGAATTTTAAGACCTTTTTATTCACTCTGTAATCTTAAGGACTATCCCAAAGTTAAATCCCATTTTGGTTGTTACCAGTAAGTCTGACTGGCCGGTTTTTTGTGTCTGGGATCATTTTGAATGTTTCTGTGACATTTGTGTTAAGTTTTGCGTGAACTTTGATTTCAGCTTTGTTCTTATTGTAACAATAAAAATTTTTAGCTGTTAAAAAAAAATCGTATCTCAGTTATTCGTGAATATTTCGCTCTAAAATTTGGAACGAAAATCGAGAAAGGATATAACTTTAAAACTGCATAACATATTTGCAGATGAAGCTTCTAGTTTCCATCAATTCGAAAAATTAATTGTCTCACTGTCTATGTGAAATTATAATTTAAAACGATTCCTGAAAACATAATATTTTCTCTTGGTTAGAGGTTTGTTTTTATTCCATTATTTCAAAATTATGTATAAACAATTTTCGGCTTTTACTCTATCTTTTTAATATCGCATATCATTTGTTGCTAAATTTGGATCTATGTAAAAAAATCCTATGTCACAGCGAAAATTGTAAAAGGAAAAAGAACTACCCAACAAACCGAATATTAAAAATATCGATTCATAAAGGACTTTTTACCAAAGGAATCTATTACAATTCTGATAATAAGTCATACGTACCGTAATTTTCTGGCAACCTTTGAAATTTTATTAAGTTTTTTTATATCTGTGAATTTGATTTCAATATTTCAAGCTTTTAACTTTCATACGCTATCTATCGAGCTCTGTTTTATTATTTGGAAAATTTGTTTTATTACAACTTTACTTTTTTAAGGAAGTCTTTAACAATTCGCAAAGAAATAATAGAAATTTTGTCCTAAATAGTTATAAGTTCAAATGAAAAGATATATGGCAGTATGATATGTTATCGTTACAGAGAAACCAAGAACTACGCCGGTCTCTCTATTTAGAGAAAGAGCTTTTCAAATTGAGAGATAAGTCAGGCTCAAAAACGTTTTTCAGGGTAGGTATAGGACCAATAATAATAAAAATCATTTGTGTAAGTTGAAGGCTCAAGTTAAATGATATATGGACATATGACTATGGATGTGTCTATATCATCATTACGAAGAAATTCTGAATCAGATCGGTTTCCTTCCAGATCAACCGCTTTCGTACTGATTAGAGATTTAACTTTTCAGTTTCCGGCAAAATCTGGAACTCGGCTACATAGGATCCAGCAAATCCGGGAATCGGCTACGTAGGATCTGGCAAAACCGGGTGTTCGGCCGGGTAAGATCCAGCGATATGTATTATGAAGATATTTCTTACGAGAAGACAGAGAGAGCATTATGTTGGAAAAAGACACGAAATAATTTGGTTTTCAGGGTATAATGAATGTGGCAACGTAGCTTCTCGCTTGCTTTCCGCCGCACGTAAATATGTCTTATTTAATTTTATTTAGTATCGATACAGCCTGGTCTAATATTCCATAAAAATATCCACCTGTTGGTCCTTCCGCTCACAGTATAAAAATGACAAAGCTTATCAAAATTATCTGTCCCTCCATTATAATGCCTCACAATGTTAGATTTTCCATCGATTATTTCTTCCGTATGGATAAAAGGAGAAACAATGAGCACAATTTTATTACATTTCTTTTTTTGGATGGTACGAAAGGAGGGTTAAATTCTGTGTGTGACAAAACTTGGTATTCGGTCGTATTTTTGGAGCGACTTTGAATTCGGCAGTAATATCTCGCTTATTTTTCCTTACAGTTCCAGTTATTTGTAACTTGTAACTGATATAGGATGGAACGAAAAAAAAAACACACAATTTCACAAAAACAACACTACTTGACACACTGGGGTGGATTTGAGCACTACTCCACTTTGCTTAACTGCTACAGCCAAACTAACGGTACCAAAATAATGCCCTTCGCTTGAGAGAGCAGCAGCACCCTCGAACTACAGATAGATGTCGCTATGGACCTTCCCGCCTTAAGTTTAGGTACTTTAAATTAAGCGTAAGTCTGGGGTGCGTTGGACCCCAGTATATCAAGTAAGGGTTAAAAATATTATTTAAGATTTTTTACTTTAATATTATTAAAGTTAAGGCAGTGTGATAATTTCAAAAAATCGATTTTTTTTTTACATATCTCGATGCTTCTATATGTATAAAATAAGAGGTCGAAGTATCAAAGTCGGCCTCTTATTTTATACATAGCTGTAGCCAGGAATAGCTGCTCGGGAGGCCATAAACTCGTTTTTGGAAGCGTAACGCGAACCGGGGCAGGTATTAAAATTCCAATGCCGTGATGTCATCATGTAAGTGAAAGTTAAACATCTAATACTTCAGTGATCTCAAAATAGTCACAAAGGTAGGTACGTGGCAAGAGATCATTATTTATGTGTTACACGATAGTCATTCTTTAAACGTGTTTTTCTCAAAACTGCTTTTTTTAAATTTCCTGCCGCTGTAATTCGAAAACAATTTATTTTATCAACCTAATTTTTTTTTTGCATTTTAAGGACATGTTTTGTCGTACCATGAACAATGGATTTTTTCATTGGACCAAAAATGTCAATTTGGCATGCAAAAAGCGGACATTTTTTGGTGAAAATTTTATACTTTTTTCAATATTTTTTAAAATCCATGGTACGGTACGGAAAATTATATCTGTTTTAATGATCTTTTTATTTTTTTTGATTCCAGGCAACGTGGAGGTGCCAATTACGGCAGCAGTGGAACTACTTTTTTTTCACCTGTCCCGTAAATTTCAATATTTTGGTGGGAAAAAATTTGTTTCTATTTGTAAACAAATAATAAATATGTACCCAACATATTAAAACGTTTGATGCAGTAGTTTTCTTTAAAAAAATTGTAGAAAAATATCATTATTTTTAAGTAGTTACAGTCCCTGGCCAAATTATTAGACGCACTGCAAGATTTCATGTAAAATATTAATTACCGAGTGATATTGTACCGTTTTATTATTTTAAATTGATTTGTTTTTTATTTTTATATTATCCAATCAATTACCTATTTATTTGACATAAATAAAACAGCATTAATTTAGAAAAGCATAAGTTTATTAAGTTTTAAAGAAAAGTGAAATTAATGTTAGTAAAAGTCAATATTTAGTTGAGCCACCTTTAGCCGCTATCAAAGCTTTAATTCTGCGCGGCATGCTATCAATGCAAGATTGTACTGTCTCCTGCATTTGAGGATGATGATTCCACACATGAATAATCTTTTCTAGGAGCTGGGTTTTGTTGGTAATCACATCTTTAGCCACTTCTCTTTTCATCAGCTCCCACACATTTTCAATGGGGCCAATCCAACAGAGGGATATTTTTTTCTGCCAAAAAAGCTTTAACAGACCGAGCAGTGTGGCAGGGAGCTCCATCTTGCATGAAAGTGAATGGTTCCTCATTTGGAAACCATTCTCTGAGCTGCGGAATCAACCGATTTTATAATACTTCTTTGTACTGATCTTGCCTCATTATTCCTTTGACGACGTACAGACGTCCAGTGCCCTTGCCGCTGATGACTGACCAAATCATCACTTTGGTGGGATGTTTAACCGTCGGGACGACACAATCAGGATGAAACTTTTCTCCATGACGACGACGCACATACTGAGCTTTATTCTGCAAAATTTCGAATGTGCTTTCGTCACTGAAGCAGCCCTGTCAAAAATAGGAAAAATATATAAACTTCCATGTTTATTTGCTTTATTTAACTGAAAATGATAATAATGTATCAATTATTGATTAAATTGCTGTATCTTACCGATCTCCAGAAGTCCACATCTTTGTCTTGCCATTGTTTTGGCCCACTTCAGGCGCTTTGCTTTCATTGCAGCTGTTAACTTGGGCTTCCTGGCGGGGCGACAGGCCTTAAAATCTAATTCTTTCAATTTTCTTCGAACAGTGCACTCAGAAGCATTTACGCTAGCATCCTGGAGTTGTGATTTTATTACCTTTGTGGTAGCAAATCTGTTTTCTACACAAATTTTCTTCAAACATCTCTCTGACCGTGGAGTGAAAATTGGTTTTCTACCGCATCTTTTCTTTCTTTTCGGGCTTAATTCCTTCCCTGACTCAATTTTCTTTTCTATGCGTCGTACACTAGCTTCAGAAACCTCCAATCTTCGTGATATTTCTCGGTTTGTAAATGTTTTCGCAATCACAAGGGCCTTCACTTCAGCTTTTTTACGTGGTGAAAGATCGCCTTTTCTACCCATAATGAAAATAGTCCAATTACTTTTTTAAAACACTGCATACAAAATAAACTAATAACTGAGTAGTATAAAACTGTTAAACAAACAATCACAGTCCATAAAGCCACAGAAAACACGTCCGTACCTGACTCGATTCCGATCGCGACTGATACAGGTTTGTACTTGTTTACGTTCATGTATCACTTTGTCAACACAGTTTTGCCATATGTTAAAAATAAATACAAATATGTAGTCTACAACAATTCTTTTAAATAAAAATCAATAATATTGTAGTTTAAATATACCATTATTGCATAAAAACTCTTAAGAAACATAAAATTACTAAAAAAAATACAGTGCGTCTAATAATTTGGCCAGGGACTGTACACTGGTATCGCTCCCTAAGTGGGCAAAGTTGAAAAATAATTTCTAAAATAAAAGAAAAAGCATCACCAGTGAGAATTTTCTCGCCTTTACTCAAAATACGCTGGCAACACGTGATAAAAATATATAGTAATATTGTAATTTGATTCGCCTTGGCTATGCTAATAAATTAGGCAATAAAAAATTTCAAAGAATCCCAGATATCAAGTCAATATTCAATTATTAAATTTACTTAATTAAATTGCGCGTTTCCGGTAAAATAACTTCGTGAATAACTCAACAACCACAAATATTTATGACCACATAACTCCACAAGCGAACGAATTCAAACACTGGAAGTTTGGGTCTACAGGGTAAATCAGCTTTACTATATGTCGAACTTTGTGTTTAATCATAATTATGTTGGTTTCTATGTTATTTAATGCAGCATCTGCATTTGCGATCGAGTTTTATAGTTAAACTCAACTTTTGTGGGAAAAGACAAAGCAAATTTTATGGAAACTTCACGTGAAAGAGATAATTAGAAGATTAGACCCCAATTTTCTTAGAATGAATGTGTTTTTCCTTGAATAAATATGTGGGTTTTGTAAAGCATAAATTCTGAAAGTGAAGAAATTTCGATATTGAGGAATGTCCTCAAAAACATCTTTGTTGGTGCGCTAGTTTGTAGATCTTGCACACAATCCTCTTCGTGCTGGTCACAATAACCCCAAGACATTTTTCAACATAATCTCCTGCTTTGGAAATGCATTTTTCTCAGCGTATCGGAAGTTTTTTGATACCACTGTCTTAAAGGAAGAGGGCTGTGTACGCACGAAGTCCTTCACCGCGTTGTCGTCATCAAATCGTTGGTGTCTTAGCGCTTCTTTGAGTGGGCCATAGAGATAAAAATCGCAGGACGATAGATCAGGGCTGTAAGGAGGGTGATCAAGTGTTGTCAAACTCATTTTCTCCAATTTTTCGCGAGTGAGAGTTACAGTGTGGGGTCGAGCGTTGTCACGGAGAAGAATCACGTCTCTTATCGGTTAGTCACATCTTTTGCGGCGATAAGCAAATTTAACCTCATCCAAAAGTTTGCAGTAGTAGGCCGCATTGATGGGGTCACGTTCGTGTAAAAAATCAATGAGGAAAATGCCACGTCCGTGGACAACGATCATCGCTCTCATTTTTGACCTTTTCACGGCCTCCCACGAACTCTTTATGCCAGGCGAACACACGAGGCCTTGACAGTGTTTGATCCCCGAACTGTGTCGTCAATCTCCGCAGAATTTCGGTCGGTTTCACGCCTTCACGAGTGAGAAATTTAATAATCACGCGTTGCGTAATCGAAAAGTACACGTCTTGCTCCGACATCGTGAGCTGTACTACTGAATGCATCTGGTGAGTCCAATCAATTGTTCTCCCCACTCCTAACAAGCCCAACCAACATTGTTAGAAGCGGCGGCCCGCTCCAAACGATACTAAGCGCTCAGTACAGAAAGTCTCATTTATATTTGATCCACCCTCGTATTTACCTAGGCCGATGGTGTTTGTGCGTTCAAACAAAAAATAGATACAGTGGGATTATAGTATAGAGTCCTGTGGTATGTCAGCATTGCTAGTAGAATTCCAGTAGAGACGCAGTTGAAACACGAAGGGCGTTCTGAAAGATAATCTGGCTTGAATTGTGGCAGAACAATTCCTGGATCACTATAATACACCATCGTATAATGAAATTCTTATTTGTTACTTTTCAAGTAATAATGAGACAATGACTGGTTCACAAACACCGTATTTATCACATACGGTGCCGTGTAACTTCTTTGTGTTCTCCAAGCTAAAATTACCACCATTTAGTGGACACCGTTTTGAATCTCTAGAAGATATAAAGGAGTAACTCGTTGGCCGCCTTGAAAGCAATAAAGGTTAGACAGTTTGCATTGTATTTAATCGGTAACCCTGTAGCGTTCATGTTTTACGGTACGTTTATTTCGCGTCACGCTACAAAGTCGTTCTCAGAGTAGTATTAGAGTGGTTTTATCGCATTAAAAGAGTAGTTTTGGAGCGGCTGGTATATGGGCAGTGTCTGATTATTTTTCTGTTGACTTCCGTTCATCAACACGTGTCTTGATGTTCTGAACCGAAAAATCTTCCTTGGACGACAACGAAGTGTCCATGCTTGATTGTTGGAATCACCTGGAAACCAAGCTGCGGGGTCGATAAGGGTTTTCCCGTTTCACCTTTTGCCGTTGACTATTTACTTTTACCGTTTGCTATTTTTCCGACTTGCTACTTTCATTTTTTTCCTGGCACAGTTTATGTAACGATTGTTTCTGGAGTTTCTTTGCTGGATCCCATGAAACGAATCTAAGGCTACAACTTTTGCGGTGCCACTTCTTTCTTTATCATTTCCTCACACTAGTCTTGCTTGTGCTACAAGAACGTCGCCGTCGGATTCTCATTTTACGTATGTAAATATCGGAGTTGAAAATATACATTTTGGTTTCAAGAGAAGAACAAGGGGAGATTAATAAGACAAATATTTTTTATATAATCTTCACATTTATAAAATTACATGAACTAACTTTTTCATTATACAATTTCTATTTGTGATATTGTCAAGTGATTAGGTACAAGGCTCCGCTCGTTTATATCTAAACACGAACCGAGATCAACAGCGGATTCAAGGAGGTCCGACTGGAAAACGATGAGTTACGATTTGGTTGAATGTAAGTTGGTCAGATTTCTAAAATTTAAAATATTCGATGATTTATCGGCTTTTGGTAAATAACGAGAAAACTAATCTAATGAAGCAAAATTGGCGTGCACAGTTTTAGGTAACAGAGAAGAATATTTATATGAAACAGCTGAATATTTCCTAAATTTGTACTTTGCTAAGTTGTATATAACATATAATCTGCTATTAAAGTTAATAAATATAAGTGACAACATTGGTACGTATCTACAGCCGGGTTTACTAGTAATGTGATCATTGATGTTTTTAGTGACGCTGCACGAACATGAGATATGGTTTGTGTCTGTGTCAATATATTAAAATAGCCGGCCAAGTGCAACTCAGACTTGCGCAATTAGTGTTCCGTAGGTTGATTGCTTTTATGATTAAAAATTTTTGTTTCGAAGCTATAAAATGATCAGTGACTTCAGAAAACACACACCCCAAATGAGTTTTCAACAAAGTTTGTTTCCGATCTTTACTGAAAACTGATGACCTTGAAATTTTTTTTTTATGTACCAGATAAATTATTAAGAGGTGACATCTACCTAACAGGCAGGAAAAATAGGCTCTTTTTGGGAATTTTTTTACACTCTACTACACAAGCAACCAAAAAATCTGTTTTGAGTTTTTAATATATGCATATTAAAACGTACGAAACAATTTTTTATTTTATGGTATTGGACAAAATGGCGGCGCACTAACACGCAGAACAGAGGCATCTGTTTTTGGAGGTATTCCGTGGCCGGCAGTAGAACAATTATAATTCTGTATCTAGAGCAAACAAACATTTTTTTTGTTATTTAGATTAGTTTTGCTAGAGAAGTACACACGATTATTGAAAAATATCAATTTTTCAAAAAAGTTTGAAAAAAAAATCATTTTTCTCCTAAAAATCGGTCTTTATTTGTTTCTAAAAAAAAGTAATTGATTAATCCTAGTAATCGATTTAAAAAATGAAGTTTCGAGAAAAACGCGTTTAAAATTTCAAAGTGATTTCTGTATGAAATTTTAAAAATTTTGGAAAGCGAATTTTTTGACCTTTATTCTGCAATCCCAGGACCATAAAGCAGCCCTATTCACTGTTTTCGAGAAAAAATTGACTTGACTTTTTCCTTTGGGGCTATGTAAAGTCCAAAGTCTACATGGATAAGCCAGCTACAATTGAGGCATTGGAGGCCAATATTACTCGAGTCATTGGCCAAATACCACTCGAAATACTCACACGCGTCATTGAAAATTGGAACTTCAGAATGGACGTTGTTAACCGTAGTCGCGGACAACATTTGAAAGAAAATTATCTTTAAGAAATAATTGTAAAGAATGGTTCTTTTATATGATAATAAAGATTATAAAATAAAATTGTTTTTATTCATTTTTTTTTATTTAAAAAAAAAAGTACCTCTAAATGAATCACCCTTTATAAGTATTAGCTGTTAGTGATAGATTAAATGTACCGATTAAGCCAAGTCATTCCAACAGGCTGCGCGCAAAGTAAACGCCTTTTCGTGAGCTACGGTTTCTTTCAGAAATTAAGTAACAGAAACTAACAAAAAATTTTTCAATCTAAAATAAGGCTATGCTATGTTTTTTAGAACTATAATACATTTAAGCAAAAAAAGTCGATTTTTTCAAAAATTTCAAGTAGATAAAACTCCTTAAAGGTAATGTACTCGTGATAATTTTCTTACACCCTGCGGAGAATATTCCAGAATTTTTTCAAAATTTCTGGTAATTACTTTTCGAAATAAGGATTTTTTGCGATATTTCGCAATTTTTCAAAAATAATACAAAGAAAACTGTGTCTCTCTGTCTGTCCGTTAGTGCGCTTATCACTCGAGAACTAATTATCCGATTAACGCGCTTTTTTTTTTAAACATACATATGTTCCTTGGCCAGGTTACAGGATATATTTTATTACGTTAGGTAATATAAGGAATAAGCAGTGGCGATAATAGTGAATCAAGTCGGAAAAAAGTTTGCCGCTAGCTCGTTCTCTTGCAATATACTGCCTAAACCATTAAATATGGAACAATAGCATGTAGCAAAGAATATAACATATATAAAATGCTACGTCTCAGTCTGTCTGTCTGTCTGTTCGTTAGTGCGCTTATCACTCAAAAACCACTTATCCGATTTACGTGTTTTTTTTTATTCATACATATGTTCTCTTTCCAGGTTATATAATAATAATAATCTATTACATATATATATATATATATATATATATATATATATATATATATATATATATATATATATATATACATACACAGTCGACACTCTATACAGTGAAAGACCAAAATGTTGACCGAAATTTCACTATAGAGAGTTTTTCACTATATAAAGAAAAAATCCGTATATATTGCTATGTATGTAAGATATTCTAGGTCTTGAAAAAAATTGCACTATAAAGAGTTTTTCACTATATAAAGTTTCACTATAAACAGTGTCGACTATATATATATATATATATATATATATATATATATATATATATATATATATATATATATATATATATATATATATATATATACGACACGGCTAGTTATATATATTTTTGAACTCGTGTTTTTACAAACTTCCATTTGACACCCCCCCTCGATGACCTGAAGTATTTTTTTTTCACTTCCGATTCCACCCCCCAAAACTAACCCCTTAAGTCAAAATTTAACTTTCAAAACTACACGGCTCTAATGAGGCCATCAATACCTATATTAGTGCTAAATTTCAACTTTCTACGTCAAATAGTTTTGGAGAAAATCGGGTGTGACAGAACGACAGACGGAAAGACCCCGAAGTGATCTTATGTACGGAACACTAAAAATTACCAGTATTTAATTCTTATTTCAGCTTATTTGATATGTCTTTCGAAACTCTCATATTCGCCGTTCCTTTGGGATAATTAAATGACCACAAATATTCCTAACAGAATTTCTAGGAAGGAATTAATTTAAACTAGTTGAAGTTTTCGACTCCGCGAGCAAAGCAGCTTACCAAAGTGATGACAAACTTTCTATTTAATGACAATTATGCTGGTTTTCGTCGCAATTAGGCTACATGTGACGTTGAGATTATTAATTTAGTGTTTGAGAGTATTTTAAGCAATTATTTGCGAAGAACAGGAACTATGTACAGTGTGGCGAATAATTTTCCGGGCTGGTACACAGTACAGAACATGTCGCGCACTGTTCATAAAAAAATGTAACTATTTGAAAGTTTTTTTACATCATTCGACAGTAGAGGACTGCCACTAAAATTAATAATTGTAGGCTAATACAATATGCAGATGACGGTCAGATTTTAAGGAGCTTTAATAGTCTTAACGCATTACAGGCGGAACAGGAAATTAATTACTGTTTAAATTCGATGTTTACCTACTCTAATAACAATGGTTTGAAGATAAATCCGAGAAAGTCGGCAGTACTGTATTTTGGAACAAACAGTGAATGGGCTTCGGCAAATTTCAATTTAAATATGGCCCAGGAGAGAATTCCGTTTGTTACTGAATATAAAAATTTGGGAATAGATTTGATAGTAAGCTCAGGTTTAGAAAGCAGATCTCTTTGGTAGCACAAAGGGCGTATTGTTCACTACGTAATTTATATAAGAAACAGCATATCCTCAATTTGAGCTTAAAAAAATATTTGTGCGCGACTCTTGTCCTTTCTCACTCTAATTATTGTAATTTTGTTTACGGTCCGTGCCTGGATCTTATGTCGAAGTATAAGCTGCAAAAAATTCAAAACTCCTGTGTACGTTTTATTTTTGGTTGCAGGGGGAGGGATCATGTGAGTGGCAGGCTGAAGAAGCTGAAATGGTTGCGTATTAAGGATAGAGAAAGGCTACATCTGGGTTGCTTTTTGCATAGACTGTTGAGGACCGGAGTGCCACAGTATCTTGTGTTAAGGGGGTCACTACCGAGGTCAATTTACATTGAAAAGTAAAACCCATTTTCTCAGCAACCGTTCATCCTATTTCAACGAAACTTTGCACACTTATTATTTATTATTATATAATTTAATGGGACTAAGGGTTTAAAGAAATAATTTAAATTACATTTTCTAGAAACTTTGAAAGTTCATGAATTTTATTTGTATGTTTGAATTGACGCGGTAAATTACCAGCTGTTTTGTTTGACATTTCCTTAGTCCGAACTGTAGACAGTGTTGCCATGGATATTTAAAAAAAAAAATAGCTCAATAACTTTTATAGTTTTGAAGATAATGGGGCAAATGTACAAAAAAGTCAATTTTTCAGGAGAGCCGAAAAACTAAAAAGTTGTAGTTTTGATTGCTTTTTTTGTTATAATCAACTTTTTTTAATTTATTTCTAGAGTGTTTGTCTTCTTTTTTTTTGCAAAAACAAGTTTGGCAACACTGATTGTTTACAACAAAATATGTTTTTTTCCAAATTTTTTTTTTTTAGTTTTGTTTTGTTTGGTTATATTTTACGTAAGAGATTGTTTTTGTTTACATATTTACAAATTTTTTTCCTGTTTTCTGTTACTATTGCTGTTTTAAATTTTATTATATTGTTATTTTATTATAGTTTTTTATTTTTGTTTTGTGAAGAAAAATGACTAAGCCAAAGACTAGCTTCAAGAGCAAGAAAAGGAATAAACCTTTTAGTGGGACACATATTTCTGTTGCTCGTAAATTGGTCATGTCCTTACCATCTGTTGAATCAACACCATCAACCTCATCTGAAAATTGTACACCTTCTTCTTCTTCAAAAAAACTAGGTAATCAAAATAAATTTGAGTCATTCATGAGCAACCATGCGTATAATTTGGTGGATGTTGGAGAGCTGAGTAAAGCACTGAACTCAACAGTGGACTGCAAAAAATGTGGTGGTGAAATCACCCTAAGTGTTTGTTTGAGAAACGGTTTGGCATCCACTATAAAGATTGTTTGTCAGAATTGTCAAGTCCTAAATAAACTAAGGAACTCCAAGAAACTGGATTATGAACTCGAAGGTAAATCTGTGAAATTAGATACAATAAATATTAGATTTACTTATGCACTTAGGTGTACTGGTAAAGAATTTGCTGGAGCTAAACTTCTTTGTGCTATGATGAACATTCCTCCCCCACAAAGCAAGCACTTTTTGCACCAAAATGTTATTCGTTCAGCTCTTGAAGTAGTTGGAAAAGATATAATGGTGGCTGCCGTAGAGGAAGCCTGTATTTCAAATAGTGGCAACAGGGATTTGGCCATCTCACTAGATGGCAGTTGGCAAAAAAGGGGCCATACTTCTTTGAATGCGTGGTCTCTGCTGTGAGTACTGACTCAGGCAAAATAGTGGATATTGTGGTACTCTCCAAACACTGTCGTTGTCCACTAAAATTTCAGAATACACATAATGAAAATTGCATAGCCAATCATAGTGGTACCAGTGGGGCTATGGAAGCAGCTGGTGCAGAGCAAATTTTCCTGAGGTCAATGGACAAATACAATGTGAGATATTCTCACTACTTAGGTGATGGAGACTCAAAGGGTTTCTTGAAGGTTGTAGAACAAAACCCTTACGGAGATAGTCTCTTAGTTCAGAAGTTAGAATGTATAGGACATGTACAAAAAAAGGATGGGATCTAGACTCAGAAAGCTAAAAACTTCCTACACGTCCAAAAAACTGCAAGATAGAAAGCCGATAGGAGGAAAGGGCAGACTCACGGATGTGGCAATAAACGACATTCAAAAGTTTTATGGCTTAGCCATACGAAGAAACGTTGGCAGCTTGGCTGAGATGAAAAAAGCAGTATGGGCAGAATTTTTTCATCTCGGCTCGAACGACCAGAATCCGGCACACAATTTATGCAGCTTGGACTGGTGTAAGTTCCTCAAGGCCCAGGCAGAAAAAAAATTATATGAGCACTCAAAGCATTTTCATCTACCAAAAGTAGTAATGGAAATTTTGAAACCTGTCTTCAGGGACCTGGCGAATCCAGCCCTGTTAGAAAAATGTGTTCACGGTAAGACACAAAACACAAACGTAAGCTATAATAATGCATTGTGGGTTAGATGCCCAAACAATATTTTTGTAGAGAAAAGCACACTAGAATTAGGTGCATATGATGCACTATGCTGCTTCAATGAAGGTAATATTTCCCGCTGCCGAGTACTTGAAAAACTTTTCATTGACCCTGGAAAATTTACAATTGCTGGGCTGATGAAGGAAGATGAACTGAGAATAGTGAAAGCCGAGAAAGACTTACAACAAGCATCGAAATGCGAGAGGCAAAAAATTTCAAGAGCAAGAAAAAGTTTAGAAGCGTCATATGAAGCGGGTTCATTTTAGTTAAAAAAAAGTATAACAAAATAATAAAATCTTATTATTACTTTTCAAAATATTATTGTAAAAATAAAGTTTTTTATTTGTATATAGTAAATAGTATTTCAAAATATTTTTGTAAAAATAAAGTTTTTTATTTGTATATAGTAAATAGTGTTATATAATTATTCCTAAGCATTGTTAATAAAAAGTGGGATAATAATAATAATAGTGAAAATAATAATAACTTCATAATGGGTGGAATGGGGTGGTATATTGAAAGGTGCGTAGTGCGAAGCTAGGCGAAGGCTGAGCGGGACTCATATCTTGGCGATACTGACTGATGGCTCTTACCTTGACTACTTTATATAAAAATTTCAGGCACTTATACTCATCGTATAATTGTGGGGGTTGGATTGTTTTGTGCAGAAATGATTGTAGATTATAAAAATGGAAAAAAACGAAAAAAAAACGTATTTTTTTTCATTTTTCTCGGTAGTGACCCCCTTAAAGGCTGCATCATCGAAGTTCGGTGCATCAGCGTAATACTAGGTACAAGGACCGCTTTCAAATACCTAGGCATCGTACAAGTGTGTTTAAACAGTTTTTCGGCTATACATCTGCTAAACTTCTGAACGAAATTCCTGAAAGTTTGCTTGCTCTGTCTGAACTATCTTTCAGAAGGCAGCTAAAGCAGATTTTATTTCAGACTTATTGACTGTTATTATTATGTCTCTTTTATAGGGTAAGGTGGGGATCATGGTTTATATATGGGTACCAATATGATGTAAAATTACAATGTTTTCCTTTTTTAGTTTACAGTAAGTAGAGTTTAAGTACTAATGGATACTTCTTAAATTGTATTTGAGTCTATATTTTTATTTTATTTTTTGTATTTCTCGGTTAACAACAGCACTGCTGCATTTCGCCGAGTATAAAATAAAGACGATTATTATTATTATTATTATTAAAATGCTAATGATTGAGTAGTTCGTCCAGTACACATCAGCTTCGATGATTGCCTCGTATCTTCGGGGCATACTTTCGACGACATTTGCCGCGTATTCTTGGGGCAAAGATTTCCAAACTGCCCGAATTTACCGTGACAGTAGCTTCACTATATACCTCTTTCTACTACGAAGCGTTTGCTTGATGTATGACCACACGTTCCCGATTGGGTTTGCATCGGGCGTTTGGGAAGGCCAATCTAATGTAATACCGAATTCCTCTTTCCCCTGGTTACACGTTTTACTCCTATGTTCGGGGTCGTTATCCTCTTGAACCAAACATGGGAACAGTGTTCCACCTCTGGTCGAATTTGAGCTTTGTACAGAATTGTTGTAGAGTGTAAAGCTTTCTACGTGTGCTATTCGAAAAGTTCCCGGCCTAGCAATAAAAGAAAAATTTTTTTGACGTGAAATATGTTCTATTTTTCAATATAATCTCCTGAAACTTAAATACATTTATTTCAACGTTTTTCCAATAACTCAATGCCATCATTAAAGTATGATTTCGGAAGGTCTGCAAAATATCCATCCACGGTTGCAATAGCTCCGTCAGTTCATGTAAAACGCTTTCCAGACAGGAATTTTTTCAGGTTAGTAGTCAGAGGCAGCCAAATCTGGTGAAAACGCTGTTCAAGAAATTCGTACTTTAATCCGTTGAATTATGCCATCCTCAAAACATCTGTATGAACACGTGCATTGTCTTGATGAAAATGATTCTTTTCTTCTTTAAAGCAGGTCTTTTCTCGCGAATTTCTGCACCCAACTGATCCAAAAGATTACAATAATATTCAGAGTTAATTGTTTTACCTTCCTGAAGATAAGCGATCAACGAAACACCTTTTAATTCCAAAAAAGTGCTGCCATAAGCTTCCCTGCTGATGGAACCTTTGCCTTCTTTGGTGCACTTCCACCGGCTACAATCCATTGTTTCGACTATTTTTTTCGCTCTGGTGTATAGTGGTGGATCCAAGTTTCATTAACAGTTATAAAACGACGCTTGAAATCCATTTTATGTTGCTTAAAACGATCCGAACACGCTTGAGAAATACGCATTCGAATGGGTTTTTGGTCAATCGTAAGCAACTGCGGTTCTCATCTGGCAGAAAGCTTTTCCATATGTATATTAATGCGAAATATTTCCAATTCATTCTTTTGAGATGCCTAGTCTCTGCTATTTCACGCACATTCACTCGTCGATCATCTAACACCATATCATGGATTTGTTGAATGATTTGTGGTGTTGTACCAGTTTTTGGACGACCTTCGCGTGGATCTTTTTTGTGCCTTGTACGACCAAATTTAAAAAAAGCAGCCCATTTTTTCAGAGTGGAAAAAAGTGGAAGTGAAGATGATGCATCCTTATACATTTTTAACAATGTCGGATGAATTTCTATTGGTCTTAAACCATTTAAAACAGTGAATTTAATCCCTGCACGATATTAACCTTTTTTTAATTTTAAAAAAATCAACGATACGTCAGTATTAAACAGCTGCCACTACTCGAATGAACTGACAAAATTTGACAAGTGTCTATATAAAAGATGGAACTTTCCAATACGATTATGGTTGCACAGTTTCTAACGCCATGTATGTATCAGACCGAGAACTTGTCAGACAGCCTAGGTAGTTCTAAATAATATTCCCAGCTTTTGAGAAGCGCTCCTTGTTATGCATGCGACATATTTATGTCAAGACAAATCCCAAGTTAGCGCAGAGCATGGAGTAACCTGACATAATCATATCGGGTTTAGTAACGTTAACTTTTTTAGAAAAAATTGTCCTGCCTGGGTGTTCACAGCGTTAAATCCTACCTGGTTACTGCCACTCTGAAATAGAGTTTCTTCCAGGTGGTTGTTAAGTGGAACGACTTCCCGCTGTCTGCGGATATTTGCATGAGGAGCCGATATTCGAACGTTTAGAGTGAATGAAAAAATAAACGTACTGTCATTTGCAAAGCTGGACTGGATTCCTTGCCCTTTCCAGTAGATTGTTGCTGTTACCGAGAAAGAGAGTAGGAAACAGTATAAAGCCTTGTGTTACACCGACGTTTATAGTTAAGTTATTAGAAAGAAATGCGGCGGCTGCCACTGTTAAAGAGCGTTCTTTGAGGAAACGCGAGAGCTTCTGCTTTTGGAATTGGCATTACAGTCTGTCAAGTAACAACGTGTCTGTGATATTTCGTTTTGGAAGACGCGATTCAAAAAAAAATCGGTAAAGAGAACCTTTATTTACGAGACATTTTAGTAAAAGTATCAGTTGATTCCCAACTTTCATCAAAATCATGTAAAAACCAAAATGAGTCACTTGTTTGCGCGTCGGTCAGAGGCAGTCTTCCTTTGTTTCCATCCAAAGGGGCCTACAATAACACATTCCACGGCCGCTAAATATATTAAAAAGGCGGTACCGTTTGTGAAGAAGTGGGTAAATCGCTTTAACGACACGAAAAATGTTGACGACTTGCCAAAACGTGGTTCGGTAGGTAAAGTCCCGAAAGTCGAAAAACGTGTCTTCATTTTCACGGGACCCGAAAATTAAGAAAATCGGATTTGAATGTGTTCCATGAGACCACTCGACAACATCTTCGGGTTCATGATGTCTAATTCCGAAGCACGTTGAAGAAACCTTTGCTGGGTGAGAATCATGTCACGAGGCGGCTCGCTCGCTTAGGCCCATGATAACATACTAGAGTGGCCCTCACAATCGCCGGACGCCAGCCCTGTTAAAAATGTTTGGTCCCTTCTGAAGAGAAAGCTCAAAGAAAAGACTGCGAGGACTTTGACTCAGTTCTTTCGCGAGATTCGAAAAATTTGCAGAGAATGCAGAAAGTCTCGTCGACAGCACGCTTCGAAGATGTCAGGCGATTATTGATGCAGGAGGCGATTGAACAACTTACTAAGATAATTGCGGCGTTGTTAGCACACCAAAGAATACAATGATGGCAAAAAATGTTCTCGAAACATATATATATATATATATATATATATATATATATATATATATATATATATATATATATATATATATATATATATATATATATATATATATATATATATATATATATATATATATATATATATATATATATATATATATATATGGAGTGAAATCAATACGTTATAACATGAACTAACCTAAACTAACCTGAACTAACAGAAACTTTGTGTGTGTCTTAAGAAGAAGGTTCTGCGTACTTTCAGGTATCATGACAGTTCATTATGCAATGAATAAGTATAAAATGAAAGACAAATTACCATAATCATATCTTGTTTATTCAAAATTATTAATATTAAGATTATTGAATGTCTATAAAAAGAATGCGTAGGAAAATGGAAATGGAGTCTTCGGCAATCTTTGAAAAATCAAACGTTGGTCTTACTTGTAAAAGAAATACCTATTGTTGTTTTTCTAATTTTAAAAAAGGTTAGTTCAGGTTAGTTTAAGTTAGTCCAGGTTAGTTCATGTTATAACGTATTGACTTCACCCTCACCGCTCCCTCCCGCTACCTGCAACAGGGGGTAACAGTTAATGCTTCTTGTTTTTAATGTATATTATTCACATTGCCGGCTGAATATTAGGTATTCTAGAAAATGTCTAGGCAAAGTATAAAATAAAGGATATTTTATACTTTGCCTGAACGTTTTAGGAATTCTATAGAGTGCCTAGGCAGTCTATAAAATGTCTAAGCATTTTATAGAAGCCGGATTATATGCTTTGCAAGTAACATATATAAATATATGAAAAAAAGTGTTACTTTACACACTGACATCAGCATACACCTGTTTTACGATTGAAGAGAAATACGTTAATAAAATTAATTTTCTTTACAGTGTGAGATAAAATCAAACCTATAAAAAAACAAAAAATTTCAAACTTCAATAAATTATTCTGTTAGATTGATATTATAAAAAAATATAAAGCCTAGAATTTTGTACAGAACTTATATAAATATGATCGTAACAATTTGATAAATTTTCTGGTATAAAACTTACATTTGATCGAAGTAATGAAGAGTAGTAATGAAAATAAGCAGCTTTCTGGTGGCCAAGTGCCAGTATCACTAATATAAAGGAACATCCGTGTTACATGTTTATTTTTTACAGACCAAATGTACCTAGAATTAAATAAAATACTTTTCATAAAATGTAAAAGGTTACATTTTTTGGTTTTTTTTCCCCTTTTCTTACAATAATATTTTAAAAGATATATTATTGTAACGGACGTCGCACTAGAAGACCTTTCAAATTGTTTCATTTATAGCAGCGTTTCTCAACCTGTGGGGCACGCCCCACTAGGGGGGCGTGATTACACTATTGAGGGGGCGCGAGCATATCGAAAAGAAATTATTATTAAAAACATTCATTAAAGACATTTAATATAATTTATTGAAAGGAAACCAAAACAAAATACATTCTGACATAATAAAAAATAAAACACACACTTACACTGATATAATACACCTATAAATAGGATTGTATTAGTACTGCACAATGTATTTATCTAATAATTAACATATCAATACTAAATATATAATAAAAGACTGTTTTTAGTCAATTTCCACCAGTGGAAATTGACTAAAAACAGTCTTTTATTATATATTTATAATGAATTTCCATCAAGTAGAAGCTACAATCATCCAAAATCATATCAATACTAAATTAAAAACAAGTTTAATAATTATTAGTGACTCCCTTGGGCCTCTTTTGCAGAGCAAAGATTTTCAAAGGATGGTTTAATATTAGAAATAGACACTCTGAGTTCATTGTCTATATTTAGTTGAGATCTATATTTTGTTTTCAAAGCAGCCACCGCAGAAAATCCGATTTCGCAAAGGTAGGATGTTGAAAATGGTAATGGTATACGAAATTCTCTTATTTTCAGTGCAGAAAACTCATCATTGTCCCCTGCCTAAAATTCAAAGAGTGATATTAAATTGTTTTTTGATGTCGCCACTTGCCGTGGAGTCTATAAAGATTTCTTCTTCGGAAGTTCAGAGCCCTTCGGGAGTATTTTGAAATGGATACCTAACACACTCGTAACTTGCTACCAAATTGTCGTCAGTAAGAAAATACTTTTTAAAATTCTTTGTCAACATGGCTAGATGATTTTTAATGGTTACTAAAACAACTTTCACATGTTGTTCTTCAGCCTTGTATGTTTTATCACATTCACCCACATTTACAAACATTCCTAGGTTTTTTTGCTTTACATTTCTGCTCCACAATTCCAATTTTCTACAAAAAGCATTAATTTTATCATTTATATCGAATATATGTGTATTTGTTCTTTGGAGTTGAAGATTTAAGGTATTTAGTTTCTCGAATATATCGACCAAGTAGCTCAATTTCATCACAAATAAACTATCTCGAAACTTCTCGGCTTCCGGTCGATTTTCTCCTTCTAGAAAAATGGCTATTTCATTTCTTAATTCACAAACACGTTGCAAACATTTCCCACGTGATAACCACCTTGCCTCGCAATAAAATAGTAATGCTGAATGTTCGGCATCTATGTCTTTACAAAGTGCAGAAAAAAATTTAGATTTTAGGGGTATCATTTTAATATAATTTACTACGGTTACAACTGTAGTGAGCACAGTATTCAGAGCAGAACTCATTTCTTTGGAAGCCAGAACTTCTCTGTGGATTATACAATGTGTCCACACACACACACAGTGGAGATTTTTGTTTCACAAGTGCTTGTACACTTTAAAATCTTCCAGACACTGAATGAGCACCATCGGTACACATTCCAACGCAATTTTTCCACTCCATATTTGCCTCGTTTATAAAATCATTTAAGATAGCAAATAATGCGAGTGATGTTGCTTTGAGTTCTATTGGTTTGCAGAAAAAATAGTTCTTCTACTGCTGACATATCATCACAAAATCGAACATAGGCAATAAAATGAGAATATTTATCTATCTGTTGCCTCATCAAGCTGAATTGAAAACAATTTGTCACGCAACTTCCCGAAAAGCTGATGCTGTACATCTTCAGCTATATCACCAATTCGACGGACAACAGTATCTTTTGATATATATATTATATAAAACATAGTTTCTACAATCTCAATTGCTGCTGGCAAAACAAGCTCTTCACCAATGGTATGAGGCTTTTTACATCTGGCTATTTTATATGAAACTTCGTAAGAGGCAAATAAAGCTTTTTCATTTACAGACAAAGTTTTTTTAAAAAATGATTTCTGCTTTACATATGATTTTAATTTTAATTCGAAGAATTCTCGGGGTTTGTTAAGGTACTCACTATGAAGCGTTTCTAAATGTCGTTTAAGTTTATTTGGTTTCATGCTGTCTGCTGTGAAGATTTTTGAGTAAATAACACACAGGGGCCTTTCTTCTTCATTTACTTCGGTACTGGTAAACCCTAAATTTAAGTATTCTTGAGAATATTTTATTGATTTTTATACTTTATGAGTAACAGAGAAAACCAAATAAGCAAACACTCACTGTTTAAAAAATTTGTATATTGACGTGGATATGTTGATGATATCTTATGTTGTTTTACAGGAAGTGATAGACAATTTACCACATTTCAAAATTTTTGAATAATATACACAAAAATATAAAATTCACCAGTGAAGTTGAAATCAACAATAGCTTACAATAACAACAATAACAAACACAGTTTTTCTATTTACCATAAATCGTCACATACTGACATAATTATCCATAATACCTTATGTCATCTACCAAGTCACAAACTTGAAGTTTTCCATAATATGATTCATAGACTAATAAATATTCCTCTAAACCAAGACGATTTTCAAAAAGAACTTAATATTATAAAACAATTAACAGTAAATAACGACTATTCACCATCCATAATAGATAAAATTCTCAAGAAAAAACTTTACGAAAAAGCCATTAGTACAGTTTTTTCGAATAATAAAGAACCTTATAAAAACTTAAAGTCGATAAAGTACTATGGTAGATGCAGCACTAAATTAAATAGTTCCTGGAGAAAATTAAATATTAACACTGCATTTAAAACATCCAACACACTTGGCAAATTTATAAAAAATAACAAAACTAAAACAGATAGAGAGAATAGATCCGGCGTATACAAATCAAAATGGTGGAAATTGCTCAAAAAAATATATAGGTCAAACAGGTAGAAGTTTTTCAAAAGAATAAAAGAACATGCTTCATCATACATCAATAAAAAAAATAACTCAAATTACGCAAAATATTTAATTGAAAATAACCACCAAACTCTGAAATATTACATATTTGCACAAAGAGCCTGAAACTTAATTATCTAGAATCTTTAGAAATAAACACATTGAAAAATTCGGATCCCTTAATAAATGCACAATTAGACTTCATAATCCATCATTACTAAATCTATTTTAATTAAATTATTTTATTACCTACCATAAAATTGTGAACCAACCATTTATTATAGTAATTTTATCCTCATTTTGTAACAAACCATCTGAAGAAGCTGTCGTACAGCGAAACATATGATGGTGTTAAAAATAAAAAATTTTAGAGGAAATTTAAGTAAGGGGGTAGCAGTGTTCTGCTTTGGGGATGCATGTCCGCCACAGGGCTTGGAAATTTACATTTTTACATGGATTAACATGTTTATCTGAACATTTTGAGAGACAATTTAAGAGAAAGTCTTCAAAAATTAGCACTCGAAAAAGATACAATTTCCAACCGGTCAATGATCCGAAACATACCGTAAACTTGGTGCGAGAACGGATGATCAATAATGTGCGACAGCAGCTTCATACACCTTCGCAATCATCCGATGTTAACCCCATCGAGCATTTATGGGAGGATCTTAAACGGGGCATTTGCAAACATAATGTTCCAAATAGAGAAGCTTTAAAAAACAGAATATTGAACGAATGGGAGAATATGCCAGCAGAAGTTACTAGAAAGCTGGTTGTAAGTATGACAAAAAGATTACAGGAGAATATCAAGGCCAACAGCTGTCCCACTAAATATTAGTTGTTATTTTCCGTTAAATTTCGTCAAACTATTATTGGCAATTGTTAAGTATATGGAGACTTTTTTGACATTAATTTTGTTTACATTTTTATAAGACTGACGTAACTTCTAAATAAAATGTTCCGTAGTTGTTTTTAATACTAATCCTCGTTGGTTAAATATCAAATATTAATTTAAACATAGACCTCTTAGACCCCTATGGATATGTCCTAAGTAGCGAGTTTTCTGTCTTTTAACAAATGACAGCAATTCTCTCTCTCTACCCATTCGCCACAACACATCTTCATTTCTGAGATGTTCTGTCCAGGAAATCTTCAATATTCTGCGCATGACCCACATTTCGAAAGACCCCAAACGATTCGTTGAGTGTATTCCCAAGGTCCAGGCCTCAACTCCATACAAAAGCACTGGATATATATAGACTTTTACAAAACGATAACGAGTATCCAAAGAAAGAGTAGGGGCTGTAAAGAGGTGTCTCATTTTGAGAAAAGCAGCTCTAGCTATTTCAGTGCGAACTTGTATCTCAACGTCAGGATTCAGATTGGTTATCGAGTCCTCAATTCCATACAAAAGCACTGGATACATATAGACTTTTACAAAACAATAACGAGTATCCAAAGAAAGAGTGGAAACAGTAAGGTGTCTCATTTTGAGAAAAGCAGCTCTAGCCATTTCAGTGCGAACTTGTATCTCAACTTCAGGATTCAGATTGGTTATCCAGGCCTCAATTCCATACAAAAGCACTGGATATGCAATCCAGATGTTCTTGAAATGATCATTACTTCTCATAGTTCCAATTAATTAGTTAAACATAACCGGAAAATAATATAGAAAGCAGGTGGTGTATGGAAACTTTTTGGACTGTAGCTCCAAATATGCCAATAAGTATTTCTATTCACTGAAATTTACTTTATGAGTACAAAGCGTGATTAATATATATTCACACTGGCACATTTAATTATCTTTATTAAATTTCTTCTCTACCGTCCATGTAAAAGTCTTTCTCCTGAATATTCTGCAATAAACATATAAAATTATTATTCAGGTATTCATAAATTCATACGAAGCGCAACGAGTTGCATTTTACAGTTAGATTACATTATTAGCTTCATGGAAAAGTACTTTCCTTAGTTAAGCGTTATTTCATACATTTTCATAAGAATATTTAAATAGGAGGTAGCTACATTTGAAAACATTTTTCTTTTTAGAATTCAGTGCGCATAAAAGCAAACTTATGTGAAGAAAATATAGTATTGTAAGAGGAGCTTTCAAGCTTTAAGGTTTCCAATTATTTTTTTCAGGAGTGGGAGTTAAGCTGCATATACAGTTGTGGTCAAAATAATAGCAGTGGTTCAATAAAAATAACTAAAACTGTTGAAAGGTAACTGCAAAATTCCATTAAGGCAAAAAATATTTTATCGTTTAAAAACTTAACAAAAAATATGTATATAAAAATAAATATAAACAAAGTATTTACGTTTTTTTTTGTAGCAGGAGATGAATTTTGCTTGGTCAAAATAATAGCAGTGTTCGCTTAACACTGGTGTGTTTCAAACCTAAATGGTATTTGCTCCTTGTGTTCGGTTAAATTGTCAAATTTAGAATCGTTTTGTGTCAGATCCATCAACACTTTTTCTGTTTTCAATACAACTATGGGAAGGAAGAAGCATTGTCCTCAAGAAAAACGGGAATTGATAAGAAAATTGCGTCGTGATGGAATATCTTACATGCAGAATCAAAATATTTTGGGATGCTCAGCTAAAATGGTAGCAAACGCTTTAAGATGGCAACCTACACCTGAAACTCGCGGTCGTAAACGCAAAACTACATCCAGACAGGACACACTCAACCCATTTGCTTTATCAACACAACTTCAGGAGATTGTGGGAGTGGATGTAGCTCTTAGGACGATACGACGACGACTTAAACGAGCAAAGTTACCAGCAAGAAGTCCGCGTAAGGTACCCTTGTTAAATAAAAGACACAGAAAGAGGCGATTAGAGTTCGCGAAGGAACATATTGAATGGCCTCTATTTAAATGGCGTAATATACTGTGGTCCGATGAAAGCAAAATTGTATTATTTGAAAATGTAGGCCGCAGAACATACGTTAGATGCCCTTTAGGAACTGCATATCAACCTCAGTACACTATTAAGACAGTTAAACATGGAGGTTCAAAAATAATGGTATGGGCATGTTTCTCCTACTTCGGAGTAGGATTAAAAACATAATAACCGCCAGTGTTTATGTTGAAATTTTACAGGACGTTATGTTGCCCTATGCAGAATATGAAATGCCACTTAAATGGGTTTTTATGCATGACAATGACCCAAAACATAGTAGTCGATTATGTAAACAATTTTTAGAAAAGAAAAATTTAATGTCTTAAATTGACCAGCTCAAAGCCCAGATCTGAACCCGATAGAAAATCTGTTGGGCGACATTAAAGATAGCGTAGCACGTGAAAAACCTAAGAATCAAGACGAGCTCTGGGCTGTAATCACAGATTCTTGAAAAAGCATTCCTGTTTTTAGATGTCAAGATTTGGTTAACTTTATGCCGCGACGTTGTGAAGCTGTCATAGCCAATAAAGGGTTTACAATTAAGTATTATATATAAAAGAAAAATATTGTCAATTAGTTGTACAGTTTTTTTTAACAGTAATTTTAGTAAAACACTGCTATTATTTTGTCCACCATAATTTTTAGAAATTTGTCGTTTTTCTTTGATTTTTAAGAATTTAATTATTTAGCCTTATATTACTTTGATGCATCTTAGGTGGGCTTCAAAGCTACCATATTTATGTTTTAGTTGTTCTATTAAAAAAACTTAATAAATATGTTTTGATAAAAATTTAGTAAGCACTGCTATTATTTTGATCACAACTGTACGTGGGCGCTCTTTGTGAATGCGTGATACAGGTGGTAATATCGTGTAGCGCATAGGCTCCGTCGCTGGAGTGTAAAGCGATTTAAATACTTAGAATAGAGACATTCAGTAAACGAGAACAGCAGGTAATCATTCGTTTTCGCCATGGTGTACGGGTACGGGTGGGTGCGACACATTGAAAGAAGGCCAAAGAACCCAAACTCAACTCTGATGCAGTCTAACTATAGTTGTTATTCAGTGTGTTAATGCCAAACTTTGTTATTTCTTTTTCTAGTACTGTTTTCCTCCATAACCATCATCATATTTCTTAAGGAATACGCGAATCGGTATAAAAAGCAATTTTTTAGCAAAGTTTCACTACAATATAGAATATGCTCTTAAAAATGCTGTTGTAACTATCTCTTTTCCTTTCATTCGATATATTCTTTGACCACAGTGCTGAATTCAGTGCCGTTATTATTTGTTTTCCCTTTGTTGATCGATGCTCTAGTTCTCTCTCTGTCCTTCCGCTTTGATCTATTTTTGTTCCCAAGTATGTATACTCCTCGCATCCACTTATTTTTATATGTTGTTTAAAATAAAATCTGTTTTCTCACCCTTAACACATAGGTGTTCCGTCTTGGCCATGTTTACTGTCAGACCCCACTTTTCGTATTGCTCTAATAATTTCCTAGTCAAGTACTCTAAATCGTCTTTGTCTTCTAAAGTATATAGAGAGTTGTATCTTCTGTCAGTTGGATGCCCATTCCTTCACATTTTTGTCTCCACTCGTTCAAAGCCTCGCTTAGGTAGATCTTAAACAACGTTGGAGAGAGACCGCAACCCTGCTTCAAACCTTTCGTCACAGTGAATGTTTGCGATAATGCCCAGTTAATTTTTACCTGTGATCGAGCATCATTGTATAGTTGTTTGATTGCTTCGATTGCCGTTGTATTGATAGCTTTTTTTCCAGAATTTGCCACAGTTTCCTTATAGGGACTGTATCGAATGCCCTTGTCAGATGCACAAACAGGAGATGAACATTTCTGCCAGTTGCTGCTTTCTTTTCGGTCACTTGGTTTATCGTAAATATGTTGTTTATACATGTTCTTCCTGCTCTGAAACCTGACTGTTGTTCAATTTCAAAAGGGCTGTACTCTTCCTCCACTATATTCCTCAAGACTCTTCCATACAGCCGGCTAAATGAACTAGTAACTGTAATGCATCTGTAATTTTCGCATTGTTTTCCGCTACCCTTCTTGTGGACAGGCGTAATAATTTTATTAATTTCCTTAGCCCACACTTTATTAGTTCTATAGGTATTTCTTCGGGACTACTCGCTTTTCCATTCTTCATTGTTGCTAGGGCCTTATTAACATTGTTTGTAGAGATCTCTATTTTAGGTCCTTCCACGTGATGTACTATCGTGGACTGCACTATGTATTCTGACCTATCCTCTGTGAGAATATTCTTATAATGATCTTTTCATTCATTAATGCTAATATGGTTGAGGGGGATCTTCTGAGTCCAGACATGTACATCTGGATTTCTCTACATTTATTCTCCCAAGAAGCATTTTTGTTCTCGCTAATAACTCACTTATACCTTGTTTGATGTTTTCTGTAAAGGTTTCTATCTTCTACTGACTTAGTATTTAACTATTTATGATAGGCTTGTTGTTTTTCCTTACCTCGTCCTTCTAGATTCTCATTCTAAATCAGCGTATTGTTTTTTTTTCTTATTTCCTGCATGCCAAGAGCTTCTTTTGCAGATTCGTGGAGCGCTTTTACTCGTTTTAAGTATCTTTCCTTATTGTTAATATCTTGTCTGATGTTGTTAAGTTTATGACTGAGTCTTGATTGATAAAGGTGTTTCAACTTCCTTGGTTTAGGCTTGCGATATTATAGTGTTTCTTTATTATTTTCTCTGTCCGTTTCTTGCGTTGTGCTTTGTTTGTCTTGATAATTTGGAGGTATTTCAATTTTCGATTCTAAGAGATAATGATCGGAGCCGCAGTCCATTCCTTTGTACACTCGTGTGTTCAAGGCTTTCCACTTGGAATTTTGTTTAATGTTGGTATAATCTATGATTGATTTTAATTGTCTTGTATCTTCATGCCAAGTGAATTTATGAATGTCCTTATGGAGGAAAAACTATTTAAGACCCTCAGATTTTTTTGACGCAAATATTCATACAAAATATGCATTCTATGGATATCTTTACGATATCGGTTATCTCCCTCACTTTCACTTTGCGGTCATTTAGAACAATATGACGAATTTTTTTCATCCGTGCTTGTATAGTTCCTATCGATGGGGAAAATGTGCTAAATACTGCTTAAGTCAATTTTGGGTTCCAGCTATATTTCTTCCCAACAAAAAGCAATGTTTAATTAACACACGGAATTGTTCTTGTTCCATCGTTTTGCAAAAAACAAAAGTAACGTCCCTCAAACAGCTGTAACTCGTAAACTAATAGACAAAATCTCATGAAAATTTTAAACGAAACTTCTGCGAGTTGACACTAACTGAAAATCATATGATTTTATTTTGTTTGTGCTGCTATTTGTCGGAAACTTTCGGAAGTTTTCACCCCATGTTAGTACTCTTCAAAATTATAACACTGAATTCCTTTCGATGTTAAAAAGAAAAATCAATCCATGTAAAAATAATTATTGGTATAATAAATATTTAGGTTAGACCTTGGCAATAACACAAAACTGTTTATTTTAGCAGAATTTTTCCACGTAGGCCTTTAAGCTTATAATAAAACAAAGGGGGGGGAAAAAGACAAATATAAAAACTGTTTAGTTTGCGGTATTTTTTTTTTAATAATTAGCGATAAAAGCTGGAACATTTATCGGAAAGCATTTCGGAAATATTAAACATGAAAATTGATGAATCGCACCATGTGTTTCATTATTAATCGAACAAAAACATTGGTAAATGTTTTACGTTTTATATTTTAGTACCACCACGACAAATCGGGACTTTTCTAATTATTAGGTCTACAAATTATTTAGGTATCTTTTTAGTGTTCCGCTACGGAACACTTATAAGATCACTTTGGTGTCTGTCACAATCGATTTTCTCCGAAACTATTTGACAAAGTAAGTTGAATTTTGACACTAAATAGGAATTAATGGCCCAATCAGAGCCATATAGTTTTGAAAGCTAAATTTTGACTTGTTTTGAGGGGTGAAATCGGAACTGAAAAAAAAATTTTTGTACCAGGTCATTGAGTAGGATGTCAAATGAAAGCTTGTGAAAACACGAGTTCAAAAATATATATAATGTAATACTTGCGCACAATTCATTTGTATTATTTTTAAAAAAGTGCGAAAAATCGCTGTCCCCCACCGTATCTCGAAAAGTACCAAACAAAAAATTTTGAAAAAATTCTGAAATATTCTCCACAGGGTGTAGATTATACGAAAATTATCACGAGTGCATTACCTTTAATAATTTATCTGGTATATATGTTATATATAAAAAAAAAAAAATTTCATGTTCATCAGTTTTCAGTAGAGACCGGAAAAAAATATTTGATGAAAACTCATTTGGGGTGTGTTTTGTGAAGTCATTGATTATTTTATACTTCCGTAACAAAAAGTTTTATTTTAAAAGTAATTAACGTACTGAACACTAATTGCGCAAGTCCAACTTGCATTTAGTCGGTTATTGTATATTTATTTACTCACAAAATACAATTGATAAAGCTAAGCCTTCGAAAATATAAAATTCTAAAATAAACACTAATTTTAACTATCTCACACTAAAAAACAAATAAATACAGTCCACTTTATGGTGGCATGTTAATAAAAGAAAAAATAAAATAACCAGTCAAGTGCAAGTTGAACTTGCGCAAATAGTGTTCCGTACGATGATTGCTTTTAAAATAAAAAAATGTTGGAAGTATAAAATGATCAGTGACTTCACAAAACACACCCCAAATGAGTTTTCAACAAAGTTTATTTCCAATCTTTACTGAAAATTGATGACCTTGAAATTTCTGTTTTTTTTATATACCAGATAAATTATTACAGGTAATGCACTCGTGATAATTTTCGTTCAATCTACACCCCGTGGAGAATATTCCAGACTTTTTCCAAAATTTTTTGATAAGTACTTTTCGAGATAAGGCGGGTGGACAGCGATTTTTCGCGATTTTTTAAAAATAATACAAAGAAAAGTGCGCGCAAGTATTACATTATATATATATTTTTTACTCGTGTTTTCACAAGCTTTCATTTGACACCACACTCGATTACCTAGTAAAAAATTTTTTTTTTCACTTCCGATATCACCCCCCAAAACTAACCCCTTAAGTCAAAATTTAACTTTCAAAAAACTACATGGCTCTGATGAGGCCATCATTTCCTATATTATTACCAAATTTCAACTTTCTATGACAGATAGTTTCGGAGAAGACAGTCAGACAGACAGACAGACGGACAGACAGACACCGAAGTGATCTTATAAGTGTTCCGTACGGAACACTAAAAATGGTAAAGTGATTTACCTAATAGTTCCTGTACGCTAAAATGAACACTGAATTTAACTTTCTTATACTAAATAATAACTTAATAAAAATAGTACTCTTTAAACTAGACACGATTTAATGACTACCACTTCTTCTAACTCTTTTCCCTGTTAAAACTGAAAGGTATAAAATTAATTTTCCGATTCCTCGGCTCCAAAATCCCTAAAAATTTTCGACTTCAAGAACCCTCAAAAAGACATGTGACACGATATATTGAGGCAACCCTTCTAACGCCCTCCTCCCTTGCCCCTTTTACCCCTAGCCCAGCCGTCAGAGGCAAATTTTGACAAAAAGCTCTCATTAAATGTTGACAGACTACATTTTGACATACAGGTAGTTTTTTGGACATAGAACACGATAAAAAAGTTTGCTGCTCTAAATCGTACGCGAAGCCTAAAAAATCGAAAATAAAAAGTTTAATTCAGTTTTTTCGCAAACATCTCGAAAAATAAAAAAGACATCGAAACATAATAGCACCACGTGAAAAAAAAAAACAGGAAATTTTACAAAAAAATAGTATATAGATTATTTTTTTTTAGTTTTATCGTAATTTAAAAAAAATATTTAAAATAAAATAGCTGGTTTAACCTAGTCAGTTGTAGTGGGAATCATGCTTCCAACCTCATTTATGATTAAATTAACGTTTCTGTTTACCGCTAAATATTTTGAAATTGACTATTAAGGGGTTCTATTTAAGAATTCGTTGATAGATTTGAAGAATTCAAAATGGCAGATCCAATATTAACGCCATTAACAAAATTCCTTCGAGTAATTTAGAATTATTTACTTATACTTAATGCTTAGACTTTTATCTTTCATTTCCCACCTTTAAATATTTTTTTCTTACTTTAAGTTGTACGATTACAATTTTTTTTGACCATTTCGTACTACCTTGAACGTAAAATTGCCGGCGGCGCTCTACAGCAGGCAAATTATCATATTTTAAAACTCAATTTTTAAATAACATAGACAATGTCAGTGTTTTTAATTATTCTTATATTGAAACTTATGGTATAATAATGATACATGCACAAGGGTTTTATTTTCAATACTATATTTTATTAAATATTTGTAATTTACTGTATGCCCGTTAAAAATCATGCAAACAAAAATTTCGTTTTAAGTTTAACAAATTATAAACAACGAAACTAAAAACTATTAGTATCATCGGAAAGGTGAAAGTCTCCTCTTCAAAAAGCTATCTTTTAATTTTTTTTTTTACATTTTGAAAACAAGTAATATCGATTAACTTTCTAGCGGTGTCTGTAGACTTTCAAATTAACCTGTTTGGCGCGCTACTCTCTTAAATCACCTATCCAAATTTTTAATAAATTCTCACGCTAATAAAACAAATCTGGCAAAAAAATGTATATACTATTTCTTGTCAAATTTCCCGCTCTTTCACGTGGTTCTATTAGTTTTTTCGATATCGTTTTTATTTTTCGAGATATTACCGAAAACCTGAATTTTTGATTTTATTTTGGAGTTTGTGGGCTTAGCGTACATCAAACTTTAGCAAACTTTTTCTTTATCATATTCTACGTCCAAAAAATTACCTGAGTGCCAAAATGCAGCCCATTACCATTCAATAAGAGCTCAAAATCCCTGGCAACTAGGCTATCCTTATTTGTTAAATTATAAATAACTAGTACTACTCAGTATATATCACCACTACACCAAATACTTTATTTATGCACTCGACGCGCGTTTCGCTAACCATGTTAGCTTCATCAGGAGCGATGATTGACTAAAGCTAAACTACAAATCTACCCTATTTATACTTAACCTAACCCTTGAATTACTCAGGCGGAACTAATGACATAGGCAAGGCCGTCAGTTCTGGTCAAGTAACCAGTAGAGGGGACTATAAGGAATAGGCCCTCTGTCTTTATTTAAACTACTTTTACATTTTATGATTTCCATACTTTCGTATGCGTTCAACAATCTCCTATCAGGTACATTTTTTATTAATCTTAGATTATCTAATGTTACAGTATGATCAGCTTCAAGGGCATGTTCGGCAATGCTAGACTTTTCTGTTCTACTGTATTTTAAGTGTGCTAAATGTTCTTTAAATCGTGTTTTAATTGACCTTCTAATTTGCCCAACATACTTTTTGTCACAATCATTACAACTAATTTGATAAATTCCACTTTTCTCACAATTAGGAATCTTATCTTTGGGATTTCCTAAGATATTCCTTAGGTTATCTGATGACTTATAGACTAAGGTGAGGCCTACCTTATTAAATACCTTATTGAGTCCCTTGCTATATTTCGGATTATATGGTACGAAGACATACTTGGTGTTATTTTCTTCGCGTGTAAAAAAGGTGGAATTCTGAATATTAAACCTAAACTAATAAATAGACATAAGTTTAGGTTTAATATTCAGAATTCCACCTTTTTTACACGCGAAGAAAATAACACCAAGTATGTCTCCATACCATATAATCCGAAATATAGCAAGGGACTCAATAAGGTATTTAATAAGGTAGGCCTCACCTTAGTCTATAAGTCATCAGATAACCTGAGGAATATCTTAGGAAATCCCAAAGATAAGATTCCTAATTGTGAGAAAAGTGGAATTTATGAAATTAGTTGTAATGATTGTGACAAAAAGTATGTTGGGCAAACTAGAAGGTCAATTAAAACGCGATTTAAAGAACATTTAGCGCACTTAAAATACAGTAGAACAGAAAAGTCTAGCATTGCCGAACATGCCCTTGAAGCTGATCATTCTGTAACATTAGATAATCTAAGATTAATAAAAAATGTACCTGATAGGAGATTGTTGAACGCATACGAAAGTATGGAAATCATAAAATGTAAAAGTAGTTTAAATAAAGACAGAGGGCCTATTCCTTATAGTCCCCTCTACTGGTTACTTGACCAGAACTGACGGCCTTGCCCTTGTCATTAGTTCCGCCTGAGTAATTCAAGGGTTAGGTTAAGTATAAATAGGGTAGATTTGTAGTTTAGCTTTAGTCAATCATCGCTCCTGATGAAGCTAACATGGTTAGCGAAACGCGCGTCCAGTGCATAAATAAAGTGTTTGGTGTAGTGGTGATATATACTGAGTAGTATCATTGTGCCAAAGATTCCACATTCCCAACTTAATAAATAACTAGGTTCAAAATTTGTTCATTATATCAACGAAAACCAAAGAGAAATTAATAAAAATTCTTCACCTCCTTCCCATTTAGCGATATTATCCAAATTCGTATTCCTACGTCAAGTTTTATATGTGTATCAAATTTGAAAATCGATATCTCATTTGGTTTGACAGTTATCATGTCAAAAGAACAACAGACAGACGTACTGACAGAAATGAGTTATTTATATTTTTAATTATTCAGGGTCCCCAAAATATGAAAATATGCAAAAATCTCGATTCGTCGAGATGCGGTTGGAGCGCGACTACATAAAAAAATAAAATAAAATTCCGAGACGTTTTTGCCCTATGAGGTATAGCGTCGTCCTGAATGAAGTCCCCGCTGCGAAAGATCAAAGTTACCGCTTCGAAATCGCTGGGACCATAGTTTACAAGATACGTGCGTCATAGCACTTATCAAAGTTGAATAAATCATTTGCGTAGCTTCAGATGCATGGATTTTTTCGTGAGATTTACAAAAAAAAATCTTGTAAATATTTATTTACAGTTTTCTTTTTAATGGGTTAGAGTACTCAGTGGTCCGTCTTACGAAAAACAGCCGAGATCAGTTAGTAAATACGATACTGTAAGATTATCGATTGCACAAGTAATTGTGCTGTGTGTAAATTTTCCCTTATTATAATTTAATTAGAGTGCAGTTTCCTAAACTACTAAACATAAACCAATCAAGTTATACACACCCAGAAAGCCGAGAAAGTTTCATCATGTAACTAGCATGCTTTATCTTCAAGTAATATAGGTAATAAGTACCAGGATTCCGTTTGATAATGTGGAAATTTTCAACTATTCAGCAAGTGAGAAGTTCCTGCTGAGTTTATAATTTAATAACCACTTCATGATTTAACCATGAAGATGGAAATTATGAGATTCAAAGATACACTTGTGAGGTGACGTCGTAAAATAATACCAAAGTTATTGTATAAAAAATACTTATAGCTCAGTCGTCAGGCGTTTTGAGCGTTCATTATGTGTTAACAGGCTGCATTTTGGCACACAGGTAGTTTTTTGACGTAGAATACGCTAAAAATAAGTTTGCTAAAGTTTAATGTGCTCTAAGCCCACAAAATCTAAAATAAAATAAAAAATTCGGTTTTTCGGCAATATCTCGAAAAATAAAAGATATCAAAAAAAAACTGATAGCACCACGTGAAAGAGCGGGAATTTTACAAAAAATAGTATATAGATTTTTCTTCCACATTTTTTTTATTAGCGTGAGAATTTATTAAAAATTCGGATAGATGTGATGCGTCAATACAGGTTACTTTGAAAGTTGACGCGCATCGCTCGAAGGTTAATCGATATTACTTGCTTTCCGAGTGTAAAAAAAATAAATAAAAGATAGCTTTTTGAAGAGGAGACTTTCACCTTTCCGATGATACTAATAGTTTTTAATTTTGTTGCTTTATAATTTCTAAAACTTAAAACGAAATTTTTGTTTGCATGATTTGAACGGGCATATAGTAGAGCACAAATATATAATAAAATACAGTATTTAAAAATTCAGGACAGTCGAAACGGCTATTTCCGAGGTTAAGCCCCCAGAGCTCCGTCCTCCCTCCCAACTTCTTCAATATTTTCACTACCGACATTCCCTGGTCTGATCAGACTAATCTTCTCCTGATGACGCTGCTATTATCACACAATCTTGTAGAAGTAGCCGAATCATTACTAGCAGACTCCAACGCCACCTGGACAAACTTGATTCCTGGTTTAACCACTGGAGGATCAAGTTGAACCCCAACAAGACCCAAGCCAGCGTTTTCGCCAAGGGTAACGGAACTCTCCATGGCCACCTCCAACTACAGGGCAAATACCATCAAATACCTGGGAATCCAGTACTACAAAACAGCTCGTCTGGAAAGACCAGGTCTGCACTGCCACCAAGAAAGCTAAGCAACTGCTGGGCAAATTATACCCAATTATAAATCGCTCTAGCAAGTTGCCCACCAAAACCAAGCTCATGGTTAACAACAGAATTGTGAAGGCAGGCTTTATTTACGCCTGCCTCATATAGTGCCAGCTCTCAAAGGCAAGGAGAGCTCAACTCCAGGCAGTACAGAACAAGGCCCTGACGATGATCACGGAGCCCCTTGGTTCATGCGAAATAACCAATTACACAGAGACCTCGGCGTGTCAACCATAACGGCACACATGAGGCAAATGAAGTTCCTCGCCAAGGCGTCCTAGCAACATAATCCAATCATCAGGGACGCCTTCCTAACACTCCCCCATGCTCGCAACCAATTCCCGAGACCCTCAGGCCCTCTCTCGGACGAAGAAGATGGACCCCCCAACCACCACGATAGAACAATGTAAAAACTATTATATTAAGTTAGGTTAGGTCATAATCATGTTAAAAAAACACATTTTCTAGGCTAAGTTTAGTTTAGAAACACTACTGTAAATACTTAGGTTAAGTTAGAGTAAGTATACTTTCTTACCATGTTTAGAGCACCGTTTATTTAATAGAAGTAAGAGGCTATGTCTTTCTTGTAAGTCAATAAAGAAAATGAAAGAAAATGAGTATTTAAAAAAATTCTTGTGCATATATCATTATTATACCTTAAGTTTCAATATAAGAATAAATAAAAATACCCACATGGTCTGTGTTGTTTAAGAATTGAGTTTTAAAATATGAAAATTTGCCTGCTGTAGTACGCCGCTAGCAATTTTACGTATAAAACTGTAGGAAATGGTCAAAAAAAGTCGGACAATTTTTTTTTAGTTACAGTTAAAAGTATTCTCGATATCAGAAAATTATTAAAAATTTAAAAAAACGTTCCCATTTTTTATAATTTTGCTTAAAAAAGTGTTCATGATAAACGTATTTTTTGCTTATTAATTATACAATTTAAACCTAAAATAAAAAAAATATATATTTAGAGACGGGAAATGAAAGATAAAAGTCTAAGATTTAAGTATAAAGTATTTATACTTCATTTAAACATCCAGGTACAAAGAAAACAGTTATTGAAAACACAAAATTCCAAATTACTCAAAGAAATTAAATGAATCACGTAGTCTTTGGTCGTCATATTGGATCTGTCATTTTGAATTTTTCAAATCTGTCATCGGATTCTTAATCAACATCCCGAGAAACCCTTTAATAGCCAATTTCAAAATATTTAATGGTATACCGAAACGTTAATTTAATCATAAATAAGGTTGGAAGCATAATTCCCACTACAACTGAAGGGGTTAAGCCAGCCATTTTATCTTAAATATTTTTTTTTAATTAGGGTAAAAACTAAAAAAATATACTATTACTTTTTCGTAAAATTTTCCGTTCTTTCACGTAGCGCTCTTTGTTTTTCGATATCTTTTTTATTTTCGAGATATTTGTGTGAAAAAAACCGAATTTTTCATTTTATTTTTGATTTTGTGGGCTTAGCCTACACTTTAGAGCAGCAAACTTATTGTAATCTACAACCAAAAAACTACTTGTATGCCAAAATGCAGCCTGTTAACGTTTGAGAAGAGCTTCTCGTAAAAATTTGTCTCTGACGACTGGGCTATTATATCAAAGGAGATTAGAACAAAAACTTAACGACGAATACCGTAACAAAACCAGAGAATCAAATTTATGATACATCAAGCGGAAGACGAAACTGTAGGCAAAAAACTAAACAACATACAATATAAAAGAAATTTCTGGTGGAACGAAGAGTTGAAAAAGATAAAGTAACAAATAAAACCTATACAACAAATGATTACAGAGTAAATCAAAAAGAGACGTAGAATACCACAGAAATACTAGTATCGTTTTCAAGAATAAGATCAGAAATAAGAAAAAACGAATAATGGTAGAAACGATTCCGAGAATAGAAACACTGAGGATAAACAAAAAAATTAACCCAATTAATATTAACGATAAAAAACTTACTTGGAGAATATGCTTACAAAAACAAGACCAGAGTTTACAAGAGAAGAAAATAAATATAATCAAATAAGAACTGAACAAATACAATTAGAAGAAAACATCTTAAAGACGAACATAAGAAATCTAAAAAACAAAATAGCAAAAGGTTCGAGTGAAATTCGCGCTGAAATAATCAAATATGATTCACAAACATTAATACTAGTGTAAGTTGGGAATGTGGAATCTTAGCACAATGATACTACTCAGTATATATCACCACTACACCAAACACTTTATTTTTGCACTCGACGCGCGTTTTGCTAACCATGTTAGCTTCATCAGGCGCGATGATTGACTAAAGCTAAACTACCAAATCTACCCTATTTATACTTAGCCTAACCCTTGAATTACTCAAGCGGAACTAATGACATAGGCAAGGTCGTCAGTTCCGGTCAAGTAACCAGTAGAGGGGACTATAAGAAATAGGCCCTCTGTCTTTATTTAAACTACTTTTACATTTTATGATTTCCATACTTTCGTATGCGTTCAACAATCTCCTATCAGATACATCCTTTATTAATCTTAGATTATCTAATGTTACAATATGATTAGCTTCAAGGGCATGTTCGGCAATGCTAGACTTTTCTGTTCTATTGTATTTTAAGTGTGCTAAGTGTTCTTTAAATCTTGTTTTAATTGACCTTTTAGTTTGCCCAACATACTTTTTGTCACAATCATTACAACTAATTTCATAAATTCCACTTTTCTCACAATTAGGAATCTTATCTTTGGGATTTCCTAAGATATTCCTCAGATTGTCTGATGACTTATAGACTAAGGTGAGGCCTACCTTATTAAATACCTTATTGAGTCCCTTGCTATATTTCGGATTATATGGTATGGAGACATACTTGGTGTTATTTCTAACCTAACTGTTTGCCTCTACCCTGCCTCTGTTCACTTATTAGTTGACGGACCAAATCATGCCTGTCATCAGTAACAGTTGTACCTCGATTCATGGCAAAACCAGGTTCTTCTTGGAAGCCCTCTTGATAGTATCTTAAAGAAGGATAAGCCATAATTTCATAATCTCTACAAAGAGGATAATTTTGTTCGTTTGAACAATCTACGGCTGCTACAACAACTAAATCTCTCCATCCTCTTATGTCTGTCGCAAATTCTTTCCAAGATGGGGCGAAGCGCTGGCAAAAAACCACACCAGCTGTTATAGAACTCAATAAGCCATGCTCTCTTGCTTCCGACAATTGCATCTTTAATATTGTCTATGGTTAAGATATCCACATCGTCTTTCTGGATATACAACCTTGATCCCCGCTGAATTTTTTATATTTATCTTGGATATCCAACGAAGCATGATTTGATTGAGTGCACAAAGAGCAATGTTATGAAGATGATATAGAATGATTTAAAAGGCTTCATTTTGTGTCACTTTTAAGATAATTTTCAAAGCATATTACAGAAAACTACACTTATTATAAAATGAAATAGAATAAAGTAAGTTTAATATCGTTCGCGCGACAAATGTTCGCCGACTGTTATTTTTATTTATTTGCACATTACACAGGGTGACGGGGACAAGGTGACTTAGCTTAGAGGTTATAGGTTAGGAAAGAAAGCCAAGGGCCGATTGAAATTAAGGTAGTCTGGCAACATGAACGAAATACTAGAACAACTAAAACGAACACTGCTCATTATTCTGTAATGGGTGAAGAAGCTTTAATGTTATACATGTTGATCAAACTGGCTTTTAGTGTATTTGGGATGTAGGTTGTAACCTTCCAAACGTACACCAAGCTAACGAGGCAGTCTTTAAATAATTTTTTGATATTTCGATTTTTGGTCCTAAATATGTATATGAATGTTTGTACCTTTCCTATCCTTCACCCTCTATTAATAGTTCCTGGCTGTTATCTTCACTTTCGTCGTTCAAATATTGGGTTTTAGTGAAGTGTATTTTTAGACCTATTTCTCTAGCCTTCTTATTTAATTCCATCAGCATTTCTTGCGATTCTTCTTTTGGGTTGGCGATTAGAGCGACATTATCTGTGAACCTTAAGTGGTTTAATCATTCACCGTTCATTAGTACTCCTTTATTTTCCCACTTTAGCTATTTGAACATGTCTTCTAGAGTCAACGTGAACAGCTTTGGGGATATTAAGTCGCGATGTCTAATTCTTCTTTTAATTTTGATTTAATTTGTTTTTCCTTTAAACATTATTTGTGATGTGGCATTCTTATATATCAGGTCTGGGAAAAAGTTAGTGGCTTTTTTTTAGTAAAATTCAACTGATTTTCTTATAATGTGAAAATGAATTTATTTAAACCAAATATGCTCCATTATTATCGACAATATTTCGCCATATTTCGGGTAGAGCCGTGATGCCATCGGTGAAGAACTTCAGTGGTTTCTGGTTGAAAAACTGAATCAAGTGGTTTTCACAGGCTTCTTTTGAAAGCAGCTTAATTCCATTGAGAGAGTTCTGCAGAGATCGGAATAGTCAGAAGGTGCTATGTCTGGACTATACGGTGGATGCATCAAAACTTCCCAATCAAGCTCTCGCAATTTTTGACGGGTCATCAAAGAAGTGTGTGTGGTCGGGTGTTGTCATGATGGAAGACCTTTCCTATTAATCAATTCGGGCCGTTTTCTTTCAATTGCCTGGCGTAATCTCTCTAGTTGTCCACAGTAGAGTTGAGAATCAATCGTTTGACTAACTGGAAGTAGTTCATGGTGGACGATTCCCTTCCAGTCCCACCACATACACAGCATCACCTTTTTCGGCGTCAATTCTGGCTTCGCGAACGCTTGTGACGGCTCACCATCCCTTGTCCACGATCTTTTACGCTTCCGATTGTCGTACGTGATCCATTTTTCATCACCGGTTATGACACGTTTCAGAAATCGCTCGATTTCATTGCGTTTCTGCAGAGCATCGCAGATGTTAATTCAGTCTATCATGTTTTTGGCGCTCAACTCATGAGGAACCCATACATCGAGCTTCTTTTTGTAGCCAGCTTTGTGTAAATTGTTCAAAAACCGTTTTGTGGTAAAAGTCTAGCTCCATATCAATATCGACACTGCTGATATGCTTATCTTGCTGGACTTTTTCAAGAATTTCATCAGCTTTTTCAGTGATTAGACGACCAGAGCGTGACTCATCTTTCACATCAAAATTACCAGAACGAAAGCGAGCGAACTATTTCCGCGCAGCAGGTTTTGATAAAGTACCTTCACCGTACACAGCACAAATTTTTTCACAAGCCTACGCAGCGTTCTTCCCTTTGTCGTAATAATATTGCAAAATATAGCGCAATTTTTCATTACTTTTGTCCATTTTCAAACGCAAACACCTTTCCACCCACTGCACCAATATCGATGTTTATACACTCAAAGTAACGCTCGAAGTATCACCTTTCCAACGAGCGTTTAGTGGTGTCGCTGCGATCTGTGTTTCTTGGATTATTTGCAATTGACGCCATCTATCGGCTGAACTGCCCATATCTCTACCGAATAAAATGCTTTTTTTACAGTTTTACTTTAATGTTATTTTTTACTGTTATATTTTATTTTATCTTTGTTTTTTTAATATTACACTGGACATGCCAATTGCATAATTTTATGTAAATTATATATAACAAGTGGCAAAATAAACAAATTGAGTTTTGAGTTTAAATGGAATTATGGAAAGACCTGAAAACGACAACATCGAAAGACATTTGAAACCCGAAATCATATCATGTTATTTCCCTACTAATAATTTTTTTTCGACTTAAAAATGGACTATTCGTAGTTAAAAGCATTATGTCGTATACCATCTATCATCTGCCGTTTTGATTTACCATCCCAAATTGACTTTTTTACACATAACCTTTAGCAGCAAAATCACTGATTTAGGACCATAAAATTTACCAAAAAATGCCGATTACTTTATCACGTATTTTTTATTTAATGTCCTGCAGTGTGTGTGTGTGTGCCGTAATTTTCCTGCGATAATGGAGGTCCTATATTTTTTCAATAATACACCATGAAAAAAAAAAGACAATTTAATTGAATTTTTGAACTATAAGCTTATTTAGCTTTCTATTCAATATGTGAAAAGCGATATTAGGTTTTAGCCGTTTTATTTTTGGGAGATTTTCTGGATTTACGTTCGTCGAACATTTGGATTAAAAAATCAGTTTTGTTTTAGTAAACTGACAACATTTAAAATTCATTGAAAGCGGATAATGCGGAAAAAGTTACAAACACTAAAACTATAAAAAAATTATGCTGCTTTTTTTTTCAATGAAATAATGGGTATTGTTTTCCATTGCGATTTTCCTGTGAAAAATACATATAACATGGATGAGTACCTAACTCGTATCGGGGTCTAGTACAATACAAATTACAGAGAGTCTTTGAAGGAGAATAGGACAGCTCTTTGTCTAATTATCTATTGAAATCACTCAAGCAAAACCAGACACCCTCAATGATTTTGCAACAGGACTGCGTTAAGCGAATTCAACCTTCATAGCTGCTGCCCTTAAAGGCTAGCAGGAAATTTCCGTGCCAGATTTCGTATAAGTTACTTCTATTTTTATAAGCATAGCACATGTCCTGCAGGGAAATCCCTAAAGCTATACAGGAGCGACGCGTGTGCAGAAAAAGCTATTCACGTTGCTCTTGAATAGCTGTAAATTGTAATCGGTGGGAAACACAGTCCTAGGTAAAAAAGGGATGAGGTTCTCCATATAAAAGACTGATAGAAAAGGGTTGTACAATGAATAACAAGCTGATGCTTAAACGGATCTGAAGTATTAGAGCGACGTGTATTTCCAGCATGCAATGTTTTGAGATAAATTAAGGGGGCTACAAGCTGGCGTACTAATCGACGAAACGTCAGCATCACAGGAGACATCCAGCAAAATTACGCCCACAATTTTGTTACAGTCTAATGGATAGAGTACATATACCACATTTCCCAGTCCTCAATATTTATTTATTTAAGATATTACATCTACCTAACATGCAGGAAAAATAGGTTCTTTTTGGGAATTTTTTCACACTCTACTATATAAGCAACAAAAAAATCTGTGGCGGCGCACTATTTTTGGAGGTGTTCCGCGGCCGACAGTAGAACAATTTTAATTCTTCATTTAGAGCGTTGGCTTTTTTAGGGGGTTGCCGGTTATTAATTTTAAAAAACCAAAATTTAATTATAAAATTTAAAGATAGGTGTTAAAATATTAATAATTTATTTATGCTGGGCTACACACGAGATATGCGACGTAATCAGTGGACGGCTGGCGCACGCACCTCTCCTTACGCCTGACGAAATCCGACTGGGGCAAGCCAGCAGGGTAGTCCGCAGCTATCGCGATACTCCGTTGCCTCTCGAAGAAAAGTGTAAAAGTTTCGAGACGGACAGCTTGACGTTCCGCCGAACTGAGAATAATCGGAAAAGTACCCGAAGAAGTGCTGGACTCTTTGTTGACAATTATCAATTATATAAAATCTAGTGCTCTCAATACTCGTCTGTTCAAGGCACTAGGCAAAAACATGAACTCTGATCACGAAGTTCTGCTTTTCTACACTGCTGTTCGTTGGTTATCAAAAGGAAATGTTGTTGATAGAGTCTTTGAATTGAAAGAAAAACATGAGTTTATGACACTCTTTAATGATGATACCTGATCCAAAGAGTTGCTTATTTATCTGATATCTTAGAACAGTTAAACAAGCTAAATTTGAAACTTCAAGGTAAGGAAACGCACATTATTCACTTCGGAGATAATATCCAGACGTTCGTATTAAAGCTGCAAAACTGGCGCCACAAAGTAAATCTTGGAAACGTTACCATGTTTGAACACCTTTGCACCAAGATCGAAGAATCGGAGATGGGAATTGTAGATAATCTCAAATAAAAATTGTTCAATGTTCCATTTAAAAAAAACATGTTATATCGGCCACACTGTGGAGAGTTTTAAAAGAAGAAATTTGTATGTCAAAAAGTACCAGTGCAATAAACAGAATCGTTATGAATGATAAAATAATTGAAAATGAAAAAGAAATTGTTGAACTTTTAAATAAATTCTTTGTTCAGAGTGTCATTGACATTAAAAATGGCATAGACGTTGTGCAGAATACTATGGGAAATACAAATATAATTAATCGCCAATTTAAATTTCAAACAGTAGACAGTAACGAAATAATTGAAATAGTTAAAAAATTTAAAAATAAAATTGGCGGTAAGAATATTTTATCTGAAGGTGTAATTAAACATTCTATTCTATAATGTATACGGCTTTTTTTACGCCAATATCATCAATAATAGCATGCTGCAAGGAAAAGTGCCTAACGAATGGAAAATTTCCAAAATTGTGCCAATTGAAAAAATAAAATATACTATAAAACCTGAAGAGATGCGGCCAATAAATACGCTTCCAAGTGACGAAAAAATCCTTGAAACAACTGATAAAAAATCAGTTACTGCAATATTTGAATGATAACAATATTATTATTCCAGAGCAATCGGGTTTTAGAAGCAAACGCTCATGTGAAACTGCAATTAATTATGTTATAAGTGAATGGCGTGAAGTTTTGATGAATAAAAAAAATACATTGTATCAACTTTCATAGATTTAAAAAGAGCATTTGAAACTATAGACAGAAATTATTGCTTAAGAAACTACACAAAATTGGAGTGCGTGGTATGGAATTAAAATGGTTTGAAGATTATCTATCGAATAGAAAGCAACAAACAAAAATTGGAAACACGACATCGTCAGCGATACCAGTGAATATTGGTCTACCGCAAGGCTCTGTCCTTGCCCCGGTACTGTTTCTCATATACATAAATGACATTAAAGACGGTTTAAAGTACGGGGATGTTAGACTATTTGCAGACGATGCACTGATTGCAATTAATGATGCTAATTTGGATGTGGCTATTAATAAAATGCAGCCTGATATGAATATTCTTTACAAGTGGATGTGTATAAATATGTTAAAACTAAATACAGATAAAACTAAATATATGATAATATCACACAATAACTATAATAATAATCATAAGTTATACATCAATAATCGTGAAATAGAAAAAGTAAACGAAATTAAATACTTGGGTATAATAATAGATTGTAAACTTAAATTTGATGCACACTTTCAATATTTAGTGAATAAAATAAACCAAAAACTTTATCTCATGTATAGAACTTGCCACATCATAAGTGAATGCCATAAAATATTAATATATAGAAGCATAATTGAGCCACATTTTATTTATTGTCCTTCGGTATTATTTCTTGCTAAGGATACACAAATAGAACTACTGCAAAAACTTCAAAACAAGGCAATGAGATTTATATTGCGGAAGCCTAGAAATACGCACATAAAAGATATGTTAGATCGATTAAATTGGCTGAGTGTAAAGCAGAGCTTATTTTATTACGCAATGAAATTCATCTATAATATAAAGATAGAAAAATTGTCCCACATATTTGACCGAGAAAATTAGATACGTCAATCAGATACACAACTACAACACCAGAGGACGAAATGACTTCCGAGTAGTGGGAATTACAAATGAAGCTGATCGAGCAAATCTTTATTATAAAGGACTTAAACATTTTAATGACCTACCAAATAATATTAAAAATTGTGAAACCATAAATAAGTTTAAGGAACTATTATATCGACATTGTAAGAATATGTCTATCCGATAGTTAAATTCGGTTCTAATGAACCGTAAATAAATAAATAAATAAACACTTTTTTGTTTACTCTGTATACCCAAACATAATTTTAAACTGTGCACCTTAACATTCCCTAAAACTATTGTATTTAACATTTTTTTGTCATTCCCAAAACAAATGAGATAATGAACTTTACCCTATCGTTGACTCACCCTGTACAAACTAAACTAAATCACTGCAACAGGCTGCGCGCAAAGTAAACGCCTTTTTTCGTGCGCTACGACTTCTTTCAGAAATTAAGTAATAGAAGCTAAATAAAATTTGTTCAATCTAAAATAAGGCTATGATATGTTTTTTTTAGGAATATAATACGTCATTTAAACCAAAAAAAGTCGATTTTTTCAAAAACTGCAGGTAGATAAAACCTTTAAAGTACAGGTTATTCAACAGACAGACGTATATCTACACGGTAACCCGAAACTGTGATTTACAACATATTAAGACCCTCCATGTTGTCGAACTTCCGAACTATGTAATTATCTCTGATCTTACATAGTTACAGAGCAACAGTAATTGGATATGTTGGAAAGGGATTCCATAAATGTTTGATTGTAGGTAATGGGCTAAGGAGAGGCTTTATTTGCGGATTACAGAAATTTTAGGCTTTGGTAATTCCTCATCTAATCAGCAATGTATTCGGTATATTAAGCGGAGTTGGTTTTACATATTAATTATAACTTAAACAAACAGGTGTTAAAGCTTCGTACTACACATTCTGCCCTAAGATAAACCGAGCGTTGAAACTACATATGTATCAAGGTCTGGAAAAAAGGGTGGAAATAACTAATATAAACTTTATAGCGTTAGTTCAGCAACTTTTGGATCGCAGCACATATACAGTTGCGTGCAAAAGGTTTGAGCCAAAAATATTTTTATGATTAATTGAATTATAAAGGAAGAGAAGAAGACACTATCATACACTACTTTAATTATACTAACAACATATACGACTAAAAAATCTACTATAAATAACAATCATTCCCAACAAAATAACATTTTTTTCGGTTATTCATAACTATTGGGCTAACTTGTAAGGAACTGTGATTTACTCAGTTATGCTTACATTTCTGATCATGAATCCAGGTAAATATCAAGAATTTAGTTAATTTCATAATTGTGTATCAGTATTATTGAGGGAAGGTGCCGAAACGCACGTCATTAGACATTCGGAAAACTGTTATAAGGTTGTACGGTAAAGGAAAAGTTTCACGTGAAATACTACAAGTATTCAGAATGATAAACCATGTTCTGGAAGACCAAGGAAAACAACTATCCGTGTCGACAAAGTAATTAAAAAAAAGCCGTTGCAGACGTAAAAAAAGCAATTGTTGCACGTGAATTACGAGAGGAAAATTTAGCTGACGTCAGTAGGAGTACTGTTTCTCGTAGACTAACACAAGTTGGACTTGCTGTACGTGTTGGAGTAAAAAAAAACCGTTCATCGGTAAAAAAAATAAGAAGGCCAGATCCAAATTTGCAAAATACAACAAAATTGGACAGATGAAGACTGGGAAAAAGTGCTGTTTTCCGACGGAACTAAAGTTAATTTATTTGGAAAAGATGGAAGAAGATATGTCCGATGACCAAAAGGTACTCGGTACTCGGTATCAAACACCGACTGTTAAGTATGGTCGTGGTAGTATTATGCTTTGGGGGGTATTTTAGTGGCAAGTCGTCGGTCCAATAGCTAAAATTGCTATGCTAAGCTATGTATGTCACGAAAACAAAGCGCTCTCACCATTTCATGTCTTCGTGTCAAGAAAACAAAGTGCTCTCACCACTGCATGTCTTCGTGTCAACAAAGCGCTTTCACTACTGCATGTCGTCGTGTCAAAAAAAACAAAGCGCTCTCACCATCTTATGGCTTCAGATAGATTGCGCTCTCACTATTTCATCACTTCTTCAACAGCCTCTGGTACGTGACGTTATTGTCGCTTACTTTCAAGGTAATTCTTCAGCACTTTTTCGGCGATGGCGTCACTTCTTCGGCTAATGGTAACCACTGTGGATGGAACATGCCATCCACTTCTTTTTTCAAGGTCTAAGTGTCACAAAACCTCGTCTGTAATACTACTCGCTGTTATGTACAGAGATATTCTATCAGAACACATGCTTCCTTATGGACGTCGAAATATGCCACGAGGATGGATTTTTCAACAAGATAATGATCCGAAACATCTATCCAAGCTTTTGCAAGAATTTTTCAAAAAGAAAAATGTTCAAGTTTTAGAATGGCCAAGTCAATCCCCGGACTTGAACCCCATAGAACATTTGTGGGAAGGGTTAAAAATAAAAGTGGGAACTCAGAATTGTTCGAATAAAGGTGCTCTCTGAAATAAAGTTCAAGAAGAGAGACAGATTTCTTAAATTAATCGAATCGATGCTTCAACGATGTGCCGCCCTATTAACTTCAATGGGTACGGCTACAAAGTATTGCTAAGAAAGTATCTTTTACTGTACCTCTTTTTTCTGAGTTATGTGATTTTTGCTATGTTATAGCCCTTTATAACTCAATTAATAACAAAAATATTTTTTGGCCCAAAAACTTTTGTACGCAACTGTAGATATTTCACCCTTTTTTAGTTGGAAATTTCGTTATTTCTCTTTCACTCACAGATATTCTGTTTTATCCATATTTACCTTCAGGCTCCATCCATCATATTCGTCGATGAGTTTCTCTTCTGGCTTTACTTCTCCAATTAATCACGAGTCGCCGCTGTGCTGGATACATAACCAAACAGAAAAAAAAAACCAGGAAAATACCCGTGGCTATTAACTGAACTTGTCTCTCCCTCTCTCTAAAAATATAAATCCGAATACACAGGCAAAGTAGCTTTTAGCACAACGCGCTAAATTTTCGTAAATATGTTACTGTTACTCTCTTGGGTCTCTCCTAAGCAACGGTTTTCAACCAAACGGCACATTAATTATTTAAAACCCAGTTGTGCTAATGACTGGCTATACCCCGCGGAGCGGATTAAAACCGAGAGATTGAGAAAAAAAGAACGGGGGGAAAAGAACGATGTTAATTTGGATAATAATCTGGTTGGTTTGAGATATAGTTAGTGTCGAGTATGACTCGTGTTAATTTAAAAACGATAAAAAAAAACTGGTAAATCTATGATTTGTTGAGCTTTCTAAAATAAGCTTCAGTTTCCCATTCCCCCCACCGTAAATTTCATCACGTCTCACACCAATCGTTATTTCCATGCACACGCCGTTCTTATAACCATTTCCCTGCATATACGTCTATCAAAAAAAAAGATAAAAAATAACAAATAAAAAGGCGTGTACTAAAATTTGCTAACTAAACATTAATTAACGATATCGGAAATAAGGCGACCATACACTTGCCGACGTGACTTTCAATCAACAATTCTACACCTTAAGGAGGTAATTGATGAGCCGTGTTGTCCTTAATTAACATCATTATGAGCCTGATGAAGGACGTGGGGATTTCATGACAGGTAACTGATTAGAAATAAGTGGGTGTTTACATGTGAAGGGCATAAGACAGTGATTGCATAATACCTATATTATGGTAGTTAATTTCGTTTTGTCTTCATAGTATTTAGTGTTTCGTAAGGAACACTTAGGTGTTTGTCCGTTTGTCTGTCACATCCGATTTTCTCTGAAACTATTTAACATAGAAAGTTGAAATTTGGACTTAAAGGATTAGTTTTGGGAGGGAAAATCGGAAGTGAAAAAAAAAATTACCAGGTCATTGAGTTGGATGTCAAATGAAAGCTTGTGAAAATAAGAGTTCAAAAATATATATGATGTAATACTTTCGCACACTTTTCTTTGCATTATTTTTAAAAAATGGCAAAAACATCCCTGTATTCACATTATCTCGAAAAGTGCTGAACAAAAAATTTGAAAAAATTTTATTTGCATTATGTTTGTTAATTTATCTGGTACAGGGCTGTCAAGGTCATGCAGAGTTCGAGCCAATTTCGGAGGTAACGCCTCCCGCTGCCCCCACCACTGCTGCTGCCGCCGTTCGCGCAGTCTCAGGAGCGGCTGTGAGAGACATAGGAGGAGCGCATTGTGTTTGGTAAGCGGCCGAGCCGCGATCGGCGGCTCGGCCACTTAACGTTTAGCAGTGGTGGGGGCAGCGGGAGGCGTTACCTCCGAAATTGGCTCGAACTGTGCATGACCTTGACAGCCCTGATCTGGTACATAAAAAATACTGGAACCTATGTTTCCCTCCAAATTGGTAGAGGTGGATAATTTTCTGTACATGACCGCGCCTTGCTGCTCTAAAGACAACATAATTTTATCTTATTTGTTTATAATTAAATATTTAGGTATTAAATATTTGTTTTACACTTAATATTAGACTCTAGATTGAGTTAGATTGATTTACTGGCTCTTCAGTAGTTAAGATGCTATAACTATTATACATTACTGACTCAGAAAAAACGTGAAAATACATATTGGAACTTAAGATATATACATGTCAGGAACCTAATTAATTTAGGTAAGGATTTTCTGTTACTTTAAAAGCAATCATGGTACGGAACACTATTTGCGCAAGTCCAACTTGCACTTAACTGTAGCCATGTAATACTATATGTATTTTTCAACCTTCGTTATGGATGAAAGACTATGAAAGGTACCATACGTGAGGGCCGCATAGTAGTCCAAAAATCCGAAAAGCTGGCTATAAGGTAAGAAACAATAGGTCCTATTTAGGGATTTTTACCTGTTTGAATACTTCTACCAATTCGTCTACTATGATTTACGACCACTCAGGTGCATCTTCCGCTTGCATCTGTCTCATAACTTTTATTTCATTTTGAAGCGTCGAGTACCACGCAACATCTCTCATGAAGCACGCCAGACGTCATTATGTTTAAACTATTATAGAAAGTGCAATAGTGAACGAATTTTAATTGTGTAAAATGAATTCTGTCCCTGAAGGAACAAGCAATAAGTTAAAAACTCCATTGAACTCTAACGTGAAATGAGTTGGAGGTTGTTTATTAGATATTTCTTGCCAAAATATCTAAAAATTGAGTGCTAGACGTCGCTAGTTTGGTATTTGAGTTAGTTTTTGTGCGAAGGTGCGCGTAGACGCCTTGGACGCATCAACATTATTTTCATCTTAAAATTCAAAAAAAAATTGTTAAAAAAAAATCGGGAAATTGTTGCAAAATGTAAAAAATAACTCGGGTAAATGTTGCAAAATGGGAAAAATACTTTAAAAATTCTGTAAATTGTTACGAAATGATAAAATTTGTTAAACTATTCGGGAAAATGTTGCACAATGTAGCAAATTATTTAAAAATTCTGGAAGTTGTTGTAAAATGGTAAAAGTTGTTTAAAAATGAGGGAGAAAGTTGAACAATGGAAAAATACTTTAAAAATTTAGTACACTGCTGCAAATTTTTCCAATTTTACTTAACTATTTACAATTAATTGAAAATATTGAACTAAAATGTATGCATTTTTTATATTTACAAAAAATGCGTGTGACAAAATGGAAATTTTTCTCACACGAAAAGACCTTTTCCTACTTGTCAAAAACCAATATCACGATAACATAAATGTAATTATTATCACTACTGAAACGAAAGAAAGATTTTGCATACATACATATACCATATTTTGCCAGAAAATTTGTCGAATTGATGACAGAATTCCGAAATAGATGGCAAAAAGTCCAGGGAATCCAAACGCAATTCTTCGAAAAGTTGATGATTGGCTCAACCTTTGTGTGCCGTTAATAAATAATATCCATGTATACAGGGTTTCATAAAAATAACTCACGTTTTTCCAAAAACAGTCCGCCATTTAAGAGCAGTCACTTTGTTTCTTGAAATTTGAACTTATTATCACTACTGAAACGAAAGAAAGATTTTGCATACATATACCATATTTTGCCAGAAAATTTGTCGAATTGAGGACAGAATTCCGAAATAGATGGCAAAAAGTCCAGAGAATCCAAACGCAATTCTTCGAAAAGTTGATGATTGGCTCAACCTTTGTGTGCCGTTAATAAATAAGTATGAAATGGAAAGCATGAAACCAACAGGAATGAACACATAAGGGTGTCTTTTATTGGATTGGGACGATTCGTCTTTTTGGAGCCACCATTTCGTTTTTTTGAACTTCATATCAGCAACCCCAAAAACCCACGTATTCACGGTTTCATCAAAAATACTTATGTTTTTCCAAAAACAGTGCGCCATTTTGGATCCGCCATTTTGTTTTTTAAAATTTGACCTTTATATTCGTAATCAGCGACCTCAAAAACCCATGTATATATAGTTTCATAAAAATAACGCATGTTTTTCCAAAAACAATAAGCCATTTTGGAGCATCCATTTTGTTTTTTGAAATTTGTACTTCATGTTCGTAATCAAGGACCCCAAAAATCCATGTATACAGGGTTTCATAAAAATAACTCACGTTTTTCCAAAAACAGTCCGCCATTTAACAGCAGTCACTTTGTTTCTTGAAATTTGAACTTCATATTCGTAATCAGCGACTCCGAAAACCCCGATATACCGAGTTTGGTCGAAATTGAATAATATCTTCATATTTTGGCCAGCTTTTCGGGACATTTTTCTTCTGTGGGCCGGCCAGTTTCTCAAGGCTCCGTCTATTTACATCTCCTCGAGTCTACACTATTTCACCTTTTTGTATTAGATAGCGTTTCTCCGGGAATTTCTGCATCGTCCCACATATTTCAGCTGGCACTACCTGTACTATTTACAGATAAACTCAATTAGAATTTATCTTTTAAACAAATAATTCGCAAATCTCTCTCACGGAAATATTTTATTTAAATCTGAACGTTAAAACACAACATAAAGTACACATAAAACAATTAACGTAACTAACTTAAACCTCACTGAAACTGAAGCTAAAACTAAATGATCTCTATCAGGTGCACTTGCACAGAATGTTAAATAGATTCTGCACAATCGCTGAATTGTTCCATGTGTAGTTTCCAGGTTTTTGTTTAAAATAAAAACTGCTGGAATTGTTATCTTAATAGTTTTGTCTACGTGATGAGTTTTAGACAATAGAGACAATTTTTAACAGTTTTTGTTTCCACATATTGGTTGTTTTGTGAAGTGATAACAATTGCATCCATAGGGAGTAAGCGGAGACTTCAGGAAAAAAAGAGTGTTTCCTTTTCGGTGCGGAATATTGCCATAATACTCAAAAAATGCGACAAAGAACGAACACCAGTTTTCTAAAGTGTATTTGTTTGGAATTGATAGCAGAATTCTCTCATTGTAGATGTAAATACATGTTGGGGTGCGCCCAAAAAAAAGAGGTATGCATTATTTCTTCTTATGCTTATTTTGCTACCGGTTTTGAATTATTTTTAAGGGTTCACCCTATTTTAAGCTGAAAACCTCTGCTATACAATATAGTCATAAAATATAAATGAGTTCATCGGTAGTATAGCCGTCCGAGCGTAACCTGCCTTTAGTATTTAATAAATAAAATTATTTTAAAAATAAAGTTACAGAAATATGAGATTTACTACTAAAAATTTTTTAATCTATAGATTTATGTATATATATATATATATATATATATATATATATATATATATATATATTGTAACATTCATTTTTTCCTAGATTTTAAGAGTATGTAATGTTACTGATTTTTCGCTTTATATTGTACTTCTTTTCATCTTTGTATCGAGCAGTGTATTACACCGGAATGTCTAGCCGCTCGTCGTACAAGGAGCAGTGCGGGTTTCCGACCGAATCTATCGAATTCAAAGTACGCCGGGATTGGTCAAATGTTTGTTTCCGGAGTTTGGTTCCGGCGTCGCCATTTTAGAGACGTAGTTCTCACGGCTTATTTAAGGGTCCGGAGAACGCAAATCTTGGCTTACTTCCACCGAGCCGCCAACAGGCTTACTTCCACCGAGCCGCCAAGTGGGCTTACTTCCACCGAGCCGCCAAGTGGGCTTACTTCCACCGAGCCGCCAAGAAGGCTTATTTCCACCGAGCCGCAGTAGAGGCTTCTGGCAATATTTACGAGAGCCAAGTTAAGCACGAGTTTTTTTTTAAAACGTTAAGCCGTAGTGGGCTTTGTGTGTTTTCTACATGGAGTAGCCAAAGTAGGCTCTTCTCATAAGTGATGGAATGTGTGAAATCGGTTTTGTGTTCCATTGAAGGCCTAGAAGCCCGTAGGAAAGCCGTAAGTCACCAGAACATACATCAATAGATCTATTCCCCGCAAATAAGTGTTTTAACATCAATTTGAACTGATAAATCGCGAAGTGAATATCACGACTCTTCGATTTCGGGTGTAGTCAAGTTTTAGAAGTAAAATGTCTGATTTAGGGACTCTAATTTTAATAACTACTGTTTAGGCTAGAATTTTTGTAATTCTTAAAACTGCAAGGGTTGGAACTTTTATTTTAAAATCATGAATAAATTTTCTTTTTGTTGGTTAAAGCTAGTGTTTCACTGTACACCTATCTTTCTTTTCAGGATAAGGACGGTTGTACCAAACTGATTTTTTATTTAACAACTGTACACCATTTCAGCATTTTTTCATTTTTTTAGCTGAAGTTAGATCCTTTCTATTTTAAAATGAATGGTGCCCAAAATTTGTACAACTAAAGCTTTTTAAAAATAGAAAATAATTCCAAAAAGACGTACAACAATTATCTCTTACCCATATCTCTCTACCAAGGAAAACTGAGCTAGTGTTTGTTTAATTTCTTTAGTTCTTTTAAAATCATTATTCACTCAATTCATTCTCAGAAATTAAAAAGAGGTTGCAAGAAAATTGCGCCCAAAGGTGGGAAAAACAATTTTCACAGGGTACAAAATGACGCCTCAAAAAGCGGGCAAGTTCCCATGATACTATATATATATATATATATATATATATATATATATATATATATATATATATATAATCTATAAATCTATGAATATATATATTCACAATTCACGATATATAAGTACTTTAATTACAGTCAAAAACAATCATCATCTTCAAAATCTGAAGACTCGACTTCTCTTAAATTGATATTCCGTTTCTTTGCCATCTCATCGACTGCGTATTTCTTGAACTGTGCCTTATTTTGTTTCGCAATTTTGATAAACCAAGCTTTTAACATACCATCTTTATGTTTGAGATTTTTGTCTCTTATCCAATGATGAATATCCGCTTTTTTCCATGAACTTGTCGGGAGTCGTTATAATAATCGAAAATAGTATGGGGCATTGTCTAATACTATAACTGATTCTGCTGGTATACATTCAATCATTTGTGGGAAGTATTCCTCAAAAATATTGACCGTCATCTCCTCATGGTAATCTTTAGTTGACTTTGATTGGAATTTCAACAAGCGACCGTCGAAAAGTCCGTTTTCACTACCAATGTGTGTTATAATTAGCCTCGACCTTTTCCGGAAGGGGGTTGTAATCCAGTTGACCAACCTTCCATAAAAGTTTGTTTGGCACTCTTAATGTTTTTGTCAATTAAGAATTTTTTTACTGTGTGTCCCGCATTAACCCAAGTCTTATCTAAATAAAAAATATTTATTTCTTGCGCTCGAAATTTTCTGACTGGTTACAGATATTCTCTTCTCCAACAAATTATTTCTGTTTTATCGATAAGAACAGATTTTCTATTGTGTTTTTCCCAACAAAAATTCAGGTGATGAAAGATTTTCCATAATTACCATTTTTTTAAACCTGGTAAGTCCTGGTATTCTCTGATTTCTTGCAAAACTTTATGTAGTAGAGGTATTTCTTTCTTAATAAAAAAATGGTGTCCTCTTCTATTTATTGCGTTTTTTTTTAAAGTCTTCATCGACTTCTAAGGGCTCTTTTCCTTTGTGATTCTTGAGGTTCGTTGCAAAGACAGCGTTTTCTCTCTTTAAAAAATCTATAAATAGTTGCTGATCCAACTCCCGTCATGTTGGCACAGGTTTCCACAATTTCGCGGACTTGGCTTGTTGGCTGTTGATGCAGTAGGGCATGGTGGACGTTAAGTGTCATTATTTTTTCTCGCAGGGAAAATGCAGATTTACAGACTCCGCGAAGTTTGACCGGGGCAAAACTGAACGTTGAAGCCATCGCTGTTCTGATTTGAAGTAAGCATATTATAGGTTTTTGCTTTATTTTTATACTTACACAGAATATTTTTATTGCATACTTAGGTACTTAGGCACCTACCTACCAATAAGTAATTTGGTTAATTATATCCAAATAACTGCTAAAATCCCAAATAATTTTATTGTACCTATTACACAGGGCAACAAAAAAATATTTTTGTTTTGGTGCCTGGGATTTTAGAGCTGATTTTAACTATATTTGGGACGCTAAATCTATACATGCAATCCGTTTTTCTCTATCAGCTCTACTTTTTTAGATACATCAACTTATCTACCAATGTGGTTTTTGTTCAGTATATTCATTTATGAGAGTTCTAAAATTATTATATATTCATTAATGTAGGTACAATGGTTTTATTGTCAGTCTGTAATTGAGTAAATTCCAGGTAAATCTATAAATAGTGGAACCATTGCCTATCAGGTAGCTGAACTGACCCTTTTAATCACCTAACTCGGGTAAGTCTCGTCAGTTTGTGCGTTCTTACTAATGAGAGTAGATCGAATTCGGCGTGTTATTTTATGTTAAGAAAAGAGTGTTTTTGTGTTATTGAACAGAAATAAAATGAGTTCAGGTTCCAGTTCAAGAAGAAGTTGTGTAAATCAACCTGATGTGTTTTGCTATATATGCGGAGAATACATGTTTCAACAAAACAGACAAACTATTACTGACTTTGTAAAGCGAGCGTATCTTGGATACTTTGGAGTTAAGCTTGGTGATCAGGACAAAACGTGGGCCCCGCATCTCGTATGTAAAACTTGTACAGAGCATTTACGGCAGTGGACTACCGGGAAAAGAAAATGTCTAAAATTCGGCGTACCAATGGTTTGGAGAGAACCAAAAAACCACTTCAATGATTGTTATTTCTGTTTAGTAAATCCTAATGAAATCAATCGAAATAACCGCAATAAGTGGACTTATCTCAATTTAGACTCGGCAATACGCCCTATCCCGCACTCAGATGAAATACCGATTCCAACATTTCATCAGCTACCACATATCTCTGATGAAGAATATTTTCCCTCTGATCGCTCTTCTGATGCTAATAAAAGTTCTGATGCTAATGAAACTAACAGTGACTATGAGGGGACGTCATCAGTTCCTCAACGCTTCAATCAAAATGAATTAAATGATCTCACCAGGGATCTCAATTTATCGAAAAAAGCTTCTGAAGTACTGGCTTCTAGGTTGAACGACAAAAATTTACTGGAACAAGGAACCAAAATTACCTTTTACCGTACAAGAGAAAAAGATCTGCTACCATGCTTTTCTCAAGAAGACAATCTTGTATTTTGTCACGAAATTAGGGGACTCATGAAAGAAATGGGACTTTCTGAATATATTCCAGATGATTGGCGCCTATTTATTGACAGTTCAAAGCGAAGTTTAAAATGTGTCCTACATAATGGGAATAAATATGGTTCAATACCACTAGCTCAGTGGGGGGGGGGGGGGGGGGGGGGGGGGCTCAACGAAACTGAAAGAAGAATATAATACCATAGCTTTGGTCTTGCAGAAGATAAAGTATTACGAACATCAATGGATGATTTGTGTAGACTTAAAAATGGTAAACTTTCTTCTTGGGCAGCAAAGTGGTTACACGAAATATCCGTGTTTCTTGTGCCTCTGGGATAGTAGGAACAAAACACACCACTGGGTTAGAAAAGATTGTCCTCAGAGAGAAAACATGGACGTTGGGGAAAAAGAATGTCATTAACGACGCTTTGGTTGAAAGAGAAAAAATCATACTTCCTCCGTTACATATAAAGTTGGGCTTAATGAAGCAATTTGTAAAGGCTCTTGATAAGAATGGGTCTTGTTTTGCATATATAGGGGTAAAAATGCATCAGTTGAGCACAGAAAAACTCAAAGCAGGGATATTTGACGGCCCACAAATAAGACAATTAATTAAGGATCCTGCCTTCATAAATTCAATGAATCAAGTTGAACGAGAAGCTTGGACATCATTTGTTGCAGTTCTAGAAAATTTTCTAGGCAAACATAAAGCTCAAAACTATGTTGAAATGGTTAACAAGGTGCTTAATAGTTTCAAATCCTTAGGGTGCAATATGAGTATTAAAATACACTATTTACACAGCCACTTAGACCGTTTTCCAGAAAATTTAGGAGACATGAGTGAGGAACAAGGTGAAAGATTTCACCAAGATATTAAAGTTATGGAGGACCGCTACCAAGGAAGATGGGACATGCACATGATGGCAGATTACTGCTGGAGTTTAAAAAGGGACTGTTTAAAAAAACATTCAAGAATGTCGCGGAAAAGAAGCTTTCCAAGTGTTGAGTGACTATTTCATTTCTTCAATGTTTTTTTTTTTGTTTGTAAGTACGACATAATATTGTATTTTGTATAACTAAAATAAAAATTTCGTATCTACTTTTGTTTACTACACTTACGGATTTAAGTTACAATAATGTAACTTATATTTCTCTAAAATTGTATATCTTAAAAATTTGAGCTCTTAGGTACAAATGAATACGTTATTTGAATTCAGGACATCAAATTGATATAGAATCAGCTCAAAAAACCTCGACACCAAAACAGCTGTTCCCCTGTGTTATCATTAAGCTTTATAACACTGCAGATTTCCAGTTCTTAAGAATTGTTAATTGTACTCGTTTAGGCCTTTATCATACAAATAAGATTTTTAGTTACATCATTTACTCATTATGTTAAAATAAACTGTGAAATGCATAATAAAATATTTTTTAGAAAAAGGACGCACTGTTGTATAGAGATAGAAAATAAAGGTGATTAAAACTAAAAATGCACATAATTGGTAGAGAAATGTCCGACGCTTATGGTTTATGACATTTTAATGTTTATAACCCATGTTGTGTGCTATCAACTCCAAACAACTCGTGGAAATGAGCCTCGTTTTTAGCCGATATCCAAAAAAAGGCAAGACCTTACGTAGGCCAAAGGGGACGGAATTTCAAAACAAGATTCGCAGAACAGAACGCTTCTTATAGGCTAAAAAATGAAAAATCACATTTTGCCAAACATTTTTTTAGAAACAGGCCATCCATTTCCTAATATTAATTGTTTACAAATACTCCATACGGCACCTAAAGGGTCAAAACAAAGAAATTGATTCTTAGAATCTATAGAAATTTACAGACATTCAAAGAACCATAATATTTACCTTCCTATCTGGAAAATCGGACACAACAGGTTATGGAAATTGATGATTTTGGTAGGCCTATAATTTCCCACAAGATCGGGCTGTCGAGGGGTGTTCCTCAGGGATCAATATTAGGACCTCTCTTATACATTATATATACGAATGAACCGGAGAATTTACTATACTTTACGCAGATGACACTACATTGATCTTTAGTGAGGAGAGCCCGCACGCAATGCTGACCAGTGTGCAAGGAGCGTGCGAAGCTCTTGATGGATACTTTTCGGCTCATGACTTATTAATAAACGCTCAAAAAACACAATGCCTATTTTTCGGCAATAGAATAGAAAACATTTTATCTTTTACATATCGAAATATTAATATCCAATCGTCGGAACGTGTTTCCTTCTTAGGGGTGGAAATAGATCAGAGACTGGACTGGAGAGTGCATATTGAGAATGTTGCGTTGAATGTTTCAAGGTATTGCTATGCTTTAAGAATTATTTCTGAAAATGTTGGGGTCGATGCTGCTCTGTCAGCCTCCATACGGTCAAGAATAAGATACGGTATTATCTTTTGGGGTAATTCACCGGAAATTGAAAGAGTTGTAATTCTTCAGACAAAATGTATTAGAGGTATATTTGGAATGACGCCGCGTGATAGCTGTAGGAATGTGTTTAGAGACAGAAAGATCTTAACCATTATTTCTATGTATATCTTGGACAGTTTTATGTTGGTTCACACCAACAGGGATATTTTTGAGGCTTACATGAACAATCACAGGTATGCCACTAGACATAAATTGAATCTGCTTCCCGAAAAGTGTAATTATAGCTATATACAGAAAAATGTTAATTATGTCATATCTATAATATATATAAAATGCAACGTCTCTCTGTCTGTCTGTCCGTCTGTCTGTCTGTCTGTCCGTTAGTGCGCTTATCACTGGAGAACCACTTATCCGATTTACGTACTTTTTTTTTAAAACATACATATGTTCTCTGGTCAGGTTATAGGATATATTTTATTACGATAGGTAGCATAAGGAATGAGCAGTGACGTAAAATAGTGAATGAAGTCGGATAAAAGTTTGCCGTTAGCGTGTTCCCTTGCAATACACAGCCTAAACCATTAAATATGGAACAATATTATGTAGCAGAGAATATCTATAATCTATAATATATATAAAATGCAACGTCTCTCTGTCTGTGTGTCTGTTCATTAGTGCGTTTATCACGCGGGAACCACTTATCTGATTTACCTGTCTTTTTTTTAAATTCATACATATATTCTTTGTCCAGGTTATATAATAATAATAATAATCTGTATCTATAATATATATAAAATGCAACGTCTCTCTGTCTGTCTGTCTGTCAGTCAGTGCGCTTATCCCTCGAGAACCACTTATCCGATTTACGTGATTTTTTAAATTCATACATATGTTCTCTGACCACGTTATAAATATATATTTTATTACATCTATAATATATATAAAATGCAACGTATCTCTGTCTATCTGTCTGTCTGTCCGTTAGTGCACTTATCACTGGAGAACCACTTATCCGATTTTCGAACTTTTTTTTTTAAAACATACATATGTTCTCTGGCCAGGTTATAGGCTATATTTTATTACGATAGGTAGCATAAGGAATGCGTAATGACAATAATAGTGAATGAAGTCGGAAAAAAGATTGCCGCTAGCGCGTTCTCTTGCAATACACAATCTAAACCATTAAATATGGAACAATATTATGTAGCAGAGAATATCTATAATCTATAATATATATAAAATGCACTGTCTCTCTGTCCGTCTGTCTGTCTGTCTATCCGTCCGTTAGTGCGCTTATCACTGGAGAACCACTTATCAGATTTACGTGCTTTTTTTAATACATACATATGTTCTCTGGCCAGGTTATAGACTATATTTTATTTCGTTAGGTAACATAAGGAATAAGCACTGACGATAATAGTAAATCAAATCGGAAAAAAGTTTGCCGCTAACGCGTTCTCTTGCAATACACTGCCTAAACCACTAAATATGGATCAATATCATATAGCAAAGGATATCTATAATATATATAAAATGCAACGTCTCTCTGTCTGTTTGTCCGTTTGTGCGTTTATCACTGGAGAACCATTTATCCGATTTACGTGCTTTTTTTTTAAACATGCTAAACCATTAAATATGGAACAATATCATGGAGCAAAGAATATCTATAATATACATAAAATGCAAAGTCTCTCTGTCTGTCTGTTCGTTAGTGCGCTTATCACTGGAGAACCACTTATCCGATTTACGTGCTTTTTTTTTAAACATATGTATGTTCTCTGGCCAGGTTATGGGATATATTTTATTATGTTAGGTGACATAAGGAATAAGCAGTGACGATAATAGTGAATCAAGTCGGAGAAAAGTTTGCCGCTAGCGCGTTCTCTTGCAATAGACTGCCTAAAGCATTAAATATGGAACAATATCATGTAGCAAAAAATATAACATATATAAAATGCAACGTCTCTCTGTCTGTCTGTCTGTCTGTCCGTTAGTCACTCGAGAACCACTTATCCGATTTACGTGTTTTTATAAATTTATACATATGTTCTATATAATTCGATATAAGCCTAGATAATGGGAGATAAGGTGAGATAAGGAGAAATAATGGGAGATAAGTCGAGATAGGCCTCAATAATGGGAGTTAAGGTGAGATAATAGAAGATAAGTATAAGTAATGGGAGATAAGGAGAAATATTGCGAGATAAATCGAGATAAGCCTAGATAATGGGAAATAAGGTGAGATAATGGTAGATAAGGAGAAATAATGGGAGATAAGGAGAAATAATGGGAGATGAGTAGAGATAAGTCTAGAAAATGGAAATTATGTAGAGATAATGGGAGATCAGGAGAAATATTGGGAGATAAGGGGAAATAATGGGAGATATTTTATTATGACGGGTAACATAAGGAATAAGCAGTGACGATATTAGTGAATCAAGTCCACGCGAGCGGAGCCGCGGGCCCGGCTAGTTAAAGATATATAATAGTTTCCCAGAGAGTGTACGTGTGTTATGTAAAACGGAAGTAAAGAGACTTTTAACCAAATATCTGCTTCAAGGAGCTTATTACTCATTAAATGAAGTCCAGTTGAAATTAGCACAGGGATTTGATGGCTCTGTCAGCAGAGGTGGTTTCTTGTCTTTTCCGTTGTGCCTCTTATTTCATTGGGTCTTTGTTATTATATTGAAATTTTGCTTTTAAAGAGTTTTTACTTATTTGCTATTTTTTCTTTTATTTAATTATAGGTTATTGTAAACTTAGTTAACATTGTTTAATGCCTATCGGCTTATAAGTGTAACATACTGTTACATGAAAACAAATAAATTATTATCTATCTATCTATCAATTTGCTGAATAGTCAATTAGAAGTAGCAAATTCCGTCCTTTAACAACTTTTATAGTACCTAATATATCCACATCTGTTCATTATATAAACATAAATACCAAAAATCTGTTTTAGTCTTAGTTAAGCATTTGAAAATGTAGTTGTACCACGAAATCGCGACAACGCAGTTGTAAATCTTTACAAAAATATATTTTGTGTCAGTTAACAAAGTAATTAAGTAATTTTACTGTCAAGAAGACCTTGTCAAACAATCAGTCACACTGCTTTCAATAGTATCGAAAGTTATAAAAAAAGGCTGCTTCTTCTAAAATACAAAAGCCAGGAACTACTAATAGAAGGTGAAAGAGTAGGAAAAGTACAAACAATCATATATTTAGGACAAAAAATAATTTAAAGCCTGACTTGGATAGAAGAGTCTTGTTAGCTACTAAATTGCAATTCTACTATAAACGCGTGGAAATAAAAATAACATTTCTGCTTCAACAAAAATGCGGTTTATTTAAAAATTTAATTGGTCGGTCATAATCGGACACATCTCTATGGCAGCTTATTTTAAAGCTTCACTTCATAGTTATAAAGTGTCAGAACTCTAAAATCTTGATAATTAATGTGTGTTTAACGAACAAAGAAGCCATCGTAGCCGTAAACAAAGTTTCGACTTGACGTCTTGTCTCTCCAGCGTCCCCTATTCTGAATATTAAATTTGTTTGAGTTATTCTAGAACCCCTGTTTCTTTGGAATTTAATGAATAATATTGGTAAACAAAAGTCGTTTTGGGAAAAGGGGCGGACAACAAAATATATATTCTACTTAAAATACACTACTGTACTGTGTTTTATAATAGCAATTAATTAATAAAGAAGGACTAACAGCTTAGTCATATTTAACGAAATAAAAAATGTATTGTAAGCTATGGGGGGCTGTTAGATCATTATCTCGTCTTAAACGATAATATAATTACTTTATTATATATACAGTGAAACGCAGAAAGTGTGCAACATATAAGATTTTTTTTTATTGCTAAATTTATAAGAAAAGTGAGTTTATAGGTGGATGCTGCATCATTTGAAACCTCATATATAATTGTCCTTCGGCGGGACATTTGAATTTTCTGAAGCTTAAGGTATTACACCCAATTTTCAAAAATTCGATTTTTTTTATGGATTTTTATTCTCTATACTTCAAAGAATTATTAAAAAAAAATTAAGAATATTCCATCCCATTACAATGTTATAGCATTAACTGTGACCTGGCGTCGGATTGGGACCGCTACCTGCAATATTACTTATTTTTTACCTTTCTTTTTTTAAATCTTAATAATTTTTTGCTACAAAATGTCGAGGTTTTTTTTTTTAATTTTTCTATTAGACGATTTTTTTATAGACATAAACTTTTTGGTCGAAAATTTGCATACTAAAGTTTGAAACAAGGTAAATTTTTTTTTTGTGAAAAAAAAACATCTTCGATAATTTTTAACTAATACATTATTGTTAAAGATTAATATTTATTTTTGCAGATTGGATTATTTTTTGTGCAGTAATCCTGCAGACAACGAGGCGCCATAATTTTCAACAGTGATTCATTTACCCCTATAAAAAATAATGTTAACATTTAAAAAAACAATTTTCCTTATAGTTTAAAGTACAATAAAATATACGAGGCTGGTTTGAAAAGTCCGTGCAAAGTCCGAGAGATGGCACCACCGGCGCGTATCGAGGTCATGTTTAGTTAGTAGCATCTCTTGAATGAACGCACACCAAGTTTCAGCCATATTGGTCTATTTCTTTGTGTTTGGCATTCGTGTGAATCAAGGAAGTCGAGTGATTTTCAAGAAATGGACGAAAAAGAATTTCGTGTAGTGATTAAACATTACTTTATGAAAGGCAAAACGCCTCAGGAGACTAAAGAGAAACTTGATAAACATTATGGTGACTCTGCACCTTCGATTAGAACAGTTTATAAGTGGTTTCAAAATTTTCGGACTGGCCATATGGGCACAAGTGACGCTGAACGTTCTGGACGGCCTGTGGAGGTTACGACTCCAGAAATCATTGATCAAATCCATGATATGGTGATGGATGACAGAAGAGTTAAGGTGCGTGAGATTGCTAGTGCTGTGGGCATCTCGACTGAACGGGTACATAATATTTTGCATAAACATTTGGACATGAGAAAGCTATCCGCAAAATGGGTGCCGCGATTGCTCACGCTTGACCAAAAACGGAATCGTGTGAAGTGTTGCAAGGATGGTTTGCAGCTGTTCCAGAAGAATCCGGAGGACTTTAAGCGTCGTTTCGTCACTGTGGATGAAACATGGATACATTACTATACTCCTGAGACCAAACAACAATCTAAACAATGGGTTACCAAGGGGGAATCTGCACCAAAAAAGGCGAAGACCGTTCCTTCGACCGGAAAGGTTATAGCGACTGTCTTTTGGGATTCGCAAGGGATAATCCTCATCGACTATCTGGAAAAGGGTAAAACTGTTACAGGTGAATATTATTCATCGTTATTGGACCGTTTGAAAACCGAGCTGCAAGAAAAACGCCCGCGATTGGCCCACAAGAAAGTCCTTTTCCATCACGACAACGCACCAGCACACACCTCAGCAGTTGTGGTCGCAAAATTAATGGAAATAGGATTCCAACTCGTTTCACATCCCCCCTATTCTCCAGACTTGGCTCCCTCGGACTACTATTTGTTCCCCAATTTGAAGAAATGGCTGGCGGGACAAAGATTTTATTCAAACGAGGAGGTGATTGCAGACACTAATGGATATTTTTGCAGACTTGGACAAATCCTATTATTCGGAAGGGATCAACAAACTAGAACATCGTTGGACGAAGTGTATAAGCCTAAAAGGAGACTATGTCGAAAAATAAAAGAGGTTTACCCCAAACACATAAGTAGTTTTTATTTTTGCACGGACTTTTCAAACCAGCCTCATATAATCGCCATTATTTTGTATTATTTACTCAATAACTTTAATTTTTTTTTTTTTTAAATATACAGTCGACACTGTTGTGAAACTCTATATAGTGAAAAACTCTTTATAGTGCAATTTTTTCAAGACCTAAAATATTTTAATGAAATTTCATGTATAAAGCCCTGCATATAGTGAATCTGTAAAATAGTAACACTCTATATAATAAAATTTTTACCGGAATTTTATGCATAAATTTTTTTATGCATTTATTGAGATCTTGGCCATTTCGGGTTTCCTTATCTAACATTAGCACGAATTCCATTTTATGACGCATTCTTTTGAAAAGGTTCTTAACGCGTTTATAACGCCTAATGGTTGGCAATAAATTAGGTAGATTTCTGTGAGAAACTCGGGGAATAATCCATTTTATAGAAACGGGGAAAAATCCATTTTATAGTCGAGGCCTAGTAATTCGCAAATTCAGGTTCAGTTTCTTGTTGTTTAAGAATCAAGTAAGATGTCCAAGCGAGTGTGTTTAAGTTTAGCTGAGAAAATTAAAGTTTTGGAGGAAGTTGATAAAGGCTGCAAAAAAATTGATGTTGCTGCAAAATTTGGTGTTTCTCCAAGTTGTGTCTCTCTGATAATAAAAAGTCGCGACAGTATCATCAAGAAACCTCGTGTTCCAAGTAGTCGAAAACGAATACGGGTGAGTACTTACGAGGGTGTATATGAAGCAGTTTTACGATGGTTTCAAGTGGCCCGTACGCATTAAAACGTACCAATATAGGGAAATTTAATAAAGCAAAAGGCTCTACAATTTGCTAAAGAATTTAACTGCGTTAATTTTCAAGCTAGTGAAGGGTGGTTGAGTGCCTGGAAGACTCGCAATTCAATTGTTTTCAAGACGGTGTCTGGCGAGAGTGCAAGCGTTAGTCAGGAGGACTGTGACATTTGGACTGAAACTGTTTTAAAAAGTGCATTGAGAAAGTACGAGCCAAAAAACGTTTTGAATTGTGATGAAACCGGTTTGTTTTTTAAATGTTTGTCAAATAAAACTTTTGCTTTTAAAAGTGATAAATGTTTTGGTGTTAAAACAAGTAAAGAAAGGATGACACTTATGGTTGGAGCAAACATGGATGGCTCAGAAAAACTGAAATTACTGCTGATAGGTAAAAGCAAAAATCCCCGTTGTTTAAAAGGAGTTAAATCTCTGGAGTTAGATTACGCCAATAATAAAAAGGCATGGATGACTTCTGAGATTTTCGAAAGGTGGATCAAAGAACTGGACACGAAAATGAAAAGCCAAAAGCGAAAGATTGTGATGTTTATAGACAATTGTCCTGCACAACCAGTTACTGTAAGTAAAAAATTAAGGAATATTGAATTGATCTTTTTTCCACCAAACATGACCTCCAAATTGCAACCTATGGACCAGGGTATTATAAAAAACATAAAACATCATTACCGAAACAGAATTGTTCACAAAATTGTTAATGCGATTGATAACAACCTTCCAGTCCAAAAATTGATTACCCTTAAAGAGTGTATAATCGAAGTCGCTAAAGTATGGAGTGAAAATGTTCCTCAGAAAACTATCAAAAACTGCTTTTCTAAAGCAGGTTTTACTGAAAAAATTGACGAATGGGAAGAAGAAGACGAAATGGATCTCGCTACCTTAAAAAGGCAATGGGGTATTCTATAAAAAACTGCTACCGTCGACGCAGATTTTTTACTTGAAGATTTCTTAGAAACCGACAATGATGTTGGCACGACAGATCTCCCAATTGAACAAGACATAATTGACGATATAAAAAGTATAGAAGATCATGAAGAAAAAACTGAAACCGGGGAATGTCCTGCTAAATTTAGTGAAAATGAAATAAGAAATGCATTTGACATTGTACGAACTACAGGGGCCAGAAAAGTGTACCTGATCAAATCTTTATGCATTTGAATAAATGCGAGAATTTTGTTGAGCAACAATTATTTTTCAAAAGTAATGTTCAAAAGAAAATAACTGATTATTTTTCCTAGTACGCTTGTACGTAGTATGTACATAAGTATTAACAGATTTTGTATTATTCTTTTTATTTCGTATGTAGAACATACATACATAAAGTCCGTACGTTATATCTTTACACGTGCGTCATGGTTTTCAGGCAATATCCCAGACGACTATTATATTTTTTGTCTCTTTTTACCAATACCTACGATTTATTGGTGAAAAGAGACAAATAACATAATAGTCGTCTGTTATATGGCCTGAAAACTATGACGCACGGGTAAAGACATAACGTACGGACTTTATGTATGTATTTAGCCCTGTACATGCTGTGTACTATTTAAACTTTCAAATGTTTAATAAAATCTTTTCTAATAATTCAATTTTGCAATTTTTTTTGTTGCTTGTACCTTATAAAATACAAGTAAATGATTACCAATATAAAATACATACATAGCAATATATACGGATTTTTTCTTTATATAGTGAAAAACTTTCTATAGTGAAATTTCGGTCAACATTTTGGTCTTTCACTATATAGAGTGTCGACTGTACATACTTTCTGCAGCGCCCAGGTGTATCTAACCTTTGAATGCAGTTTTCCTGTATAGGTAGCTGCTTTAAAATGTATTTTCGATGGGTGTGATATATTTTAAATCGACGCGGCAGTTTAGTAACTCATTAAAAATTGGTCATATCTTGACCGACTCGAAGGCCTTGTTATAATTTGTAAATGTTAAGTACAACTAGCCCAGTTGCCAGGAGTTTTGAGCTCTTATTATATGTTAACAGGCTGCAGTTTGGCATACAGGTAGTTTTTCGGACGTAGACTACGATAACAAATAGTTTGCTAAAGTTTGATGTACGCTAAGCCCACAAATCCAAAACAAAATGGAAAATTCGGTTTTTCGGTAATATCTCAAAAAATGAAAAAGATATCGAAAAACTAATGACACCACGTGAAAGAGCGGACAATTTTACAAAAAAATGATATATAGATATGTTTTCCAGATTTTTTTTTATTACCGTGAAAGTTTATTAAAAATTCGGACGCGCACCACTCGAGTGTTAATCGATATTACTTGTTTTGAGAGTGTAAAAAAAATTAAAAGATAGCTTTTTGAAGAAGACACTTTCAGCTTTCCGATGATACCAATATTTTTTATTTTTGTTGCTTTATAATTTATAAAACTTAAAACGAAATTTTTCTTTGTATGTATATTAACGATCATACAGTAAATTATAAATATTTAATAAAATATAGTATTAAAAAAATCCTTGTGCATACGAGGCTAGTTTGAAAGGTCCGTGCAAAGTCCAAGAGATGGCACCACCGGCGCGTATCGAGGTCATGTTTAGTTAGTAGCATCTCTTGAATGAACGCACACCAAGTTTCAGCCATATTGGTGTATTTCTTTGTGTTTGGCATTTGTGTGAATTAAGGAAGTCGAGTGATTTTCAAGAAATGGACGAAAAAGAATTTCGTGTGGTGATTAAACATTACTTCATGAAAGGCAAAACGCCTCAGGAGACTAAAGAGAAGCTTGATAAACATTATGGTGACTCTCCCCCTCGATTAGAACAGTTTATAAGTGGTTTCAAAATTTTCGGACTGGCCATATGGGCACAAGTGACGCTGAACGTTCTGGACGGCCTGTGGAGGTTACGACTCCAGAAATCATTGATCAAATCCATGATATGGTGATGGATGACAGAAGAGTTAAGGTGGGTGAGATTGCTAGTGCTGTGGGCATCTCGACTGAACGGGTACATAATATTTTGCATAAACATTTGGACATGAGAAAGCTATCCGCAAGATGGGTGCCGCGATTGCTCACGCTTGACCAAAAACGGAATCGTGTGAAGTGTTGCAAGGATGGTTTGCCGCTGTTCCAGAAGAATCCGGAGGACTTTAAGCGTCGTTTCGTCACTGTGGATGAAACATGGATACATTACTATACTCCTGAGACCAAAAAACAATCTAAACAATGGGTTTACCAAGGGGGAATCTGCACCAAAAAAGGCGAAGACCGTTCCTTCCGCCGGAAAGGTTATGGCGACTGTCTTTTGGGATTCGCAAGGGATAATCCTCATGGACTATCTGGAAAAGGGTAAAACTATTACAGGTGAATATTATTCATCGTTATTGGACCGCTTGAAAACCGAGCTGCAAGAAAAACGCCCGCGATTGGCCCACAAGAAAGTCCTTTTCCACCACGACAACCCACCAGCACACACCTCAGCAGTTGTGGTCGCAAAATTAATGGAAATAGGATTCCAACTCATTTCACATCCCCCCTATTCTCCAGACTTGGCCCCCTCGGACTACTATTTGTTCCCCAATTTGAAGAAATGGCTGGCGGGACAAAGATTTTATTTAAACGAGGAGGTGATTGCAGACACTAATAGATATTTTGCAGACTTGGACAAATCCTATTATTCGGAAGGGATCAACAAACTAGAACATCGTTGGACGAAGTGTATAAGCCTAAAAGGAGACTATGTCGAAAAATAAAAAAGGTTTACCCCAAACACATAAGTAGTTTTTATTTTTGCACGGACTTTTCAAACCAGCCTCGTATATAGTATTTATATTTCATTTAAACATCCAGGTACAAAGAAAACAGGTACTGAAAACACAAAAATTATAACTTAATCGAAACAATTAAATGAATTACGTACTCTCTGGCCATCATACTGGATCGGCCATTTTGAATTTTTTAAATCTGTCATTGGATTCTTAATCAACACCCCGAGAAACCCCTTAATAGCTAATTTCAAAAAATTTTGCGATATACAGAAACGCTAATTTAATCATAAATGAGGTTGGAAGCATGATTCCCACTATAACCGAAGGGGTAAACCAGCCTTTTATTTCAAATAATTTTTCTAAATTCTAACTAAAAAAAACAATCTATATACTATTTTTTTTTTGAAAAATTTTCCGTTCTTTCATGTGGTGCTATTAGTTTTTCGATATCTTTTTTATTTTTCGAGATATTTTCGAAAAACCTAATTTTTCATTTTATTTTCGATTTTGTAGCCTTAGCGTACATTTTAGAGCAGCAAACGTATTCTACGTCCAAAAACCTACCTGTATACCAAAATTTAACCTGTTAACATTTGATGAGAGCTTTTCGTCAAAATTTGCCTCTGACGACTGGTCTAAATCCCTTGTTATAATAAAGGGTGATTCATTTAGAGGTACTTTTTTTTAAATAAAAAAAAATGAATAAAAACAATTTTATTTTATAATCTTTATTATCATATAAAAGAACCATTCTTTACAATTATTTCTTAAAGATAATTTCTTTCAAATATTGTCCGCGACTACGGTTAACAACGTCCATTCTGAAGTTCCAATTTTCAATGACGCGTGTGAGTATTTCGAGTGGTATTTGGCCAATGACTCGAGTAATATTGGCCTCCAATGCCTTAATTGTAGCTGGCTTATCCATGTAGACTTTGGATTTTACATAGCCCCAAAGGAAAAAGTCAAGAGGTGTGATGTCACATGATCTAGCCGGCCAATTCACTGGTCCAAAGCGTGAAATGATCTGTTCGCCGAATTGCTCTCGCAGTAAAGCCATGGTTTCACGGGCTGTATGGCAAGTGGCGCCATCTTGTTGGAACCAAATTTCGTCGAGACCACGGGCTTTAATTTCTGGCATCAAATAGTCTGTTATCATGGCGCGATAACGGTCACCATTCACAGTAACATTCCGGCCGGCCTCTGTTTTGAAGAAATATGGACCGATTATTCCACCGGCCCATAAACCACACCAAACAGTTGTTTTTTCTGGATTTAATGGCAGCTCTTGAACCTCTTCAAGTTGTTCATCACCCCAAATATGGGCATTTTGTTTATTCACGAACCCATTAAGCCAAAAATGGGCCTCATCGGTGAACAAAATTTTTCTCGAAAACAGTGGATCTTCTGCAAGCTTGTCAAGAGCCCAACGACTAAAACGGAAATGATTCGGAAGGTCGGTCGGCTTCAGTTGTTGCACTAGTTGAATTTTGTATGCTTTTAAAGAAAGATCCTTACCACCTTAGCCAAATTGTTGAATACGACAGGCCAAGCTGTTGAGAACGGCGACGAATCGACACTTCACGGTCTTCGCGTACACTCTCCGCTACCGCCCCTATACTTTCTTCACTACGTGCTATTCAGTCGAGCATTATCCAATAATGAAAATTGGGTCTCTAACTTATTGATGGTAGAGCGAATTGTGCGTTCGGTAGGCCGATTATGTGGACCATAAGTTTCTCTATGCGCCCGATACACATTCCTCGTAGAACGCCCATTTTCGTAATAAAGTTGAACAATTTGTAGACGCTGTGCCGGGCTAAGTCTTTCCATTATGAATTATCAAACACTACTGAACAGGAATGCCACTTCAGTTGACACGACGCATGCGCAATCTGCAATTAAATCCCCATCACAAAAAGTACCTCTAAATGAATCACCCTTTATATAGCGTTCAGCTGAGAGGTGATACCTCTCGAACCACTGTTTTATATTGAGAATCTCACCGCTTTCTAGCAGCGCGTGTATCGTATTCATAAAAAAAAATCACTTTTAACCAGATAATGTGAGGGGATTAATATTTTCCCTTACATTAAAAGTTACAGGAGAATACCCTTATCAAGTTATCTTACCCTAAATAATTCCTCACTTTTCATTAATATTAAACGAACAGCGTAAACAACCCGAATCTCAAAGCTACTGGAAGGAATTTGTCAACAAACGAAGTAATTTAATGCAAATTTCCTTTTGAATTTTAAATTACTTATTTTACTCAATACATTACGTCTTTACATTAGTATTTTACCTTGAAAATTATTATTATTATTATTTTTTAATTCAATTTGCTATGGGCGCTTTTGAAACTTTTTACTTTATTTACCACAATAAGGAACGTGTAATTAGTTTTTTTTTTGGCTAATCTTTCTTTAAATTAACCTCGAGAATAAAAATTTTATATTTACTACTGAATAATTAATGTTAAGAGGATTGGATTAGGACCTTTTTTTAATACTAAGCCACATGATAAACTTTCTATTCAAAGATAAGGAAAGATAAAAAAAAACTGCTAAAGTTATTTACCCAGTGATTCCTTAGTAAACAAGACGTTTTAAAATTTATGACTTTCCCACGCTAAAAAATAACTTAATTCAAGCTACGAGAATAGACTGAAAAGTTCGCGGCCTCGCCAAAAAATTATTATAATATTTTTATTATCAATAAGTTCATACTTTCTTTGGTTGTCACAGTGTAAAATTTTGTTGCTGTAGAATTTGTGGTTTTTAGGTTAGAACGAGTTTAGTGAGACTAAGCGTCTCTATTAGTAGAGGGTAAGGCTGGATAAGTAACTCATCAGAGTAAACAGAGCCGAAGTAACTTGCAAAAAGATTAGCCACATCAATGCCCATGTCCACAGATTGTTCATTATAAAACATCCTAGGAGGAAGGTCATTTGTGCCACGCTGTGGGCCAATAAAGTCCCAAAAGCTTTTCACTTTATCTCTAATAGAGAGTTCAATGTTGGAGATATAATCAACATGGCACCTACGTGATGGATTCTTACACTGTGATCTTAAAAAAGAGAAGTAATAATGGTTCTGAGGTTCCCCAGACGATCTAAACCTTTTGTAAGCTTCTTTTTTATGAATTATTAAGTTTTTCAACTCAGGAGAAAACCACCTAGGGAATTTTCTACTAGATACCTTCTTTAACGGAACATAGGGGAAAGTGACCAAACGATAAACTAAAAAATGTAATGAGGCTAATTTCCCTCTGAATAGAGTAAACTTTAATAAAGAAAGGAATCGTATTAGAAATATAACTAGAGTTAATGGTTATGACGATGACTTAGTAAATAAGCTAATAAATAGACATAAGTTTAGGTTTAATATTCAGAATTCCACCTTTTTTACACGCGAAGCAAATAACACCAAGTATGTCTCCATACCATATAATCCGAAATATAGCAAGGGACTCAATGAGGTATTTAATAAGGTAGGCCTCACATTAGTCTATAAGTCATCAGACAATCTGAGGAATATCTTAGGAAATCCCAAAAATAAGATTCCTAATTGTGAGAAAAGTGGAATTTATGAAATTAGTTGTAATGATTGTGACAAAAAGTATGTTGGGCAAACTAAAAGGTCAATTAAAACAAGATTTAAAGAACACTTAGCACACTTAAAATACAATAGAACAGAAAAGTCTAGCATTGCCGAACATGCCCTTGAAGCTGATCATACTGGAACATTCGATAATCTAAGATTAACAAAAAATGTATCTGACAGGAGATTGTTGAACGCATACGAAAGTATGGAAATCATAAAATGTAAAAGTAGTTTAAATAAAGACAGAGGGCCTATTCCTTATAGTCCCCTCTACTGGTTACTTTACCGGAACTGATGGCCTTGCCTATGTCATTAGTTCCGCTTGAGTAATTCAAGGGTTAGGCTAGGTATAAATAGGGTAGATTTGTAATTTAGCTTTAGTCAATCATCGCTCTTGATGAAGCTAACATGGTTAGCGAAACGCGCGTCGAGTGCAAAAATAAAGTGTTTGGTGTAGTGGTGATATATACTGAGTAGTATCATTGTGCCAAAGATTCCACATTCCCAACTTAGTCAATATGAAAATGTTCGAATTCGCGTAAATACATTTTCAGATGAAAACATTTGTAAAACAAAGAAATTTACCCGAAACTGCCATTCTGTTATTGGATAATGCCCCAAGCCATCCGCCAGCAAAAGATCTACAAACCGATGATGGAAAAATCTTTGTTATTTACATGCCACCAGATGTAACATCCTTGATTCAGCCAATGGATCAAAATGTTCTTCGAATCACAAAACTTTACTACAGGTCAAGCTTGTTGTCAGCAATTTATCTTCAGAATCTGAAGATCTCTCAAAACTTTTAAAGCGTTTAACAATAAAATATGCTGTAATAAACCTATCATTAGCATGGAATAAGCTTCAGGTTGACACGATAAAAAAATGTTGAAAAAATATTTTGAATTTCACTGAAAAGAGTAATGACGACTCTGATCAGGAAGAAAATATCCCACTCAGTATTTTGACGGAAAAATACAAAAATAAAATGGAGGAATCACTCCAAGAAGTTCAGAATTTGTTGACAGAACTAAACAGCGAAGTAATTTTGTTAATTGTATAGATCTGTTTAACATTTATGTATTTAAAAAAAGATTTTTCAGGTTGAATATTCAAGAGAGGATATTGTGAAGTGGAATGAACATGATTTAGATGAGAAAAATGATGAAGACGAAGATAATTTAATCAATGACGACTCTGACTATGAAAATGAAAATAATGAAAAGTTGCAAATTAATTCGTCGGAAGCGTTGGACGCATTTAATAAGGCAATTATTTGGAGTGAAAAAAATATTTTTAATACTAATGATTTATTGGTGTTGCGAAAACGCAGGAATAAGGCTTTGCAGAAAAGTTTGGCTGCAAAAAAAATTCAAAACCAAATCACACGATATTTCCCTAAAATGTAACTGTTTTTAGTGTTCCGTACGGAACACTTATAAGATCACTTCGGTGTCTGTCTGTCTGTCTGTTTGTCACACCCGATTTTCTCCGAAACTATTTGACATAGAAAGGTGAAATTTGGTAATAATATAGGAATTGATGGCCTCATCAGAGCCATGTAGTTTTGAGAATTAAATTTTGACTTAAGGGGTTAGTTTTGGGGGGTGAAGTCGGAAGCGAAAAAAAAATTTTTTTACTAGGTCATCGAGTGTGGTGTCAAATCAAAGCTTGTAAAAACTCGAGTAAAAAATATATATATAATGTAATATTTGCGCGCACTTTTCTTTGTATTATTTTTAAAAATTCGCGAAAAATCGCTGTCCCGGGCCTTATCTCGAAAATTTCGAAAAAAATTCTGAAATATTCTCCACGGGGTGTAGATTGAACGAAAATTATCACCTTTAATAATTTATATGGTATATAAAAAAAAAAAAATTTCAAGGTCATCAGATTTCAGTAAAGATTGGAAACAAACTTTGTTGAAAACTCATTTGGGGTGTGTTTTGTGAAGTCACTGATCATTGTATACCACCGTAACATAAATTTTGACTTAAGGGGTTCGTTTTGAGGAGTGAAATCGGAAGTGAAAAAAATTTTTTTTTACTAGGTCATCGAGTGTGGTATCAAATGAAAGCTTGTGAAAACACGAGTAAATATATATGTATATATATATATATATATATATATATATATATATATATATATATATATATATATATATATATATATATATACATATATATATATACATATATATATATATATATATATATATATATATATATATATATATATATATATATATATATATATATATATATATATATATATATATATATATATATATATATATATATATATATATATATATATATATATATACTCGTATATAATGTAATACTTGCGCACACTTTTCTTCCTATTACTTTTAAAAAATCGCTGTTCCCTACCTTATCTCGAAAAGTACTGATCAAAAAATTTTGAAGAAATTCTGGAATATTCTCCACGGGGTATAGATTCAACGAAAATTATCACGAGTGCATTACCTTTAATAATTTATTTGGTATATAAAAAAAAAACAAAATTTCAAGGTCACCAGTTTTCAGTAAAGATTGGAAACAAACTTTGTTGAAAACTCATTTGGGGTGTGTTTTGTGAAGTCACTGATCATTTTATACCACCCTAACAAAAATTTTTATTTCAAAAACAATCAGCGTACGGAACACTAATTGTGCAAGTTCAACTTGCACTTGACCGGTTTTTTTTTAAATAAAAATATCTTTTTGATTATATAAACAATTTGATTTTATGAAAACCCCTGGTATTTATTGGTTCATATAATCGAGCATCTACTGTAATTTTATTTATCGATTTCAAGAACCCTCAAAAGGACGTGTAACAAGATAAAGACAGTCTCCCCATAATCATTTTTTGTCTGACTTATAGGCAGCGACATCTCTTGAACTACCCCTCAGCCTTTTCCCCCACTCCTTTAACTTCTTAAAAAATTAAACAAAATATAAAATAAGGCGTCTAGAAACAGATCATTGACATTTCAATAAAAACAAAAAATTGATATAATTTCATAAAGTAATTTTAAGGTTTTTAGTAAATATACACGATAGGCCTACAAGTCAACGCAGTTAATGATATGTAAATAATGCTCCCAATTTTGATATTATTCCCGTTTAAAATGGTTTTTTAACATGTTTACCTTGAAAAGGGCCTAAGTGTTTTTTAATATTCCTCGCGCCGGCGGAATAAATTGGATTTTTTTTTATCCGGGGGCTTATACTTTTATTTTGTAAACGTAATCAAATGGGAATAAGGGGTACATATTTTATTGCTTGTAGGTAGACTTACGTTTGTTGTATATGTAGAAGGACCAATAAAAAATATGTTTTTTGAAGAATGTTTTTTTTTTTGTCACCGCTGAGTTATACATCAAGGTTTTCAAAATGAATTGATGGTTTATCGACGAAAAGAATCAGTTTTGCAACCGCACGCGCAGTGGAGTCCTTGGTTAACCCATTCATTTATTCGTTTATTTTTACATTTAGGATGCTAACAGAACCTTAACAATTTAGTGACTCGGCCGTTACCTGATGGAAACTGATTGCAATAAGAATAAAACACTAAATTTTTATTAAAATTTCCACTTTTAACGATTTTTATACTTGACACGTGTTTCGCTAAAACATTAGCTATATCAAAAGTATGAGTATAGAATGAAATAAACCTTTTTCAATGGTACGGTATAGGTAAGTTGTAAAAACAAAACTTAATAATTATACAAATTATCTATTCATTAAATAAATCCAACAATAAGTCGAGAAATTTGCAAATGCAAAATGACAAACAAATAAAGATCCCATGACATGGTTAGAAGTTTGTTTTCGATCCGACGACCCATCTGACTGCGCCAGGGAGGTTTCCGATGTTATTTTGGCCGGTATGGAGGCTTACATCCCTGTTTCGAAGAAATGCCCTTCCAACGGCAAGCCTTGGTTTGACCGAAAATGCAAAGAAGCAAGGATGCCCGATGTTGTCTTCAGACAGCGTATCGTAAAGCGTATTTTGATGAAGCTAGACACCAAAAAGGCTTCTGGCCCTGACGGAATACCTGCCATAGTTCTTAAAAAACTGTGCGAGGGAACTAACACCAGTTTTCTGTAGACGTTTCAACCTATCCTACAGAAAGGGAATATTTCCTTCCTGCTGGAAATGTGCTACAGTTCAACCGATACCTAAAAAAGGCAAGAAGATCTTGCCAAATAACTACCGACCAATCGCACTGCTTTCAATAATATCGAAAGTCATGGAAAAGGCTATCAATCAGCATCTTCTAAAATATCTTGAAGGATTCAACATTATTAGCAATCACCAACATGGCTTTCGTAAAAATAGATCAACAGGAGATCTTCTGACTTATGTAACGCATGTTTGGAGCAACGCAGTTGAACACTTTGGAGAATCTCGAGCGGTTGCTTTCGACATATTCAAGGCATTCGACCGTGTTTGGCACGATGGGCTATTGGCTAAGCTACGTTCTTATGGTATTCTGAAAGGTTCTGTTTGTGGCTCTCATGTTTCCTCAGAGAGCGTTCTTTACGAGTGGCAATCGACGGATTTCTTTCTAACACCTTCACTATCAACGCCCGTGTACCCCAAGGCTCCATACTGTCTCCTACTCTCTTTCTCATTTACATTAACGATCTGCTGGAAAAGACCAAGAATCCAATCTACAGCTTTGCAGATGACAGTACACTTATCTCTTCATTCACTTTGAACGCTCGGACATCGGCTACTCAGACGAATATCCGCAGACAGCAGGAAGTCATTCAACTTAACAAAGACCTGGAAGAAATTCTATCTTGGGGTGACAGTAACTAAGTGGAATTTAACGCTACAAAAACCCAGGCGGCAGTTTTTTCTTAAAAAGTTAACGTTGCTAAACCCGACATAGTTATGTCGGGGCACTCCATTCCTCTAACATCGTCACTCAATTTGTTGGGCGTTAATTTGGGAGCAAATATGTCCTGGCATGAACATGTTGCAGGCATAGCAAGGAGAGCTTCTCAAAAGTTGGGAATATTATTTCGAACCAGAAAGCTTTACACTCCACAACAACTGTTAATTCTTTAAAAAGCTCAAATTCGACCAACTATGGAATACTGCTCCCATGTTTGGAGCTCCGCTCCCAAACATACATTGCATTTATTGGATTCTATTCAGAGAAGAGCTGCTCGTCTGATTGGAGACCCGGAACTGACCGACGGCCTGGATTCGCTGGAACATCGAAGAACGGTTGGCGACTCGAGCCTATTCTACAAGTACTTTTCATGGAAAGTGTTCGAAGGATGTGGCCTGCTTAATTCCTCCCAGAGCAGTGCATGCTAGAAGTACACGCCGCGCTAATTCTTCACATCCGTATGAGGTTGAGCTTGTTACTCCTCGTACAACGCTTTTCAAGCAGTCTTTTATATGGAGAACATCATCCCTTTAGAATAATTTGCCCAGGACTGTGTTTCCCACCGAGTACAATCTACAGCGATTCAAGAACAACGTGAATCGCTTTCTCCGCACACATGTCGTTCCTGTAACGCTTTAGGGACTTCCCTGTAGCACGTGTGCTAGACCCATAAAAAAAAAATGAATGCTATGTCCCATGCCTTTCCTCCTACTAGTTTTTGAGCCTATACTCTTCATCAGGTAGCTTTTAGGCAACGGTATCGATCGTTAAGACGATTTATTTGTTGGTCATTTGCATTTGCAAATTTCTCGACTTTCTGTTATAGTGACCAATCAAGTAACAAACCACATTCCGAAATTTTATTTCGGAATATCGATTTGATTTATCCTCCCTAACAAAAGTTAGGTTTATATAGTTGAGCAGTTTTCTATGTTCGAAACTCTCAACAGATGGCGCAAGAGTCTGTATCTTGCCCTAACGAGTAGTATCTCGTTTACATAAAGTACCATGATTGCTATAAGCCAGCGAGAAGTCATTTCAACTTGACTCTCCACGGTTCTCTGGTCTTAACGATCGATACCGTTGCCTAAAGCCTACCTGATGAAGATGATGATGATAATGATGTTTGGGGGATCGGGCGCGTCGACATCTTGGGTCATTTGGCGCCCTAATTTTCTTTTAGATTTCTATTTCCAGTTCTTTGAGATAGTTTCGAATTTTATTCCTGTTTAATTGATACGTGTTTATTATTTGCGTTAGTGTGGAAGGAATATTGTGCTTTATTCTTATGTTTGCTAAATGTTCTGCTTCAAAAATATGTTTAACTGTTAGCGTAGAGTTACATCTTGTACATAAAGGCTTTGGTTCGTTTTTCAAAAGGTAGGAATGGGTCTGGTATATGTGACCAGTGGCCAGTCTTCTTAGCGTGGTGTTCTCTCTGTTCAGATTTTGCATGTGAAGTGGGGGGTACACTAGTGGTTTTATCTCCCAGAGCTTGTTATTGTTTTCTTCTAGATCCCATTCCAGTTGGAACAAATTTTCTGTTTATAAGAATTAGACTGTTTTGGAAGTCCCTTGGGTGATTTTCCCCTACTATGGGAATACCGTTATTAATCGCTTTCTTAGCTTCTTGATCAGCTTTGTTGTTATCCTTTATCCCCCATGTGGCTAGGGATCCAGATGTAGGCAATTGTTCTATTTCTTGATTTTGCGATGTATAGAAGATCTGTGATTTGCCTTAGATATGCATGGCTAGGATTATTTGTTATGACGGCTTTCAGCGCACTTAGTAAGTCTGACACTATTAAGGAGTTTTTGTTATCTTTAATATTAATGGCGTATCTGGTTGCTTCTTTTACTGCTAGTAATTCCGCTGTGAAGATAGTGTTGTATTGAGATAATTTGAAATTTTTTGAATAGCTATTGTGCACAATTGCTGCTTCAACCCCTTTTTCTGTCTTAGAACCATCCATGTATATTATTGAGTATTTGGAGACATGTTTAGTCTTTCGAGAAATTTGGATTTTATTTCAGAATGGTTTAGATCAGGGATGTCAAAGATACGGCCCGCGGGCCGCATCCGGCCGCCGGGACGTATCAATAAGGCCCGCGATCGCAATGAAGAATCATAATTTTTAACAACCGTATATTATATACTATATAATTAAATAAATAAAATGTTATAATAATTCAGTACATTTTTTTTTATTTGAATCTGGCCCGCCTACACATTCTAAATTTAATATATGGCCCTCTGCAAAATTGAGTTTGACACCTCTGGTTTAGATCCTTCACATTTGGTGTATGGAGGTGAAGGTCTACTGATGGTTTTGGTGATAATCATGGAGGGAAAGTGTGCCAGAGAGGATAGTCAAAAGCTGGTGGTGTGAGATTATGAAGAGTCATAAATTTATTTATTCTATTTAGGATTGACATATGTGGAGATACATAATTAGCTCGATGTGAGTTTGTCAAATTTAATGAATATTTTAAATGTTGCCTTTGTAGTGTCGATGTGTAAAACTTCATTAGAGATAGTTGTCTGTCTAGATGCAGTGGTGGAATGGATGATGTGCATTGGAGACTAGGGATTGGTGTAGTTCTAAATTCTCCCGTTGCCAATCTCAAGGCCCGATTTTCGATAGTGTTTAATGACATATAAGAGGTCTCCGTACCTTAGTTTTGAGAGTATCAATGATTTGTACAGTTTAATTAGTGAGGGGAAGTCTGCTCCCCATTGTGTACTAGCAATAGTTCTGAGGATGTTTAGGTCTTGGGAAGTACGGATTTTAAGTTGCTTAATATGTGAGAGCCAATTTAGTTTATTGTCAAACGTCAATCCTAGGATGTTGACTGTAGTAGTGGTTGGGATGGTTTTGTTTTCTATCGTTAATGGGTTGACTTTAGGACAGCTTCTGATTTTGCAGAAATGTATGGCACTGGATTTTGTTGGAGAAAAGGAAAGACCATTGCTTTTGGCCCATTCATTTAGAACAAAGATAGAGGCACGTAGTTTGTTGGTGTTTTCATTAGAAGAGGAGTTTGAGCTGTAAATAATTAAGTCATCGGCAAATAATTTAAACTTTATGGGGGTTTGAATAATCTTGGTTAACGATAGCATTGCCATATTAAACAGTGTAGGGCTTAGAACTGATCCCTGTGGTACACCAAGGATCAATTGATGATGGTCTGATAATAAATTGTTCGATCTAACTTGAAATGTTCTAGGGGCTAAAAAGTGTTGTATGAATTTGGGTAGAGCCCCCGTAAAAACCCAACTCCTTCATCTGTTTTAATATGATGGTTCCAATTATTGAATCAAAGGCTTTTTGCAGATCTAGGGATACAAGGCTAGTATGTTGTTTTTTGTGTATTGCAATTCTGATGTCTGTATCGAGTGATGCCAGATGGTCCATGGCTGATCTGTATTTTCTGAAACCGTATTGGTATTTTGATAGGAGACCTTTAGCTTCCAACGTCCATGACAAGCGTAGGTGGACTATCTTTCCAATATTTTGCTTAGGTGGTTTGTCAGAGAGATTGGCCTATAATTCTCAGGGGAAGATCTTGGTTTCCCTACTTTATGAATTGGGATAATAATGGCTTTCAGCCATGATTCAGGAAACTCAGGGTTTAGCCACAAGTGATTATAATATTTTAGTAATAGTTTTAGCATTTCTTCTGACAGTTGTTGGATCATTGGTAAGAGAATTGTGTCCGGACCAGGAGCTGTGATTTTAGAGGCTTTTATTGATGAGTATAATTCACAGATTGTGAAGGGTGTATTGTAATGCTGTGGTCTATTTGAGTGAAAGGTAGTCATATTGGGGTTTATCTGTGGGTTTGGAGTCCCTGGTATTGATTTTTTGTTGATACTATAAGGCAATTGCATTTACTTTTTCCTTAGGTCTGAAATGTAATTGTTGTTTATGTGTAGAGTTTGAATAGAGTTAGATTCGGTTCCTTTCATTTTTCTTATTAATTGCCATAGGTAGCCAGCTGAAGTAGAGTGATTTATAGAAGATGTGAGTTTTTTTCCAGGAATTTAGTTTGGCATCCTTTAGAACTCTCTTGGATTGTGCTCTCCTTCGTTTAAATTCTAGCAAGTTTTCTGGTGTAGGTTTTCGTTTATATATATTTAGTGCCTTTTTTCTTTCTTTGATGGCGCGAGAGCACTCACTAGACCACCATGGGACTGACAATTTGTTACTTTTTTGGGGGCAGAGTGGGATGTGGTTTTGGTCAGCTTTTAGAATGTTTTGCGAAAATTCTTTAATGAAAGCATTAGTCTCCCATGTTTTTGCATTAGGAGGCTTTAAGGCTGCTTTGTACCTTGTCCAGTCAGCCCTAGCTAAATTCCATCTTATTCGTGAGGGAAAAGTCAGGTTAATATTTGACGTAGACCTAAGTATTATCGGAAAATGATCGCTTCCATAGGTATCCGGCAGGAAATCCCATGTTAGTGTTGGGGCAATAGATTGGCTACTTAAGGATAGATTTAGGGTGGAGTAAGTACCCGAAGATGAACTTAGATACGTATGAGAGAGGTTGTTTAGCAATGCAATGATATATGAGGTTCACTATCAAAGCTCCACGTGGGGTGGTTTGTGTTGATCCCCACAGCGTATTATGCGCATTCAAGTCTCTCAAGATGATGAAGGGAGTGGGGAGCTGTACAATTAATTCCGCTATGAGGTCCTGTGTGCAGTCTGTATTTGGAGCTAAATAGAGGCTACATATTGAGATTGGGGTATGGAAAGTTGCTCTAATGGCAACTGCCTCGAGGGGAGAATGTAGTTGGATCTCTTCAAAGTCTAAAGATTTGTGAATGTATATGGCAACACCTCCCGATGCCCTTGCTTGATCGATTCTGTTTTTATAGGGAATGTTATAGTTTTTAATTTTTGTATGTTTATTATCTTTGAAATTTGTTTCTTGGAGAGCTAATATTGATGGATTATTTATGTTGATTAGTAATTGGAGATCCTCATGTCTTGGATTAAACCCATTCAAATTCCATTGGAGTATGGGATGGAATTTTATTACGGCTTAGTTATTTGGCACTTCTTGTTTTGTTTTTTACCGGATGAGGATCGAATTCCATGGAAATGTCTGGAGTGGACAGTTCCAGGAGGGACTCCCTAGATGAGTTTGGAGTCTTGAACTAACCTGAACTAACCTGATGAAGAGTATAGGCTCAGAAACTACAGTCGTAGGAGGAAAGGCATGGGATATAGCATTCATGGGATCTTTATTTGTTGGTCATTTTGCATTTGCAAATTTCTCGACTTTCTGTTATAGTGACCAATCAAGTAACAAACCACATTCCGAAATTTTATTTCGGAATATCGATTTGATAAATCCAACAATGGTAAATTTCAGAGGTCCAGTTGGTCGATCGTAGGATACAACGAATTGTATTAAGTACGCATACCGAATACTCCATCGAAAGCTGACACAGCAGCTTTCGAGCCGACAGAGTTGTTGACACACATGTACGGTGAAATGCGCCTCGGGATGGATTTGATGAACCAGAAAACAGCTAGTAAACTGCTGAAATATGGACTTCTGTCTCTTTTCAGTTGCTTTACAATAACTATATATGCCTGAGGAGGATCCCTCGAAAAATGCTACCTGCTTTTAAGTCTTGACTGTGTCAACCACTCTGTCGGCTCGAAAGCTGCTGTGTCAGCTTTCGATGGAGTAATAGGCATGCCTACTTAATACAATTCGTTGTATCCTACCATTGTACTCCGTAACTTCTGGGATAAGTACCAGTAGATTCCGTTCTCTTGTTTGTCAATTCTAGCCTGACTGACGAGACGTCATACAGCGAAACGCGTCTCAGGATGGATTTGGTGAACAAGAGAACAGCTAGTAAACTGCTGAAATATCGACTTCTGTCCAGTTGATCATTTAATAATGTGTTTGTATTCTTCCTTTTATTGATCTCGAGGATTTCAAATAAATTTAATTTAAGCGATTTTGTTCTGAACATGTGGAAATTATTATCAAATAGATGATGCTCTTCTATTAAATGTTTGGCATATGAAGAATCAGTTTTACTTTTTAAGAAACTTTTATTATGTTCTGAAATTCTTTGTTCGAATGTTCTCCCTGTTTTTCTTCGTGAAAAGTTGTGAATTTAACCGGTACTAAGAACTACGAAATACCAATACATATTCGCTGCAATTAGTCAGATATTCCTATACTTTTCAGTACATTACTGCCGTAAGCATTTAAGCAATCACAGGTAAAATAATAATAATAATAATACTTTTATTTTTCCAGCGACATTTTACAATAAATGTATGGAATTCGTCACTATGCAACACTAATATAAATAATACAGATAACATTAATAGAGTATAACACAAACGATCTCTATACAATTTCTAACGATGATTAGATATTCCAAAACTCATCCAAACTATAGAATTTTCTATTGTTTAAAAAACGCTTAAGATTTCTTTTAAAGCTCAAAAGACCATGGTCTGTTCCAACATGCCCGCGAAGCCGGTTGAACACAGCACGTCCCAAGTTCTGTGGAGAGTTCTTACCGATGTTCAATCCACTCAACGGCACATAAAGACTGTCTCGGCCCCGAGTTGGGTAACTGTGAATATTAGCATGTTGCAAATAATTTGATTATTTAAATAAATATATTTACTCAAATCATATATAAAAATTCCAGCAAGGATCAGAAGTCCCAATCGCGCAAACTGTGATCTTCATGATGTGCCCAGAGAAAACACCCAGCATAGCTCTCATGACCCGCTTCTGCGCGACAAAATATTCTTTGCTGAGGAGGAAGAACCCCAAAAACAAATTCCATAGTGCAGTGTTGATCCCACATATGCATTGTAAACAGAAAGGAGCTCGTGCTGAGGCAGGACCAATCTAAGATTTCTTATCATAAAACACAAATTGCTTAATTTAGAGCACAACATGCTGCAGTGCTCCTTCCAATCAAGATTCTGTTCCATTATTAGGCCCAGAAACCTTAAATGAGCTGAACGATCAATAGCCTCTCCGCTCACTAATATGTTCAGATTGTCAATTGTTTTGGTTTGTGGTGTATGAAATCTAACATAACTCGTCTTGGAGCCATTCAGATGCAGAGAATTATTATTAAACCATTGCATCAGCGAGCTCGTTCCGACACTACACATATCTTCTAAGCTTGCATGGTCCGGAGAGGATACTATAAATGACGAGTCATCTGCAAACAGAGCCATCGACCATCCGGGATTAACCACCGATGCCAGATCATTGATGTAACATGTAAACAAAAATGGTCCCAGTACAGACCCTTGTGGAACACCCAAACCAATGGTATTGATGTCCGATGTAAAACATTCTCGTCCCATTCTAGGATCTCCATAAGAAACTGAGGCAAACTGTCTTCTGTCCCTCAAAAGATAAATTTCTGTGATGCCTGATGACCAACGGATAGGTACCGAGACAAAATAATTGTATTTATTTGTTTATAATTAAACAAATATTTATGTAGTAATCATTGTATTAAAGTTCTACTACAAGGATGTCTCCCTTTTTATATATTCTTGGTAATTCTTATATTGAAGATGAATATGTGACTGAATTTCATCGAATACTTCAGTAATCACGATACAGAACACTAACTGCGCAAGTCCGACTTGCACTTGGCCGTCTTTTTTATATGTTGTTTTGTTTAATAACAGCGGGTTCTTTGATACCGTCGAGTGTTTTAAAAATCAACGTTTTGTAGTGTTCCGTACGGAATACTTATAAGATCACTTCGGTGTATGTCCGTCTCTCTGCCTGTCTGTCTTTCACACCCGATTTTCTCTGAAACTATTTGACATAGAAAGTTGAAATTTGATACTAATATAGGAATTGATGGCCTTATCAGAGCCGTATAGTTTTGAAAGTTAAATTTTTACTTAAAGGGTTAATTTTGGGAGGTGAAATAGGAAGTGAAAAAAAAAAAAATTACGAGATCACATGAAAGCTTGTAAAAACACGAGTTCAAAAATATATATAATGTAATACTAGCGCACACTTTTCTTTGTATTATTTTTAAAAAAATCACAAAAAATCGTTGTCTTCCCCCCTTATCTCGAAAAGTACTGATCAAAAAATTTTGAAAAAATTTCTGGAATATTCTCCACAAGGTGTAGATTGAACAAAAATTATCACGAGTGCATTACCTTTAATAATTTATCTGGTATATAAAAAATAAAAATTTCAAGGTCATCAATTTTCAGTAAAAATCGGAAAAAAACTTTGCTGAACACTCATTTGGGGTGTGTCTTGTGAAGTCACTGATTATTTTATGCCTCCGTAACAAAAATTTTTATTTCAAAAGCAAACACCAACTTGCACTTGCCGGTTATTATTTTTTTAACTTAAAAAGTGCGGTATTTAGTGTTTGTTTCTGAGACTTAGTTGGTTGTAACAGCATGTTATCCAATAGTTTAATCAGGTAAGTACGTTGAAATACGATACTTTTGTAGAGTAGAATCACTCAACATTCGCGTCACTCACTCCATAAACCAGCCAAAAACTTGGGATAAAAATCTAAAATACAGCCGTTATCAATTGTTATTCTCTCCTTATATTCTCTTCTTAAAGCGCTCCGTATCTAAGTACAATTTCCTCAAAACTCATTTCTTTATATTCAGTTTTCAGTAGTCTATTACGTTCGCTCGAATATATAAAGGCTGAATACCTCTTCATTTAATTAAATGTTTAATTTTACCGTTCTTTTTTTCACAAAACTTAAATTTTATCTCGTTTTCTATTAACTCTGTTTTCAACAAAGTTAGAAAATTAATTTCGACCGAGTAACAATTTTCACCAGTTTCTCATTTCAAAATAGCTCTTTAGTAAAATGGCTGGTTCTCTTTATATGTTGTCTAGAAATTTTCAACGTGGGAAGTTAATATATTATTCGTAAATAATTTCATTACTTTGTTGTATTATGTACATACATTCCGTATCTAAAATAGTACGAACTCCTAAAACTAAATTTGAAATTATTTAAAATTACACACCAGAGACGAAGGAGCAGTCGAAACACCGGGAGGAGAAAAGGTGGAAGTGCGCCCATGAAGCAAAACCGGTTCCATCTGCAGGAACAGTCATGGCTATGGTTTTTTTTGAGATTTTTATGGTATTGTGCTGATAAGCTACTACTGGTAGAATCATCAACTAGCCACTCTTCGTACAGTCTGTCAAGTAAGAACGTCACCGCTCCTATTCTTTAATATTCTGATATATAGTACAGAAACGTGGTCCATGAATAACGGCATAAAAGAAAAGTTGCAGATTGCACAAAGAGCCATGGAAAGGCGAAGGTTGGGATTAAAACTAAGAAATCGTATAAGAAATGAAGAGATAAGAACAAGATCTAAAGTATCAGACGTAATCGAGCGAGTTTGCAGATTAAGATGGAACTGGGCAGGACATGTGGCCCGCATGATAATTGGTGGACCAAGAGGCTTGGGGACTGGAGACCGCGAAGACACCGAAAACCTGTCGGAAGACCACAAACTCGTTGGACCCATGATATTAAGCATTTGGTAGGCAGTGATTCAATGAGACAAGCTCAAGACCGACAACATTGGAGAAGTCTGGGGGAGGCCTACATCTGACGATGGATGAACGGCTGATAATGATGATGAAATAAACGTTCCCTCTACCGATTTTTTGTTGAGTCGCTAGAGTCGCACCTACCAAAAATGAATTATCGCGAACACGTTCTTACTTGACAGGCTGTACAGTAGGGTGTCCGTTATTTACCAATTTGGTTTTTGACTTTGCAGCGCCCCTAAAATTTTTAGTTTATGACCTAACAAATAATATGATATAACAATTAAACAGCTGTCCTCTATTGATTGTTTTAGATCTCTTGTGTGATAAAATAATAGCTGCAAAGCTTCTTTATTTGTAGCTAATTTTTTATCACTTATAGTATCTATTGTTTTACCAATCAAAAATATATTTTTTCTTAAATCCATACATTGATTGTAACTCATCGTGAATAACAATTTAATTAAAATTCTAGGTTATGACTGTTTATAAAATTGTAATAATATAATCTTTGATACTCTATATAGGTTCTACTTACACGTTTATAATATAAAGAACGTCACTAATAATAAGGTTATACTTCACCGATTCCAGATAATAATATAAATCACATGTAATTATAATGTAATAATAAAAGCAACATCTCCAATATTTGACGACAGAGATTTTTGCTAACAGCTGACCATAGTCGACACACTGAGCCGACTAGTCAAGGTACTAAATTTGTCTTCAATGCGCATGCGTAACTACGAGTTTCATTTTTTCATTGAAATAATTGTGAAATACGAAATTTTAAGTTTATCGGACTTTCTTTTTGATAAATTTTACATTCCTCTTTTCAATAATTTTAACAGATCCAACAAAATAGTTGAAATCAGATATTTCTTGCAATAAACAATAAACTTTAATATAAATAATGATAGTTTTTCGGTCAAAATACAAAGAAAATTAATAAGTTATTTATAGTTGAACTTTGACCTTGAATAACTTTTAAGCAAGTGAATTTATCGAAAAAATTACTAAGAAATTTTTGTAGAGCGTTCAATTTACTACAAAAATCATTGATTGCCACAGCTTTGTATGAACTGGTCGAGGAACAAAAAAATTAATTGCAAAAAGTACAAAAATCCCATGTTATTTAAATGGGAAATGAATCCTCATTGTGGCACGGTTTAATACTAATATTAAGAGCTTATATGGGTCTGAAATTATTTTTTAGGTCATAAACTAAAAATTTTAGGGGCGCTGCAAAGTCAAAAACCAAATTGGTAAATAACGGACACCCTACTGTACAACCCTTTTCAAACAGTCTTTTATACGAAGAACCTCATCCCTTTACTCAGAACTGTGCCTCCCACCGGCTACAATTTACACCGATTTAAGACAAACGTAAATCGCTTTTTCCGCAGACGCCTTGCTGCTGTAGTTCTTTAAGAATTTCCCTACAGCAAGGGTGCTGTACCTATAAAAAAATATCAATGGGTTATTCCAATCACGCTGTATTGGGCATGTACTGTAAAGAAGGAAACAATGAGTGAGACGCAAACCAACTAAATGGAAATGGACAGAACATGCAGTAAGAGTAGAACAGACTCTCCTACGAGAAGACTTGAGGCTGTTCAAAAAAATTACCTTTATAACTAACTGATCTGTCAAATTACCTCTCTCTAATAGAAGGCCCATCTCCTATATGGGTTTCTTGTTTAAACTGACAAATGGTTTGTTCATGTAGCCGAATTGTTATTTGAAATAAATGTTAACGTCTCTCTCTACAAGAAATTTAAGAAATTATTCTTTATTTAATTTGTCATGTCAACGCACAAATTTAAAACTAAAACTCCCTTAATAAGGATTCAGCGCAGTTTTAAAAACCATTCTGCTGATGCTGAGATATTCTCAGTTAAATATTTAAACACTTTAAGAATGTAACAGAGGAATATTTTAGAAATGCTTTGTTAGCGTTTACTGACTTATTTAATTAGCTCGTACTTTTAAGTCAGATTTCTTGTAATTATTACATTGTAAAGAGTGGATGCGCTTTTAGAAGTTTAGTTAAGGTTCTGTGAAAATAAAACATAAATGTTTAGTAAAATTTCCACTTTTACTGAGTTTTATTCTTGACGCGTGTTTCGCTAAAACATTAGCTTTATCAAAAGTATGGGTATAGAATGAAATAAACATTTTTCAATGGTTTTGTAAGTAAATATTTACAGGTAGGTTGTTCTAAGGGATATCAACAAAACTACTATATATATATATATATATATATATATATATATATATATATATATATATATATATATATATAAATATACAAATTATCTATTCATTAAATAAATTCAACAATGGGAAATTTCCGAGGTCCAGTTGGTCATTTATTTAACAGTGTGTTTATATTCTTTCTTTTACTGATCTCGAGGGTCTCAAATAAATTTAATTTATGCGATTTGTTCTGAACATGTAAAATATGGAAATTATTATCAAATACATGATTCTCTTCTATTAAATGTATAGCATATGAAAAATCAGTTTTCTTCTTTAAAAAACTTGATGATGATTTGGCGGATAATAATGCCAAATTAGCAATTACCTCTAGAAAAATCTTAAATCGAATTTTATCACCAACAGATCTCATAAATCAATACAAGGATATCTTCAGGAACATATTTCAACTCTCATGGGATTTGCAAGAGGAAAATAAACTTTGGGAATCCAAGCCTTCAGTATATCCACCTTTTCATCTTTCAAATTTGACACGAAAAGAAAATATCTTATGGAGAAGAGTATCCATAGGACATACGAATCTAACCCATTCATATCTAATAAAAGGAGAACCCCCCATTATGCTAACAATGAATACAACCAATACGATTAAACATATCATTTCTCACATGATTACCTTCCCCAAAGAACAAATCATAATTTACTGAGACCCTTACATCAAATAGTTGCACCTAATACAAACAATATAAAATGTCTAATAGATTTTTTAAAAGAATCCGATCTTTTCTCTAAAATATAACAAAAATAGGAACTGGCTCTAAATGATCATAGCCATCGATGCGCTACACCTAAACTCTTTATTATGTTCGGAAATGCTTTGTTCGAATGTAGAACATAACTTCTATTTCTATTGTGAATCTAATGATTGGGTAGATATTATTTATAAATTCTAGAGATACATTAAGTTGTCTATTTGTTCCTATAAAACAAGTCAGTATGTCGTCTACAACACTACTTAATGCAACCCTAGAATTTACAAATCATATCCACCCAAACATTAAATTCACAATAGAAACAGAAATTAATAACTCAATTAATTTCTTGGACCTAACAATAAAAAAGATTGACAGTTAGCATTACTACTCCATATACCGCAAACCGACACACATACGGACACTACGATACATAACAGTTCATTACATCTATACAAACAAAAACTAGCGGCATACAATTATACACAGAACTAGTTATCATATCATGACAGATGACAATTGAATCTTATTAAACAAATATATATATATATATATATATATATATATATATATATATATATATATATATATATATATATATATATATACAAAAGTTTGCGTGAGTATTACATCATATATATTTTTGAATTCGTGTTTTCACAAGCTTTCATTTGACACCTCACTCCATGACCCTGCAAAAAATTTTTTTTTCACTTCCAATTTTACCAAAACTAACCCCTTAAGTCAAAATTTAACTTCCAAAGCTACACGGCTCTAATGGAGCCATCAATTCCTATCTTTATGTCAAATTTCAACTAAGTCAAATAGTTTCGGAAAAAATCGGGTGAGACAGACGCCGAAGTGATCCCTTAAAATCTACTAAAAACGTTGATTTTTAGAACACTCGAAGGTATCAATTAAAACCGAAAAACCATATAACAAAAGTCATATAATTTTTTTTCAATAAACTATTAAGAAAATGCACGCTACGAGCGCCAGAAAAATGGCCCAAGGTCATCGAACAAAATGTATTTTCAAAATACAAAAAATAATATATATATATATATATATATATATATATATATATATATATATATATATATATATATAATTTACTATATGGAAAAAACCCCTGTTCCTGAGCTGGTTGAAAATAATTTTAGAATTTGCAGGATAACCAAACGATGTAACATAGAAGTAGTATTAATAATTGCTTTCAGGCAGGCTGACTTGTTTACATAATGTAGATTAAATTATAGTTGTTACTGTTTATTTACTGTATCAAATTGCGGAACCTCGAATTTATTTTTATGTTATTAATATGTGGCCATATATTACTTAGAATGATGTTTATATGACCGATATTTTTCGTACGCACTATTACTGTTTAGAGAGTCAGAAGACGACTAGTTTTTTGTTAGAGGTCAGATTGCAAAAAATTAATAAAAGTAGTTGTTTTCTAAATTACAAAAACAGTTTGATTTTTAAATAAAAGTTAACATATTGTAACATATCATTTTTTTCTAGATTGTAACATCATGTTACTAAACCGACTTCCTTTCTTTAATACACGCAATAATTAACTTCAATTTAGCAGTGTAGCTTATCTGAATTTTATTATATTTCTCATATCGAACAGTGTAACTTGTAGTATGTGAAAGTATTTAATATAAATCATTTCATTTGCCAGGAATATGTGGGCGTTCTCAGTAGCAAGAGCGTCCTTAGCCCTTGTCTATCACGTTTCAAGTTCAACACTCCTATCTCATTTTATACTCCGTAAGTGAACTAGTTGATCTGAAAGATTTCACTTCGACAGGAGGAGAATGGCTTGATATAAAACCGGACATTCTGTTGAGGTCGGGGCTTTTTCTGTCCATCTCAAGACATTTAGGGTCAAGTTTTGATCGGTTACCGAAATGGAGCCAGGGGATAGTGTGTGGGGTAGTATAGTGTTAACGATACCCACAGGAAAAGGCCGAAAGCTGAAAGTCGGCAAGTATAACTAACTTAATTCCTTCTCACAGCGAGTGTTCCTGAAGACTAATTTCCACGTGTGTTTCTGAAATTGTTTTTCACATATGCTCCTGAAAACTAATTTACATACCATATCATCTTAAAGCCATTCTCCAAACCAAAAAAGTGGTATATGAGAAACTATTCAAAGACCTTCAAACTTTTAAGTCGGAGACTGTCCGTCAATTTTCATCATATAAAAGGTTATTTATTTGGATTCATTAATCACATGAGTGGATTTAAGGTAAAAACGTTTCTCCATGTTTGTTAATATATTTTACTTTGTTTTAACGTAGTGTTTCACTGAACTCCCGTTCTATTTTACAGGACGTATAAGCTGTACCTCTTCGTTATTTTCTCAGTTTTTAAGCTGGACTTAGATTCTCTTTTATTATAAAATGAGTAGTGAGAGAACATTCTCAAAAGGCATACTCAATATACCTCTTTCCCACATCTCTACCAGAAAAAAACGAGCTAGCAGGTATTCTTATTTTTGTTCCTCAAACAATATATATATATATATATATATATATATATATATATATATATATATATATATATATATATAAATCCTAAGTTTAACTACTGGGAAACGCCCTTATAAGAAGAAGAGATGAACAATCAAAGATCTAAAGTATCTGCTTTTTATTTTTGTTATCGAGCTTTAGCAGCCTAATGGTAGCTTCTTCTGGATTCTAAAAATACAAACCAGGTACAGAAAATAAATCAAAAAAAAGTTCGTTTTTAAAATGTGATTCAATGAATGGTAAGACTGTATGAGAAATTACGTACAAAAATTTAGCAGTTAATTCATTTCTGGTGAAGACAATAAAATTTGCATTTTTGTTGGCCAGGTAGTAGGTATGATTACAAAAACATGATAAAAGGACACTTAGAGAGTTACACAAGTATTAAAAATAAAAGGTTGTCAATAAACATTAATCAAAAACACTTTTTTAAGACAGAACACAACTGTAAGAAACACCATGATGTTGAAATGGTACTCCATTTTAAAATTTTTTTCTGACATCGAGTTTAGTAACTTATTTAGTGATATTTGAGTCCGAACCGGATATTGTTGGTAGTCTACGTCGTCATCAGGTCGACAAAAAACCATCAAAGCATTAAAGTTAGGGATGTGGTAAATTTTTTTGGTCGATGCTACTATTAGATAAATTATTTATTATTAATGATATTTATTTATCAGTTTTAATTTTATAACAAAGGGACTTAAATTTGATGAATGTTACCATTAGACGAGTTATTTATTATTAATTATATTAATTATATTAATTCTTTAATTTTATAACCAAGGGACTCATAGGCTAGTTTAAAATATTTGAAAGAGAATCTTAATATTGGATGTTATTTATTATTTGTCATATTTAATTTTTAATATTTTAATTTCAACAAGAAGGTTCAGAAAAGTAATTAGTAATAAAAAGCAGAAATAACAGAAAGAGAAAAGAAACGTCAACTTTACCGAAAACTAATTTTTTCATAATAATCGTTCTTTTTTCATTGGTTTGGTGTGGTTTTGTGTTAGTAAATAGGTATACATGGAGCTCAATCCTTCTATGTGTTTTTTGTGATTGAGATTATTTTTACAAGTTTTTATGTATCACATTTCCAAGAAACTTCTTCTGAAGTAATTAGTCTCAACATTCAGAATGAAGCTGTTATATTGTACTCTGTGATCTGTATTATTTACGTGTAAGCTCAAGCTAGTTGCGTTAGGTTTGTGTTTACTATCACTTTTGTGTAACGCTAATCTCAATTCACAATTTACATCGTGCTCCAGAAGAAGACAAAGTGTGTCGAAACAATTGTCAGCAATAATAAACATAAGTGGTGATCTTAAACGTTGTTTAAGAATTAAGAGACCATTTCTTAAATAACTAGGAATAAAAATTTAAACAAATGAATAAGATCACCACTTATGTTTATTATTGCTGACAATTGTTTCGACACACTGTCTTCTTCTGGAGCACGATGTAAATTTAATTTAAGAAATGGTCTCTTAATTCTTAAACAACGTTATTCCCGACGCATCTAAAGGGAATTAAGAGTGCTGCACTCATTGGTGTGTATGAAGCAGTGTAAAAATAAGTTAATCCAGATCTATGCGAACGCAATTTTGTGCTTTTACATCTGCCGTTAATTTTACCTAAACCAACACGAATTTGTTTTGTTATTCATTGGTAAAACACAAACTAGAAGCGGTGGTAAACACATCCACTAGCTACTTGCAATTCAAATTCGAAACTTTTCGCGGTAAAATTACGGAGTTTTAGTACTCTAAGTTTATTCAAATTTTAATAGAAAATTTACGTCGAGAATATTTATTGTGTCGTCTAAATGTTTAAATTAGTTTAAGTAACTTCGCTAAGATGGTACAGTTTCATTTATAACAATTTCTTCTAATTTAATGTAAATTAAAGACAAACTTTGGTGCTACTTCGAGTTTGCTTGTTTCTCTCACTTCTAAAAGTAGTGCTAAACTTTAAAATATCGAATTCTCTTTAAGATTATAACTACAGAGAGGAGGGAAGAGTATCTCCCCCATAATTACATTATTTGCGTTAAAATGCACCTAATTAAATTACAACTTAACTGATGATCAAACTATCCCCATAATATAAAGAACCCCGCTCTAATATTTCTGATCAAAAGTCTCGATGGACATAAAGACCAAAAGTGGATAGATTAAGAATTATCGAACGTGAAATTAGTAAAAAAAACCGCTGAGAAAGTGCTATTTCTGCTGTTTTTAAGGACTTATTTTGACTAGAACATGATTTTACGAAAAATGATGATGATTATATGTTTTTTGGGTAGCTAATTATGAATATAATAATTATTTTAACTGATTTCGCTCCTACCTTTGAATATTGGCCATTTCTGGAGTCTCTTTTTGATTTAATTCGCCCAGAACATACTTTAGCGGAAAATTGTAACTGAATTTTATGTTTTTTGAGTTGCTAATTACGAATATAATTCTTTCTTAACTATTTCCTTAGAGTTGTTGAAAATAAAGTATAACTTTTATATGTTCTAGTATAATTAAATCCAGAAAAGGGCCAAAAGTTGGCCAAAAATAAACGCTATTGGAAAGTAAGATCAAATTGGTTCAAAATAATTATATTTTCGTAACTATTAACTTAAAAACATAAAATTCCGTTAGAATTTTTAGCAAACATATGTTCTAAACGAATTAAATTGCAAAAAGGCTCTAATGTTACAGTATGATCAGCTTCAAGGGCATGTTCGGGAATGCTAGACTTTTGTGTTCTGCTGTATTTTAAATGTGCTAAATGATCTTTAAATCGTGCTTTAATTGACCATTTAGTTTGCAATCATTACAACTAATTCCATAAATTCCACTTTATTCAACAATATTCCTCAAATTGTCTGATGACTTATAGACTAAAGTGAAGCCTGCCTTGTTAAATACCTTACTGAGTCCCCCCCCCTGCTATATTTCGGATTATATGGTATAAAGACATACTTGGTCTTAGTTACGAAATTGAGAACAAAGGACAACTGCCATTTCTAGATATTTTAATTATTAAAAATAATAATAGGTTAGAATTTGATATCTATAGAAAAGATACAGTAACAGATAGATATATTTCTAGTGATTAATTTCATTGCAAACAACACAAATTACCCGCATTAGAATTTTTTAGTTCATCGTTTAGTCATTTTTCCTCTGAATAGAGTAAACTTCAATAATGAAAGGAATCGTATTAGAAATATAACTAGAGTTAATGGTTATGACCATGACTTAGTAAATAAGTTAACAGACATAAGTTCAGGCTAAATATTCAGAATTCAACCTTTTTTACACGCGAAGAAAATAACATCCATACCATATAATCCGAAACATAGCAGGGGACTCAATAAAGTATTTAATAAGGTAGGCCTCACCTTAGTCTATAAGTCATCAGACAATTTGAGGAATATCTTAGGAAATTCCAAAAACCAGACTCCTAATTGTGTGAAAAGTGGAATTTATGAAATTAGTTGTAATAATTGCGACAAAAAGTATGTTGGGTAAACTAAAAGGTCAATTAAAACATGATTTAAAGAACATTTAGCCCATTTAAAACTCAGTAGAGCACAAAACTCTAGCATTGCCGAACATGCCCTTGAAGCTGATCATATTGTAACATTAGATAATCCAAGATTGGAGTTAATTAGACTAGAACATATAAAAGTTATACGTTATTTTCAACAACTCTAAGGAAATAGTTAAGAAAGAATGGTGAAAGTTATATGGCCAAAAATAAACGTTATTCGAATTATGATATTCGTAATTAGCAGCTCGAAAAACATAAAATTCAGTTACAATTTTTCGCTAAAGTATGTTCTGGGAGAATTAAATCAAAAAGAGACTCTAGAAATGGCCAATGTTCGAAGGTAGGAGCGAAGTCAGTCAAAATAATTACTATATTCATAACTAGCAACCCAAAAAACATATAATCCCGTTGGAATTTTTCGTAAAGTCATGTTCTAGTCAAAATAAGTCCTTAAAAACAGCAGAAGTAGCACTTTCTCAGAGGTTTTTTTTACTAACTTCTTCACGCTCGATAATTCCTAATCTATTCACTTTTGGATTTTGGGTCCATGGAGACTTTTGATCAGAATACAGTAAACCAGAAAAGTCTAGCATTGCCGAACATGCCCTTGAAGCTGATCATACTGTAACATTAGATAACACTGGTCAACAAAAAAAAGAAAATTGCTTGTTTCCTGTGATTTTTTTTTTGTTTCTATCTCAAATTGACGCGTATTTTTTAAATATGGCAACAATTTTTCTCTAACAGCTTTTGTTTTTGAGTTATAGCTAACTACCCTCATTTATTGTTTTTACTTAGATTTTTGTTTTTTATTGGACACTAAAATATATTTTGTTGTTGTTTTAGATATAGCTTCGTCAAGAAGATGTTGTGTGCTTAATCCCGATTGTTTTTGCTATATTTGTGGTGAATATATATTTGCAAAATATCGAAAACCTATATCGGACTTTGTGAAAACTGCGTATCATCAATACTTTAAAATAAAATTGTGTAATCAGGACAAGCCATGGGTTCCTCATATTGTATGCCAGACATGTGTGGTATGTCTACGGTTATGGTCCAGTGAAAAAAAGAGATGCAATAATGTTCGTAACACCCATGATTTGACGAGAACCTCGAAACCATCATGACGATTGCTACTTCTGCGTTGTGAAAATAAACGGAATTAACCCTGGAAATCGAAGTAAGTGGTCATATCCAACGACCTCAATTAAAATCACAAGAGGTATAACCCAGCACATCTAAATCTTCTGATGATCCAAATCGCTGTGAACCCGAACGAAATACATCAAGTGAAGACTCTGATTCAGACTACAAATGTAGCCTTTCAGAACCTCAACCATTCAATCAGAAAGAACTAAATGACTTAGTAAGAGATATGAACTTACCAAAAGAAGCTTCTGAAATTTTAGCATCTCATTTAAAAGAAAAAAAATTGCTTACTCCGGAAACCAACATTACATTTTATCGTACCCGAGAAAAAAAATCTGTTACCGTAATTTTCTCAAGAGAAGGATTTAGTTTTTGTAACGATGTTGGTGGTATTTTGCACCAGATGGGATTAAAACAGTACCAACCTAGTGATTGGCGTCTTTTCATAGACAGCAGCAAAAGAAGTTTAAAGTGTGTTTTGCTTCATAACGGTAACAAGTACGGATCTATACCTATTGCACATTCGACGACTTTAAAAGAATACGTAAATGTTTCTAAGGTTATCGAAAAAATTAAGTATCAAGACCACAAATGGGTCATTTGTGTTGATCTAAAAATGGTTAACTTTCTTTTAGGTCAACAAGGGGGGTACACAAAGTTCCCTTGTTTCATGTGTCTCTGGGATAGTCGTGACAAACAACACCATTGGTCACAAAAAGTTTGGCCAGTGCGGGAAGAGCTAAAAGTTGGTACAAAAAATGTTATAAACGTGCCTTTAGTTAGCCGAGACCGCGTCATACTTCCACCACTTCATATTAAACTCGGCATAATGAAACAGTTTGTGAAGGCGCTTGACAAAAGTGGCGAATGTTTTAATTTTCTTTCACGCAAGTTTCCAGGATTAAGTTCAGAAAAATTGGAAGCTGGTATTTTTGATGGGCCACAGATTAGGCAACTCGTGAAAGATCCTAATTTTGTCAAATCAATGACTGAAGTCGAATCCAAAGCTTGGAATTCATTTGTTTTTGGTTATGAGTAGCTTCCTAGGCAAAAAGACATCTGACGAAAATGTCGAGCTTGTTGAGTGCATGCTATCGAACTTGCAAGAGCTAGGGTGCAACATGAGCATAAAAATCCACTTCCTGCACTCGCATTTAGACCGATTTCCACAAAATCTGGGTGATTTTAGTGAGGAGCAGGGTGAAAGATTTCATCAGGATCTTCGGACAATGGAAGAGCGTTATCAGGGGCGGTGGGACTCACATATAATGGCAGACTACTGCTGGAGTTTGCAACGAGATCTACCTAAAGTCGTTCATTCAAGGAAATCTTATAAAAGATGATTTGCTAGTGTTCAATAGAAATTTTGTTAACATAATGTATTATTTTTTTTTATTTTTTTGGCAAAAAATAAAACTGTATATTTCAAAAGGTAAAGCTGTTAGCAATCTCCCAGTATTTTTTTTCATAGTCAGGGCCATAGAAATACCCAATAACAGAAAAAAAAATAAAGGAAACAAGACTTGTGTTGACCAGTGTAATCTAAGATTAATTAAAAATATATCTGATAGGAGATTGTTGACCGCATACGAAAGCATGGAAATTATAAAATGTAAAAGTAGTTTAAATAAAGACAGAGGGCGTATTCCTTATAGCTCCCTTTACTGGTTACTTGACCGGAACTCATGGCGTCGCCTATCCCATTTATGTTAAATAGTGTAGATTTGTAGTTTAGCTTTAGTCAATCATCGCTCCTGATGAAGCTAACATGGTAAACGAAACACGCGTAGGGCGCAAAAATAAAATGTTTGGTGTAGTGGTAATACATACCGAGTAGTATATTTTAGCTGTATTTATTTTAGAATTACATGTTTCCAAAACAAGTACTGAGTAGAATATATGATTTTTTAACAGCGTGGGTCAATTCCCCTCAGGCTGACATTCTTTTAAAAATAGTTTATGTCCTTATACCTATAAATTCTATATTAAACTTCGCTTCGGGCAACGGGTATTTTACAACTATCCCACATGAATATGCCGACACGCTTCTGGGATTATTTCCTTTCAGAATTTATGGAAGGTATTTTCTTGACGAATATATGGAATTCCTTTTAAAAGGGTGTGGAATAATCTGGAATTAGGCGTTTATTAATTACTATATCCTAAAACTGAAACTGTTTACAGTTCTATGACGTAATAGCTCACAGTTTCTGAAAAGCCTCGAAGTAATCGTTTAACTCTACATGTTGCCTCTAACTAACAGTTGTGCGACCTCTGTTGTCCTCTAATAAATAAGCGGCAAATGTTAAAGCTTTTGATACTTTATGTTTCGGATCTGCCCGACTCCAATAAGGGCAATTCTGTCTATTTGGATAGTCATTATTGTGAAAATGGGCGTCATTTATCTTATTTTTTATAGTATAAAATCCTTGTATGTTATTTTTCCGATATTTCTGATATTACTAAACCCATTTTAAACAAATATAGTGGCAAACTTAGTCAGATCATGCTTCCCTTGACATTGTTTTGAAAGGCGTTGAGGTCGTTATATTGCTGAGAGATAAAATTACGACCAATAATATTTAATCAAGATGGCAGGGCATGCTCCGCAGGAATTTTACGTATATATTGAGCCCAGATGGTTTGTAGGATTTTCAAGTTTTTTATTTATTTAATTGTTTATTGAAATGTGTAGTTTTGTTGCCTTCAAAATATCCCCAAACTATAACGCTGCAATAGTTGGTACAGGACGAACTTCTAAATCGTGTAATTAATTTAAAATTTTTCTGCTAGATGTAAAACTTGCAATTTCGATTAATCCGTCTAAAGACCTAACTCATTGGTCTATCGCCAAGTTTCTATGAATTTTAGTTCCGCGCCATCTGTTTTACTTGTGTCTTGATTATCAATTTTGGTCTCGTGGGAGCTATACATCCTCTTAGGTCTGCAGTCACTAAACGGCTCTTAACAGTGGGCTTCATATTCTGCTGTGGCTTTAGACTGGACAGTACTTTTTCGTCTTTATTTAGTCCTGTTAACACGTAGGCTGAAAAGTTTTTGGTCTGACACATAGGTGTCGCCCTTTTCAAAAAATCCGTATGACTTTTAGGAAGTACCAACCTTCAAACGATATGTGTCAAAATTTCATAACATTTCGACGATTGGTTTACAAATTATAATGGTTTTAGTGACGCTACTTTAAATATTTTCAAAACAATGGAAAAAATCGAATTTCGTGTGTTGATTAAACACTGTTGTTTGATGGGAAAAAATACCGTTCAAGCAAAGCAATCGCTTGATACGTGTTATGGAGACTCTGCCCCTGGAAAATCACTCATCATTTACTGGTATGCTGAATTTCAACGCAGTCGTACAGATACAAATGATGGTGAACGCTCTGGATGCCCAAAAGAGTGGTTACACCGGAAAACATAAAAAAAATCCACAAAATTGTGTTGGATGACCGTAAAGTGAAATTGCGTGAGATAGCTGACACCCTAAAGGTATCAAAAGAACGTGCCGGTCATATTTTGCATCAAGATTTGGGCATGAGAAAGCTCTGTTCGAAATGGGTACCGCGTTTGTTCACAGAGAACCAAAAACAACAACGTGTTGATGATTCTGAGCGATGGATGGACCTGTTTAAGCGAAATAAAAAGGATTTTTTCATGCGATATGTGACAATGGATGAAATATGGATCCACCACTATACACCGAAATCAAATCCGCAGCTAGCTGAGTAGACAGCAACCGGTGAAAGCCGCCCGAAGCGACCAAAGACGCAACAGTCGGCTGGGACGGTTTTCACCTCTGTATTTTGGGATCCGCATGGACTAATTTTCATCGGCTATGCTGAGAAGGGAAAAACCATCAATAGCGAATATTATAGAAAATCTGAAGGCGGAAATCACAAAGAAACGGCCCCAAATGAACAAGAAAAAAGTACTCTTTCATCAAAACAACGAGCTGTGTCACAAGTCAATGGTTACGATGGCAAAATTGCATGAATTGAAATTTAAACTGCTTCCTCATCCACCGTATTCTCCAGCTTTGGCCCCAAGTGACTATTATCTATTCGCAAGCCTCAAAAAAATGCACGCGGGAAAGAGATTTGGCTCCAATAAGGAAGTTATCGCCGAAACTCAGGCCTATTTTGAAGGCAAAGGCAAATCTTCTACAAGAAAGTTATACAAATGTTAGAAAAGCATTGGATTAATAATATCGCTCTTGAAGGAGACTATATTGATAAATAAAGTTGAATTTTGCAAAAAAAATGTTTTAAGTAGCTAGACCAAAAACTGTTCAGCCTACATGTTACCTGTTTCGTGTGATAGATGTACTGTCCGCCTTTATTTGAAATAGCGAGTTTATCTTTGTGATTTGTCGTTCACTATAGCATTCGTGTTGTAAAATGAAGATGGCACTTTGCTCTATAAACACACAGCTGCTTTATTGGCGCCATTTTAAAAATGAACTATTGGGCTAAACAACCACACGAACACTCTGAAGCACAATAGATCTCTGGATCTATTGTGCTTCAGAGAGTCGCAACTATAGCCTTTAAATGTTTGAGTGAATTTGCTAATATCTTACCTATTATGATTACGTATTTTCTATTCAGATTTTCACATCATATTTTTTAATTGAAAATCCTTGTAACTACGTATAAGGCGTTCTTAAAATAAGCAGAAGAATACATTACTCAGTATATATCACCACTACACCAAACACTTTATTTTTGCACTCGACGCGCGTTTCGCTAACCATGTTAGCTTCATCAGGAGCGATGATTGACTAAAGGTAAACTACATATCTACCCTATTTATACTTAGCCTAACCCTAGAATTACTCAAGCGGAACTAATGACATAGGCAAGGCCATCAGTTCCGGTCTAGTAACCAGTAGAGGGGACTATAAGGAATAGGCCCTCTGTCTTTATTTAAACTACTTTTACATTTTATGATTTCCATACTTTCGTATGCGTTCAACAATCTCCTATCAGATACATTTTTTATTAATCTTAGATTATCTAATGTTACAGTATGATCAGCTTCAAGGGCATGTTCGGCAATGCTAGACTTTTCTGTTCTATTGTATCTTAAGTGTGCTAAATGTTCTTTAAATCGTGTTTTAATTGACCTTTTAGTTTGCCCAACATACTTTTTGTCACAATCATTACAACTAATTTCATAAATTCCACTTTTCTCACAATTGGGAATCTTATCTTTGGGATTTCCTAAGATATTCCTCAGATTGTCTGATGACTTATAGACTAAGGTGAGGCCTACCTTATTAAATACCTTATTGAGTCCCTTGCTATATTTCGGATTATATGGTATGGAGACATACTTGGTGTTATTTTCTTCGCGTGTAAAAAAGGTGGAATTCTGAATATTAGACCTAAATTTATGTCTATTTATTAGCTTATTTACTAAGTCATCGTCATAACCATTAACTCTAGTTATATTTCTAATACGATTCCTTTCTTTATTAAAGTTTACTCTATTCAGAGGGAAAGTGACCAAACGATGAACTAAAAAATGTATTGAGGCTAATTTATGTTGTTTGCAATGAAATGAATCATTAGGAATATATCTATCTGTTATTGTGTCCTTCCTATAGATATCAAATTCTAATCTATTATTATTTTTAATAATTAAAATATCTAGAAAAGGCAATTGTCCTTTGTTCTCAATTTCGTACGTGAATTTAATTGAATCATACCGGCTATTTAATTTAGAAACAAAATCATCAATATTTGCTTTCTTTGTATCAAAAATCGCGAAAATATCATCCACATACCTATACCATACCCTTGGGAAATATTCGAATTCTTGACTGGCTTCGATTTCAAACTTACTCATGAATAAATTGGCTATGAAAGGTGACAAGCAATTACCCATAGCTGTTCCTTCTTTCTGAACATAAAATTGATTGTTATATTGGAAATAATTTTGTTCCATGCAAAGTTTAGATAATGTTAAGTATTCACGAATAATTTCGTCTTCAAAGTCATTCATTCTAAGTAATTCTTCGAGATATTGTAAAGTTTGTGGAATTGGCACACTTGGGAATAAAGAACTAACATCAAAAGAAATTAAGACTTCACCTTCATTAAGAACTAGATTTTTTGTTTTATTAATGAATTCTAACGAATTCTTCACTGCGAAAGTATTTAATGGTAACTTCTCAAGTTCTTTTGATAACCATTTGGATATTAAATATGTGGGTGATCCGACCGATGAAACAATGGGTCGCATTGCTTTTCCAGGTTTGTGAATTTTGGGTAAGCAATACAATTTTGGTATGGTCGGATTACTCGCATTTAATTTAAATTTTAGCGAATCGGAGACAAGGTTCTTACATTTTTTAAAAGAATTTTTAACCTCTGATATCATTTTCGGTAATGGATTTCTTATTACCTTTTCATAAGGCCCAGATTCGATAAGATTATCTACGCGTTCAAAATAATCTTTCTTATCCAATATAACAACCTTATTTCCTTTATCCGCTTTTAAGTAGAAGACATCTTTCTTTTTCAATCCTTTAACTAAGTATAAATAGGGTAGATAAATAGGGTAGATATGTAGTTTACCTTTAGTCAATCATCGCTCCTGATGAAGCTAACATGGTTAGCGAAACGCGCGTCGAGTGCAAAAATAAAGTGTTTGGTGTAGTGGTGATATATACTGAGTAGTGTCATTGTGCCAAAGATTCCACATTCCCAACTTAGAAGAATACATCTTGCCTTAACATTATATCGGACTTTCCTTGCCTATGCGGCGAAATATCAATATAATAAAAAAAAATAAATTACTATACCGACAAAACGCCATGAGTTTCAACCGTTTTCAGCAATTACCGATTGTACATCGTACTTTAAAAACTTCTGATGAAGTTAATAACGTGGAAGTGTCAAAGTCGTCAACTTTTTGCCTCCGAAAATAAAATTCTTTTAAGTATACTGCGGAATGTTCTAAAATATTTTTAATGAATTCCTTTAGATGTTCCCTAATGGATCGTTATATTTATAATTTTATGATGGATTTTACGTTTCATAAAATAATTTATATGGAAGTTGACTCTTTTTTATTTATTTATTTATATATTTTTTAGGATATTAAAATGAATTTGCTTTTAAAGGAGCATTTATTGCAAAAAATTCTCTAATATTAAACACTTCGTTATCCGAAGGACTGAAGAAATTGAAGAAATTAGTAATGTTAGACTAGTCTAGTAAATAAACCTTTTAGACATAGTGTTGTAGCTGTCAAAACATATCCTACTGCTGACATAAACTCGGATCACAATGCCCTTGTGGGGGTTCTAAGAATTATTTTGAGAAAGGTTAAAAAAAAAAACAGAAAAACATTTGCGATGTGCGACAACTTAAAGACGAAAATGTAACAAACGTAATAAAAAAAGATCTTAATAAAGAACTCCGAGACACAGATCTAAACGCAGACATAGAATCTGAAATAGAAAAGATAAATGAAATAACAAGGGAGGTTAAAGAATAAATATCTAGCTATGAAACAAACACATAAAAGGAAGGAATGGATGACAGATGACATTCTAAGACTAATGGAGGAAAGACGATTACACAAAAACAGAGGTAACAAAAGAGAATATAGCAGACTACACACACAAATACAGAAAGAAATTCGAACAGCTAAAGAGAGTGGAATAGTGAAAGATGTAAAGAGATAGAGGAGTTGCAGGGAAAGTCTGATAGCTTTAATATCTACCGAAAAATCAAAGACTGGTGAACGAAATCAAATACGACGTTTTAATAGATCATCAAGAAAACGTTGTTATCGATAAAGCAGAGAAACTGAAGATATGGCATTACAGAGTCATTTTCTAATGCAAGGCCAGATCAGCCATAATGCTCAATAGATTTGTTTGGGCCCTGTATTACCACCGATGAAGTACGCATTGCAATAAATCAACCAAAAAATCGAAAAGCCACCGGTCCCGATGAATTCCATGGAGAGCTTCTTAAGCTCTTAGATGAGGATGGGATTAAGTAGCTTACGGTGATTTACAATAAAATCTATGATTTAAGTAGAATACCAGAGAGCTGGTTGAAGTCTGAGTTTATAACGATCTCAAGAAATGCGGGCGCTAAAATTGCGGAGAATATCGAACAATTAGCCTCATAAGCCATCAAAATCAATATACAAGTTCTGTGAAGAAAACATATCAGTTACACAATTCGGTTTTCGTGATGCCATGAGAACCAGAGAGGCCTTGTTTTCATCGATGTAGAGACATCAATTGTGACGTATATTTGTGAATGATCGACTACCAGAAGACCGTTGACAGAGTCCAACATCATAAAATGGTCGGAATTCTGAAAGACCTTGGGATAAACCAGTGATTTCCAAAGTGGTTCAGGTGGACCTCCGAGGGTCCCGGGGCTTGGCTTTATCTATCAATGTAGGCAGATATTACATTACTCAAAAAAATTAAGGGAGCAAAAAAAATTCCAAATTTTTCGGTGATTTTTGACAGGCTGTATTTCGGTGAAAAATGGATGAATTGAGACTTTAAAAAAAGCATTTTGAAGCTTTAAGATTCTAATTTTCAGATTTTTTGGCTAAAAATTTTTAGGAGCTACGGTTCTCATGCAATTCTAACAGAGAGCGCGAAAAAATAATATTGCAAATATTTTGCTTTTTTTTGGTCCACGGGCTTGAAAAAATTTTTTTTCAGTTAGGCCGGCATATGGATCAGATAGCCTGTTTAATGGGCATTAATTTCCTTGTTTTAAAACCTCCCTTAATTTTTTTTTGAGTAGTGTATTTTAAGAAGGTCAGCGACTGTTACCTGTAAAAACTTGCATATTCGATATTCAGTACAACGCGCGTCGAGACTTGCAAAGCGCCGCCCGCCCGCCCGCCCGCCCGCAACCCAACCTGTTCAGACGTGCAAAGGGACGAAATACGACTTGCTGTGCTTGCAATCTTGCATGAACTTGTTTGATTCTTCACCAATATAAATACGAATGCCAAAGACAAACGGTACTCATTTGTTTCCGGAATTTTGAAAAGAAAAGTGTGAGTGAATCGATGTCAGTGTTTGCCAGTGCCGGAAAAAGTAAGTACCTGCCTATTTGTTATTCATACTTTTATTTTATATTGTAATAATATTATATCTGTTATGTTTGCGTGTAGTACGTACGTAATAAAAATTAAATACTGAACAGGGCCATTATTCGATACTTCTATAAAAGAACAGAAAGCCGAGAAAGATTGAACTTTTAATACTTTTTATTATAAAATTATTTATTTACCCGACAGTGGTGATTCACTAAAGGAGAGATATATGATTGACCTGCATGTTTGTACATATTTCAGTGCCCTTGTAGTTGCTAATGCTAAATGACTAAAAATATTTTTATAAATTGTACGTGTCTTTATGTACCACTCGTAACGTACATCAAAGTAATAAATAAATCATTAAAATCGCGAGTTTTGATGTCAAAATATTCTTATTTTCTCTCGAATTTACAGAAATGTATCAAAATATAATTAATCAAAAATATTTTATATTTTACATTAAAATAGGTTCAGCCGTTTTGTGAAAACCTCTATATGGGTCTTAGCAGTTTATAGCTTTTAATAATTAAAATCAGTTTTTTGCCGCCGGCATTTTGGTTTCTTCATTGCAATGATTAATTAATCCTATTTTATTCTGTTAAAATAGCCATATCCTGTTAAAGTCGCCTTATGATTACTAAAACAAACATTTTTTTTCTTTACAGGTAGGTAACTGATACGAAACATGGCTGAATCTAAGAAGAAATGTCGACAGTACAGTGTTGATTATTTGAAATTTGGTTTTCTTCCATCAAAGGCAGACAAACGATTGCCCATATGTCTTTTATGCAACAAAGTTTTGAGCAATGACTCTATGAAACCATCGAAGCTCGAAGATCATCTAAGAAGGTGTCATCCTGATACAATAGGTAAAGATTTAAAATATTTTCAAACATTGAAGGAAAAATATAAAAAGAGACCCACCGTGCACAGTATGTTCGCTTCAACGTCTCAAAGAAACGAGATGATGGCTTGCGGGCTTCTTACAATATCTCATTGCTTATAGCGAAACCTGGAAAACCGCACACCATCGGAGAACAGTTAATTAGACCCGCTGTTGAAGAGGTTTTAAAAACTATTCTGCACATACCTCCATTTGACGTACTCACAAGAATTCCTTTGAGCAACAACACTGTTCAAAGACGTATTGATGAAATGAGCTCTGATATTGAAAGCTTCTTGTGTAATTATCTGCAAACAACTCATTTTTCTATTCAACTGAACGAGTCCACTTTACCTGGTAATGAAGCATTATTATTGGCATATGTTCGATTTGTTATGGACGAAGAAAACCATGAAGAGCTGCTATTCGCGAAAACTTTGGAGACGGATACTAAAGGCGAATCAATATTTTAATGTCCTGACTGATTTTTTTAAGGAAAAATCGATTCCATTTACAAACATTATTTCGGTGGCAGCAGATGGAGCTCCTGTCATCTTCGGGCGATATCGTGGGTTTATACGCCATCTTAAAAGAATTATACCAGGAGTAACTGCAATTCACTGTGTCATCCACCGATAACACCTGGTAGCGAAAAATTTGAGTGATAGATTGCACCAATCGCTTCAATTTGTGATTAAAGCAGTTAACAAAATAAGAAGCAATGCGTCGAATACCCGTTTATTTGCACAATTGTGCGACGAAAATGATGAAGACTTCCAACGATTGCTCTTACATACTGAAGTACGCTGGTTGTCGAAAGGTGCATGTTTAACAAGATTTTACTCACTTTTTGAATCAGTTTTAGAGTTTCTGGAAAGTAAAGATCCAGATTTAAAAGAAAACCTGATCAAATTGAAAGCAGACATCGCGTATTTGACAGATTTGTTCAAAAAATTTAATGACATTAACTTGCAGTTACAAGGGGACAGCCTAAATTTAATAAAAACAAAGAGTGTAATTTCGGCTTTTCTTGGAAAATTGAAATTTATGAAGCAAAATATTAGTCGGCGCGAATTCTTCCAGTTTCCAAATTTGCCACAGGTAGAATGTCTTGATGAGGATATTCAGACATACGTTCAACATTTAAATGCCCTGCATGATGACTTCAAAAATAGATTTGAAGATATTCTGAAGATGGAAATACCACCATAGATCATAAATCCATTTGATGAAACGGAAGTGGCGAATGTGGTATTACAAGAGGCGCTACTCGAGCTTAGCACCAATGAGGAGCTGAAAGTGAAATTTAAAAAAAGGCTATCAAACATTTTGGCTGCAGGCAGAAATACCCGAAAAATATCCTGGGCTGTGGGAAATTGCGAGAAAACTTTTGATAGCGTTTCCCTCGTCATACCTTGTCGAAAAAAGTTTTAGTGTCCTTACAAACCTATTAACAAAAAAAGAAGCAGATTGAACATCACAGAACGGGAGATTTGCGGTTATTCCTTACAAAACTGAAGCCAAATATTGATAATTTGCTGTCAATCCATCAAGTACATCCCTCCCATTAAAATTATGACTATTTTTTTTTAATTGTTGATTTGCATTGTTGAAGTTACGGTACGTTATTAATGTTTAATTTTAATTCTATTAAGTCTGTAATCATATTATTTTAATAAATAGAACACAAGAAAATATATTATTTTTCTTTTTATTTTTACCACTCCGAATTTAGGGTTGGAACTCAGCCACGACGCAAATTTCCATCGTTAGATCTAGTCTTTTCACATATTTTGATGAGTTTTGGGAATATGGTAGAAATGTAGCAGCAGGGGGTCCACCGAAACCAGTAAAATTTTGAAAGTGGTCTACGAGAAAAAAAAGTTTGGGAACCTCTGGGCTAAACGAAAAGGATCTGAGGATTATCAGCAACCTTTTCTGGAACCAGAAGGCATTTGTTAAAGCAGAAGGGGAGCGCTCAGAAGCAATGAGCGTGGAGTAAGACAGGGTTGTGTCTTGTCTCCACTATTGTTTAATATATACTCTGGGCAAATCTTCAGAAAGGCACTAGAAGAAGCTGATGAAAGAATACTGCTTAATGGGGAGCGAATAAATAATATTATATAATTTTTTTTTTGGAGTCATTTTAATCGTTTATTAATAAAGAAACAAAAAATGTGTTTTTTCGGTCACTTTCACTTCATTGTAGGAAAAAAAACACGTCATAATCAGCCGTATTTTATCAAGCTATCTATTGCTCGCTAAACTGAAAACAAATGAATAATTTTCGGCCATACTTTATAATGTCACAATTTTCCAGTGGGTTTTCAAAGTAGTATTAAAAATAAGCGAGAAAAATTGTGAAATTCCATTTCAAGTTCGAAAGATCATAATTGATCTGTGGAAAGATGGAAAATCGTACAGAAATATAGGAAAAATTGTTAAAAAGTCGCATGCTACTGTTCAGTACATTCGACCACGCTCCGGTCGTCCCAAGAAACTGACTCCACGTGAGGAGGCCAGTATTGTTAGATAAATAATTATAGATCCCAAGAAAAATGCACCAAAGAAGAAGTACGGGAACCATTTTGGAAAAATGTTTGTTCACAAACAGTGAGAAATTGTTTACACAGGGCAGGCTATAAGGGGTGTGCAGCCAGGAAGAAGCGGTTAATTTCGGAAACTAATGGCAAAAAGCGGTTAGCTTTTGGTAGGGAATATGTTATTAACCCTCCTGAATTTTGGGAATCCTCAATTCTTTAGTGATGAAACTAAAATTAACCTTTTTGGGCCTGATGGCAGAACTAAAGTTTAGAGAAAGAAGAATACCGCATTTGAAATTAAAAACATTTGTTCCACGGTGAGACAAGGGGGTGGCAGTGTTCTACTTTGGGGATGCATGTACGCTAGAGGGGTTGGAAATTTACATTTTATTAATGGTACCATGGATCAGCGTGTTTATTTGAACATTTTGAGAGACAATTTAAGAGAAAGAAAGTGTTCAAAAATTTGCACTCGAAAAAAGATACATTTTCCAACAGGACAATGATCCGAAACGTACCGCAAATGCCACGCTACGACCGCTACGACCCAATTGTGATCAGTAGTGTCTGAGATAAATGGCACACCAGACAGTAGAACAAGGGAAATTTTATGTATGAAATACTCTTATAAAGCCGGTGAAGGTGAAAAATACAAACATATCCTCGCAACTCTTTTGTATTGTTACCAGTAGGATTCTAACCTACAAATGACTAATATTAACATTTCAATTTCTGTATAAAAATTAATTTTTTACAATGATTGTAGTGACAAGCTAAATGTTTAACCTGCACTGATATCAAATGTACCTGAAAAGCGAAACGTCAAGAGGTATTGGAAACATTCGAAGCGGAAAAATTTTAACTGTTTTGAAATCAAATGCCAATTCATTTCGGAGGTTAATACGAGGCTGGTTTGAAAAGTCGACATAGTCTCCTTTTAGGCTTATACAGTTCGTCCAACGATGTTGTAGTTTGTTGATCCCTTCCGAATAATAGGATTTGTCCAAGTCTGCAAAATATCCATTAGTGTCTGCAATCACCTCCTCGTTTTGAATAAAATCTTTGTCCCGCCAGCCATTTCTTCAAATTGAGGAACAAATAGTAGTCCGATGGAGCCAAGTCTGGAGAATAGGGGGGATGTGAAACGAGTTGGAATCCTATTTCCATTAATTTTGCGACCACAACTGCTGAGGTGTGTGCTGGTGCGTTGTCGTGATGGAAAAGGACTTTCTTGTGGGCCAATCGCGGGCGTTTTTCTTGCAGCTCGGTTTTCAAACGGTCCAATAACGATGAATAATATTCACCTGTAATAGTTGTACACTTTTCCAGATAGTCGATGAGGATTATCCCTTGCGAATCCCAAAAGACAGTCGCCATAACCTTTCCGGCCGAAGGAACGGTCTTCGCCTTTTTTGGTGCAGATTTCCCCTTGGTAACCCATTGTTTAGATTGTTCTTTGGTCTCAGGAGTATAGTAATGTATCCATGTTTCATCCACAGTGACGAAACGACGTTTAAAGTCCTCCGGATTCTTCTGGAACAGCTGCAAACCATCCTTGCAACACTTCACACGATTCCGTTTTTGGTCAAGCGTGAGCAATCGCGGCACCCATCTTGCGGATAGCTTTCTCATGTCCAAATGTTTATGCAAAATATTATGTACCCGTTCAGTCGAGATGCCCACAGCACTAGCAATCTCACGCACCTTAACTCTTCTGTCATCCATCACCATATCATGGATTTGATCAATGATTTCTGGAGTCGTAACCTGCACAGGCCGTCCAGAACGTTCAGCGTCACTTGTGCCCATATGGCCAGTCCGAAAATTTTGAAACCACTTATAAACTGTTCTAATCGAAGGTGCAGAGTCACCATAATGTTTATCAAGCTTCTCTTTAGTCTCCTGAGGCGTTTTGCCTTTCATAAAGTAATGTTTAATCACCACACGAAATTCTTTTTCGTCCATTTCTTGAAAATCACTCGACTTTCTTGATTCACACGAATGCCAAACACAAAGAAATAGACCGATATGGCTGAAACTTGGTGTGCGTTCATTCAAGAGATGCTACTAACTAAACATGACCTCGATACGCGCCCGGTGGTGCCATCTCTCGGACTTTGCACGGACTTTTCAAACCAGCCTCGTATTTATTAACTATTCATTTTATGAAAATAAAATCTGAAAAAGTTATCTAATAAGGAATTTTTGTTTGACACTCGTACCCAAATTACAAAAAAAAAACAAATGGCTGTTCAAGAATAAATAATTTTACTTACCTGGAAGAATGTAATTTTTTTTTAAATGTATACAGCACTAATTAGGGTTTTTTCGTTCAATTCGGAGAACTTTTTTTTCTACACGTTCAGTTTGTCAACTTTTTCCACTTGCCCAAATGCATTAGTAATATTTACATAACCCTCATTCGCTTTTGGAAATGAGCGAAAAACTACATTTAAATCCTTTTGCGGGTGACTTTCACAATTGTAAAAACAGCATAAAAATCTCTTTTGATTTTTCATGAAAAGCAAAAAATTTCGGTGTTCATTTTTAAGAAAATCCGTAATATTAATTTACACAGACGCTTACGACAGATTTAAAAACGCACCTCAAGTTTAATTCCTGAAAAAGCCGCGAGATGTCGTATTGAATAGGTAACATCCCAATTATGATATGAAGAACGTATGGTCTGCTAAACTTTTTGAAACTCCCTATACATGTACCATAATCGGAAAGGGAATGGTTCTACAAATATTACAAACTTTAACTTACCTTCTCCAAATGTCCATCAAATACAAGAGTCTTAAGGTTTATTTTTTTCGTTTAAATTAATCCTGAGATTAAGAATTCACTGCACAACACACAACACTGATAAGAACTTACTGATCGAGCAACTCGTCGTTTTAATTCGGTAGCCACGAAAGGAAAAAAAAAACAAAACATGTATTATAAAAAAAACATGGCTTCTTCCATGGACTACCCTGATCGTTATTATTAATCACTGCGTAGTAGCAACTTTAATATTTATGCCAGCGGCGTACCTGTATTGTTTCAAAACTTTATGTTTATTTATTATTTGTGTTTTTTTTGCTTTTGGTGAAACAGATTTTCCTGTTTGATGTACTAGAAACTATTATAAAAAAGGACTGTTCGGTCGCTTTTTTAAAATATTATTATAAGGATTGTGAATTAATTTTGGGGGATTTCTGAGAGAGGGCGTAACTTATTTTATATCGCATCAGGGTATACTGTTGCTATATTCATGTACCATCATTACACTTTAAGTTTTAGTATACAGGATGTGGCGCTTAAATCCGGATAAATGAAATATATTTTTAAAAGAAAATTTTTTTCGCCAAAAAAATTAAAAAGAAAAAAGCACCCGTCAGTTGTGTGACCTATACAGACTGGAATTATTCGATGTAACCTCCCTCAGCCGCAATGGTCGCCTCCATCCTCCGCTCGCGCGCCCTCTTTAAAGCAGAACTGTCCATATTGACAAATGCTGCTTCGATAGCGGTGCGTAAAGATGCCACATTAGGGTGTCTGAACTTGTTAATAACTCTTTCGATTACGCTCCAAACATAGTAGTCGAGGGGGGTCAAATCCGGGCTAATGGGGGGCCAGAACTCTTTAGAATAGAACATGTCCACGTTAACCGATAACCAATTTTGGACTAAATGGCTCGTGTGTCCGGTGCATCATCCTGTTGATACACATACACGCCTCACGTCTTATACAATTGATCTCGGGTACTCGAAGAAGTGAATTATTCCAGTTACCGAATGCCCAGCCCGAAGGTTTTCGATAATCGCGGGTCCTCGGCTGTACTCCGCATTTGTTCGCAACGGCTCGATCATTTCGAGGTTCTGACTGTTTAGTGTGTATGTAGCTTTCACGAACATCAACAACGAACTATAACGGAACTACTAAATGGCGGAAAATTTTAATTTGTCCCGCCTACATAATGGGAGATAAGGCGAGATAATGGGATATAAAGAGAAATAATGGGAGATAAGGAGAAATAATGGGAGATAAGTCGAGATAAGCTTAGATAATGGGAGATAAGGTGAGATAATGGGAGATAAGGAGAAATAATGAGAGACAAGGATAAACAATGCGCCGAACCTTGTATGTTATTTGAGCGTTGAAGGAAAAACGACCGTAATATGCCAAAAAGACACGACAAAGTGATTTTCCGACATGACAACGCTCGGCCACATGTTGCCAAACCCGTCAAGCGTTCAACGCTAGCAGCGCTTGAATAGGATATCCTAGTTCACCCGCCGTACTCACCAGACATTCCTCCTCCCGATTATCACTTGTTCCGATCGATGACGCACGGCCTGTCGGAACAGCGCTTCCATATTTCTGAGGATACTAAAAAATGAGTCGATTCGTGGATAGCCTCAAAAGATGAGTTGTTCTTTTAACATGGTATTCATATGCTGCCATAAACATGGAAAAAAGTAGTGGCTAGCAATGGACAATACTTTGAATAATCAATTTGTAACCATTTTTAGTGTTCCGTACGGAACACTTATAAGATCCCTTCGGTATCTGCCTGTCTGTCTGTCCGTCTGTCACACCCGATTTTCTCCCAAACTATTTGACGTAGAAAGTTGAATTTGGTACTAATATAGAAATTGATGGCCTCATCAGAGCCGTGTAGTTCTGAAAATTAAATTTTGACTTAAATTCTCAATTGGAAAAAATGAGTTGGACAACACTTGATCACCTTCTCTATCGCCCTACGATTTTCATCTCTTTGGGCCACTCAAAGAAGTGCTGAGAGGCCAACGATTTGATGACGACAACGCGGTGAAGGGCTACATACACAACTGGTTACTGACACAGCCCCCATTCTTTTACGACGACGGTATAAAAAAGCTTCCGATACGCTGGGAAATTTTCCATTTTCCGAAGCAGGAGATTATGTTGAAAAATGATATGTACTTGGTTTATTTGTTAAGGTAAATAAACAAATTAAAAAAAATAAGTCTCGTTTACATTTGGTCCACCTAATAGTATGGATAGTTTGATAAGAGGGGCATTATCCGTTAAGCCCTGAGCAGTTTTGACAATAGCTAAAAAATAAATGGGAAAAGTTGGATGCTAGGTGTTTTAATAAATTATTATTGGATGCTCCACATTTGTCATGCATTATTTAAAAATAATGGTGGCCATTTTGGCAACAGTAAGATTTGATGTAAATACTTTTTGATGGGTACATTTTTATTGTAACAGTATATATCTGTTATATGATAATAAAAATCATTATTTATTTCGTACTTTCAGTTTCAAATAAATATTCCTTAATGCTTCCAAATTGAACGCTGATCTACTTCCGGAAGTGAAAAAAAAATTCAAGTGGGGTGTCAAATGAAAGCTTGTAAAAACACGAGTTCAAAAATATATATAATGTCTTACATGCGCGCACTTTTCTTTGTATTATTTTGAAAAAATCGCGAAAAATCGCTGCCCCCCCCTCTATATCAAAATGTAATGATCCAAAAATTTTGAAAAAAATTCTGGAATATTCTCCACGGGGTGTAGATTGAACAAAAATTATCACGAGTATTTAATTTTAATTTTAATAATTCATTTGGTATATAAAAAAACAAAAATTTCAAGGTCATCTGTTTTCAGTAAAGATCGGAAACAAACTTTGTTGAAAACTCATTTGGGGTGTGTTTTGTGAAGTCACTGATCATTTTCTACCTCCGTAACAAAAATTTTTATTTCAGAAGCAATCAACGTACGGAACACTAATTGCGCAAGTTCAACTTGCACTTGACCGGTTTTTTTTTTTTTAAATAAAGCGATATTTTTACCGAAAAATATCTCAAAATTAATTCACACACCCAATCGTATTTTACAAAATTGCGGTTTTATTTATAGAAATGATAATAAATTATTTTAATGATTATTTTAGATAAACCCGACTGCTAAAAGTGCGCGAACGTCCTCTTGGGACTTGAAAATATCGACCACGAAGCTGACCAACTCGACATCGGTTTCGTGAAGATCAACGATGATAATCTTGCGGAAGAATATAACCTGGGCCCTTGCCTGCAATGGTTTACTACAGACATCAAATCCCCATTCTACATTCAGGTAAGGAGCCTTACGGTATGGGTGCACACGTACGAAATTATATCCATAATTTCGTACGTGTGCACTTATATTTTCATTTGTAATTCAAGAAAATGATCATTTCATAAGTCTGTAAATAGTATAAGGAAGATGTTTATCGCAACGAAAATTTGGCAGGATTAACAATAATGAAAATGATCCCGTTAAAGTCTGGTTACTACTTTAAATAAAACAAACCGAAGAAATACCATTTTACAACATTGTAAGCAAACGAGCTCAATACCAATGAAAACATACAAGTAATCCCGCCAAATTCTGGTTATTTTGGGCACTTGAATTTAAGGGAAAACATTATTTTGCAACATTGTAAACAAAAGAGCACGGGGAAGATGTTTATAGCAATAAGAATTTCACGGGATTAGCAACACCAAGCCAAACGGACAAATTCTTGTTCCTATGAACACCTCTGTGCTCTTTCGTTTACAGTATTGTAAAACTGTAACCCCCCAATTACGAATCCTAATGTATACATATCACAACAAGTATGTCGTCATCGATACAATGACGAATAGTAATGTTATATCAACTTTTACCGATACTAATTTGTTCGGTGCTTTCACAGAATTGTCCTAACCTATAAGAAATTCTTGGATGTTTGACAATGAATTTTGTTGGTTAATTGTTCTATTTTTAAAGATCAGCTGTTTTCTGTATGTGCCAAACGCCGCTCAGCTCCCCAAATGAGGTAAATCGAAATGATTATTCCACAAATATATACCAGGTGTCCAAATAAACTGATGGATACATGAAAAAAGTTAGCAATAAAGTTACACACAACTTGAAAAACTTTAAAAATCAATTTCTCAAAATTGGGGAAGACAAAATAATAGTGTAAAGTGATTTGAGTTGATTCGTTTTTATCGATGGATTCATCATCATCATTAGCTTATTTCTTCCATAGTCGGATGTAAGCGATCCCAAGTTGTCTCCAATGAGCTCTGTTGTTTGTTTTTTGTATCCAATCGTGTCCCGCTAATCTTTTTATGTCGCCTGTTCATCTTGTCTATGGTCTACCTCTGCATCTTTTATGTTCTCTAGGCCTCCATTCAACTACATGGCGTGTCCATCTGTTATCATTCATCCTTGTGATATGCCCCGCCCAATTCCCCTTTAATATACATATTATAGAAAGCAGGTGGGATATGGAGACTTTTTAGACTGACTGTATATATATGTATATATATATATATATATATATATATATATATATATATATATATATATATATATATATAATAAATCATTTCCGTTAACAGTTTTTTTTTTTTTCAAAATTGTCGAAAAACGGATTTGTTGTTATTTAGTTAATAAATAAATGTAAAAAAAAGGTTAAAACGACTCCAAAATTTTTTTATTAATATGGCATCGGAAAGCTGGCGTCGAGACTTAAATTTTAAAAAAAAAAAGATCTATTCTGGACCAAATGACATAAAATGGCGGGCAAGTTAAATTTTAAATAAAAAATTCAGTTCTGCCCACTGGGTACAATATTTTTTGTATTAAAATTTCAGGGTCATTTTGCTATAACAAAAGGCATATTTTCTTAAAGTTTCAAGCCGATCGGTTCACTTAGTGGACCTGTACAATAAAGTGAAAAAAAAAAGAGTTTTTTGTTTGATTTTTTTTTTTTAAATTTTGTAGGTTATGTATGCACTTAAGCGACATAACCAACGAGAATTTATTAGAAATTTCATTACGAAAAGTTTGGTTTTTTTTTATCTCGATCCAACTTATATAACCGGAGCTTTTCGAGGTCCAGAACTTAGGACAATATTTCTGGTGCTATCCCCAAGAGGATAAAATCATAATATTGGTGTAACTAGACTATGCAATTTCAAATGCTTTTTTAGTGCACTATTAGGTGAAAGGTGAAAAAGCTTGTTTTACGACATCAAAAGTGTTTGGAACGGAATGGTAACCTAAGCAATTAATAAAGTATTATATTCGTGAAATAAGGTTGTCATTCATTTTACTAATAACTTACATAACTCTTACAATAACCCTTCTCAAACAAAACACAAAGAAAGGGAAACGTTAACCGCTCTGCACATATCGTCGGAAGGGATCCTCAATAATCAGGTGGCTCACATAATAATGGAAAATACACCAAAATAATAGAGAAGCAATTTACGACCGATCACCAAGATTACGAAAATTATTTCGATCGTGGTTTGCGGTTTCTCAGTTTTTGTTTACCGTTTGATTAAGTACCAGTCAGAAATGAAGAGAAGTAGAGCAAAGGATAGCTGGAGATTTGCGAGAGGTAAACAAATATCTATTTATATTTAGTTGATGAAAGAGAAAGCTTTCTTAGATACGATTTTGATTTTATCGTAGGTAATTGATATACATAATTCTTAATGTGTAAGAATTACGTGTCTCTGGGGCAAAAAATTATTACGACGAGAGAGAGTGTCTCGGATGAAATTTCAAGAAGAATCAGGCTTGGATGGTGCGCATTAAGGAAATTAAGTTATACATTCAAAGATAAAGTCATCCCAAATAAGTTAAAGGTCAAAATTTACGACCAGTGATTAAATATGTCGCTGAAATTTGGATACTGAACAAAGCCACAAACTAGCTCGGACCCAGAGAGCACACGAAAGACAGATGATCGGGATAAAACTTAAAGATAAAAAAAGAAACAAGTGGATACGTGAACAAACGATATTAAAGGATATTATAGAGCAGGGATGTCAAAGATTTTATACGGATACGTCCGGGGGCCGCATCCGGCCCCCGGACGTATCAATAAGGCCCGCGATCGCAAGAAGTCAGGTATCTGGATCCTCGAGCTCAAAATAATTACCCTCTTTTATAATAATTCAGTACATTTTTTTTATTTGAATCTGGCCCGCCTACACATTCTAAATTTAATATATGCAAAATTGAGTTTTTGACACGCCTGTTATAGAGCATCTGGCAGAAAGATAGTGGCAATGGGCTAAACATGTAGCACGCACGACCGATGATCGATGGACCAAGTGAACATTAGAATGGAGACCACGAGAACAGAAAAGGAGCTTAGGACGTCCCAAAACAAGATGGCGGGATGATATACAGAGGGTTGTGCGCATTGGATGGATGGCAACAGCTGCAGATTAAGATGGAAATGCAATGGGAAGGCCTACATTCATCATTGGATAGAATTAGGCTTATGATGATTTAGAATTGGTACACTGATATAGAGGGTGTTATGAAAATCGTTTAATATATTTAAGTCGGTAAAACCCTTGTATCAAGAGGAACTGTGGAAAAGTAGTGATAACTAGTACTTCGCTATAATTAACGAGAAAGTGGATCCCGAACATTTATATTTTTGATTTTCACAAGTCTCTTTTGAAATCAAGTTTACACCATAAAGAGGTAACTAATGATAGTCGGACGGTATAAGGTCTGGGCCGTATGGTGTATGAATCAAAGCTTCACAATCAAGCTGTCTTAATTTATGGGGTTACATGGGTTTTGAAATTTAAAAAAAAAAATTATCTAATAGTACGACATGTCAAGGATATTTTCCCAAAGTTTCAAGTCAAGCGGAATAAAACTCTAGAAGATATATATATATATATATATATATATATATATATATATAATATATATATATATATATATATATATATCAATCGGTTTTATAACGTCTTCCGTCTTCCGATGCCTAATTTCCACTCCTCCCGGTTTCTCCATCCCTCCTCCTCCAGATCTCTCTCTAGTACTTCCTTGTTGATTCCTGCTCTCCAGCTTTGGCGTGGTCTTCCTCGCTTTCTTTTTCCATGAGGGTTCCAATTTAAAATCTTTTTAGGCAGTCGGTCTTGTGACATTCTCTGTACATGTCCGTACCATACCAACTGTTGGGTTCTGATTTCGTCCACTATATCGTGCTTTATTTCTAAAGCTCGCCTTATCGTGTCATTTGGTATGCGGTCTTTTCTGGATTTTCTGGCTGCTCGTCTCCAGAAATCCATTTCTGTAGCTTTTAGTATTTTTTCTGTTCTTTCCTTTAATGGCCACACCTGGGAGCTGTAAGTTATTATACTTTTCACTATTGAGTTGTGAATTCTCTTCTTATTTTCAATGGTTATGTTTTTGTTCCATAGTATACTATTAAGCATTGCAATCGCTTTTCTTCCTTGGATATTCCTCTCGAATATTGCTTCTTCCAGTGTTCCGTCCCTAGATATTCTCGTTCCCAAATACTTATAACTGGCACAGTGTTTGGTGGTGTGTCCTGTGGCCAGTTTCAAGTCCTGCTGTTGTCCTCCGACGCACATGTACTCGGTCTTTTTAATATTGACTTCTAGGCCCCATTTTTCATATTCATCCATAAGTTTTCGTGTCATGTATTCCATATCATCGATGTCCTGAGCGACTACTACCTGGTCATCTGCGAATGATCGTCATCCAGTGGTAATCCCATACTGCTGTATTTCCTTTTCCAGTTCTTCAGTGCACTCTCCAAATAGATTTTAAATAGCGTTGGGGATATACAGCAGCCCTGTTTGAGACCCTTTGTGACCGGGAACCCTGTTATACCATATTTGGTTTTCACACTACTTCTTGCGTCTTGGTATAAGGATTTTACGGCTTTAATTATTTCGGTGCTTACATTACTCTGTTGTAGTGTTTTCCACAATCTCATTAGGGGCACGCTGTCGTAGGCCTTTTTTAGATCAACAAACAAGACATGGACTTCCTGATCAAATGCGGTTTTCTTTTCTAGGATTTGTGTCAGTGAGAAGAGATGGTCTGTTCTTCAGCTTCCACGTCCGCGTATTCCGTTTCTATTCTATTTTTAAGTATTTTTCCGTATATTCTGCTAATAGATCCTGTAACCGTTATTCCCCTATAGTTATCGCAATTATTTTTGTCTCCTTTCTTATGAATTGTTGATATGTATGATATTTTCCATTCCTCGGGTACTTCTGATGTGTTAATGCATCTTTGGAATAAGTTCCTCAAAGCGCTAAATAGTTTTTCAGTTCCGTATTTTACTATCTCTCCTGGATGTTTCCTGGTCCTGGAGCTCTACCATTTTTTAGCGTTTTACATACTTCTTTAACTTTTGATGTTGTTAGCCTTATTGGGGATCCTCGTATAACTATATTTGGGTTTCCATGTTGGGTACTTTTGAACTCTGGTCTATCTTCTGTTAGCATATTTGTAAAATATTGGTTCCATTTTTCTGGTGTTATTGGTGAGAAGATTTCTCTTTTCCGTTCTGCTCTCATAGCAGATAGAGCCTTTGGAAATTCACGTCATTAGGTTCGGCCGGCCGGGAGCGTCGCAGGTATATCAAGGCAGCTGCTTAGATATTGTTTGTCTGTCTTTCTCGCTCGATTCAGGCAAGAGCAAAAAGGATGCCCTGGACATTGCTACTGCAGCAGGCTCTTTGCTTTATGGGGCTGGAATCGACGATTCTACGTAAGTTAAAAAAAAAAAATTCCGTTTTATTTCTACTTAAAATTTTAATCGCCTTTTCTCAAAACACTTTTTGGGAAGTGGTAATCACGATTTCTCAAAAACTCATGCATCGATTTTATAGAAATTTTGCACACTTCTCCTAGATAGAATTGACTACTAGTGAGACGAAGGTTTTTTTTTCTTTGATAACAACTCATTTTACAAGGCAATAAGTCGTGTAAATTTTACCGAAAATGGTACCTTTTTGTCTACAACTCCGCCAAAAATTCAAATTTGGATTTTTTTTTAAATCCTTCGTTCAATCACGAGCTATACTCACCTGCTAACAGAAAATATTTGGCCTTTTGATTTCTGATAAAACTAACATGCCTACCGCCAGGATATTTTTTTCCAAGGGGTCTCCGAAAATCAGGTCCCAACAGCTGAATTTTCAAAATTTTTAAAAAAATTTCAGAAAATATTGTTCTTTTATATGCTTAAAAGTTTGAACAAAATAAATCTTTTATTATATTAAAAAAAAAATTAGAGAAAATATGCTTTTTTTAGCCTTCGAAACCCATGTAACTTATGTCGGGCCGCCAATCGTATGTGTGGTCTGGGGCTGTTGATCAATTCCGGCAGTTTTCTCTCAATTGCTCGTTGTAATCTAGTTACTCGTTGACAGTTGAGATCAGAATCAATCTTATAACCAAGCTGTAACATCCCATGAAACACGATTCCCTTCCAATCCCTCCAAACACACTGCGCATCACCTTCTTGGGAGATAATTCTGGCTTGGTCATCATTTGGGTAGCCTCACCACGATCTTTCTAGCTCACTATTATCATACATGATCCATTTTTATTCACTCGTAATGTGAGTTTCTAAAATCAATTTCGTTCCGTTTCAACAATATTTCTCATCCATCCTTCTTGGAATTGTGAAAAACTATTTGGTGATGGGTGTTTAGTACTCCAGCGACATCGTGACAATTTTGTGAAACTTTGTCCAAGATTTTATCGCCTTTTTCGGGGATTGATCGACGAGAAGGAGCTGTATCTTTGCACTTTTTTGCTTCTATCATAGTAAAATTACAAAATACAGTGATTTTTTTTATGAAATTTCACTTATTTTCAAGACGTTGTAACTTTGAATTGAATCAATAAATAGGACAACGTCTTTAATAACACAGGCCAACGATGAAAAAACTTTTTTAATAATTTTACTGATTTCTATGTTTTTTGGTGTGCTGAGTCCGAAAATATAATAAAAAAGTCGCATCGCCCACCAATTTTTCACATTTTAATATTCATTTTTTATCACTCGAATGTTATTAGGTTGGCAATAAAATCAAAATCTGATAAGGTTGGCAGTAAAATTAAATGTTATTAGGTTGGCAGTTCCGATAAATCTCACAGCTGTTTGTTTTCTTCCAGTTAATATAACATCGCATTGCAGTGTTTAACCCATATGCTTTAATTCACACTCAAAGTATGGCTAATCGTGGTTGTAAAAACTCTCCCAACACTTTTTGTTATATATGTGGTGAGTTTGTAGTTAAAAAACATTAAAAAAACATTACTGACTTTGTAAAAAAAGTATACTTTGCATATTTTGGTGTAGAAATCGGTAATCTGCTGCAGAATGAACATCAAAGAAAACGCAATAAACACAAGAAAAACGATTAAAATGGTATGAACACATAAAACGGAGCAAAGATAATAGGTGGATAAAGAAAATAACGGAGTGGAGCCCTATAGGGAGAAGAAAAAGAGGAAGACCCAGACGATCGTGGAGAGACGATGTGGACGAAGCTGTGGAGGACAGGGGTCTAACAGATGGAGACTGGGAAGATAGAAACGGATGGAATCAAAGGCTGAGAGAAGGAAGACAGCGTCAGCTGTAGAAAATCCTTGATATGTGTATATAAATCGGTAATCAAGAAAAATGTTGGGCTTCTCACAAAGTATGTTATGTTTGTGTCCAGGATTTTAGGAAATGGTATAAGAAAGAAAAGAAAGCTTTTAGATTTGCAGTGCCTATAACATGAAGAGAACAAGAAAATCATTCAAATGATTGTTATTTTTGCAGCGTTGATGTTTCTGGATATAACTCCAAAAATAAGAAAGTAATTGTCTATCCTAACCTTACTTCAGCTAATCGGCCGGTAGGACATGGACCCCGGACTTCCTGTCCCTGAGCCAGCTCAGTCTATTGATGACGTTTTACAGTCCAGTCCCGAATTTAATGAAAGTCGACCGGAAGATGATGAGTTTCAATGTTCTCTAGAAAATTTAAAACCACAGTTGTTTACATAAGCTGAGGTAAATGATTTAGTGAGAGATTTGGGTTTGACTAAGGAAAAAGCCGAATTGCTTGGTTCTACGCTGAAAGAAACACATTTATTGGAATCTGGAACATCATATTTTTTTAAATTTGTTATTTTATTTAATTATTTATAATTTAATTATTTAATTTTCCCTATTTTGAAATTTAATCGATGTCATATTGTAAGAGAGCTGTGGGTTATACAAAAAAACTGATACCAGATACGGTTTAGGCACCCAAAATACCCAAACATTTAGATATATTGGTTTAAAAAGTTTTTACAAATATTTTTTTTGTTGGCCTGTGTAATTTGCTCTCGAAATGTCACCTTTCAAAAGTGGGTCAGTATAGCTAGGTACGATTAATATTATCAAAGATAGATGACTTTGAAGCTAGCTTGCATGCTAAGTAGAAGTCCCGATTATATTTTAAAGGATATTCTCTGATGAACAAATAATACAAACGCAACCTGACCTGTTTCTTTACGAATTATTGGGAAATTTTATATTTTTAGAACGACCGCAAACATTAAAATTATCAGTTTTTAGGAAGTGACAAAGTTTTTGTAAGTCCTCCTTGGAAAGTTCGCCTTTTACCAGTTTTTAAGCTTTTTATATTTTTTGCCTTCAAAAGTAGGCTTTCGCAAAGTATATTGTGGATTGGTTCCAAACTTTTTAATGAGTCTCCGTAAATGCTTGATAATGGAGCATCATGATTATATTAAAATATTTTTGAATTTAATTGGGGATTAAATTTGAATTTATTAACTACTTTAGAATGAACTTCATTCGGTATTTTTTTTTAACATTGAGTTATTTTACAGTATGTTCTAGAGCTCGGAGCGAAGTAAATCCCTATTAAGTTATAATTTTAATAATTCTCTTACAGTGATAAGAGGCACGATCTAATTTTCAGTATTTTTTTCTTATTTCAGGGGCTAAAACACATAGAAAATAAACGCTACGTCAGTGGAATAAAGTCCTTCGGAGGATTGAATGGAAATTCCAATTCAACTAACGAGAGTGTTACAGCATAGTTGGTTGGACTTCATTTATTTCATTTAAAAATTGACACTGACTTAAAAAATTTGGGCCGACTTCAAAAGTTATCTTTTTATAAAGAAATCATAAAACTAAATAATAGCTGTTTTTAACATTTGTAGGATTTGTTTATGCGGAATTAATAAACTGAATTGTCAAATTTAAAGAAAGTCTTATCTTAGATTTTACGAGTTTTTCAAAAACATTATTTTTTACTTTATAGTGGAAAAATTTTGTGTGCTGTTTTTTTAAGTCGTTTTTTTTTTTTAAGTTTTTATTCAGAAACTACACAACCAATTTCAATAAAATTTACATGGGACCATCTTGAATCTGTACTCTCTCGAATAAAAAAGGAATCATCCAAATCGGTACATATTTGCCAGAGTTATCGGTGTTTGGTTACAAAAATTTAAGTTTTTCAGAATTTTTGAAAAAGTACATAACCAGTTTAAATAAAAATTTATATGATACCATCTCGAATGTGTACTCTCTCGAATAAAATAACCGGTCAAGTGCAAGTTGAACTTGCGCAATTAGTGTTCCGTACGTTGATTGCTTTTAAAATAAAAAATTTTGTTACAGAGGTATAAAATGATCAGTGACTTCACAAAATACACCCCAAATGAGTGTTCAACAAAGTTTGTTTCCAATCTTTACTGAAATCTGATGACCTTGAAATTTTTGTTTTTTTTTAAATACCAGATAAATTATTAAAGGTAATGCACGCGTGATAAGTTTCGTTTAATCTACACCCCGTGAAGAATATTCCAGAATTTTTTCAAAATTTTTTGAGAAGTACTTTTCGAGATAAGGCGCTTTTTCGGGATTTTTTAAAAATAATACAAAGAAAAGTAAGAGCAAGTATTACATTATATATATATATATATATATATATATATATATATATATATATATATATTTTACTCGTGTTTTCACAAGCTTCCGTTTGACACCACACTCATTGGCCTAGTAAAAAATTTTTTCACTTCCGATTTCACCTCCCAAAACTAACACCTTAAGTCAAAATTTAACTCTTAAAACTATAAAGCTCTGATGAGGTCATCAATTCCTATATTATTACCAAATTTCAACTTTCTATGTCAAATAGTTTCGGAGAAAATCGGGTGTAACAGACAGACAGATAGACGCCGAAGTGATCTTATAAGTGTTCCGTACGAAACACTAAAAAATCATCCAAATCGGTATATATTTGCCAGAGTTATGCGGTAAGATACAAAAATACATACGTGTCGAATTGAGAACTTCCTCCTTTTTGAAATGGATTAAAAATTAATTTATATAACATATCAATCCCTCAATCTCTCTCTTTTCAAACTAATGTGTAATGAGTGAATTAGCTCGGAGGGTTGAAAATCGTTACCCGTTTACCTCAGCGCAGCTTTGGGAATGCCTAAAAAATGAATGGGAAGAGTGGGACGCCGAGTATTTTAATAAAATAATAAAAGCTGAACATCTGTGAGGCAATAACTCAAAATAAAGGTATTGTAAAGGAACTGAAAATAGACAGAAGTCCATATTCTAGCAGCTTACTAGCTGTTCTCTTGTCTGTCAAATCCATCCTGAGACGCGTTTCGCCGTATCACGGCTCGTAAGTCAGGCTAGGATTGACAAACAAGAGAACGGTATCAAGTGGTACTTATCCCAGAAGTTACGGAGCACGATGGTAGGATACAACGAATTGTATAAAGTACGCACACCTAAGCGTTACCTGCTTTTAAAGCGTTGACTGTGTCAACCACTCTATCGGTTCGAAAGCTGCTGTGTCAGCTTTCGATGGAGTAATAGGTATGCGTACTTTATACAATTCGTTGTATCCTACCATCGTGCTCCAAAATAAAGGTAGTCATTTTGACGTGAAACTTTTTGATGGATATGTTTAAGAGTGATTTTGTAGACAGTACCTTATTGTACAGGGTGAGTCAACGATAGAGTAAAGTTCATTACCTCATTTGTTTCGGGAGTGACGAAAAAAATGTTAAATACAATAGTTTTATTTTTGAGTGTACAGGGTACTTCAAAAAGGTGTGGCCGATATAACATGTTTTTTTAAATAAAACATCCTATTCTCTAATTTATTTTTAAATTCTGCGTAAAATTTTATAACTTTTTTATTAATAATGTTATAACCTAAACCTAGTAGTTTTTTCTAATATTTCAATTTTTTTTTTAAAAATACTAGTTTTCAGTTTTGTAAAAAATTGCCAGTAGCGCCATTGTTTCTAAAGGTGGAATACTCATAATTGGTACGAGCGTTTTATAGAGATGAAAAAAAAAATGTATATAAAGAAATTTGAGTTAGATGCTACAGGGTGTTCAAAATAAATTTATGCATTTCGACTATTTCAAATTGAAAAATCTCAAATTTTTTAAATTGCACACCCTGTATATTATTATTTTTTCTGATAGATTTTATAAAATCCTCCAACTTTTATTAAGTACATCATATACCTATTTCTAATAGTTTTCGATTTATTTTGCATTTTTCAATTTTTACCCTTGTTTTTAACACACTTGCGCTATTGTGAAAACATAAACAAATAGTTAATAATAATTTTAATACAGTTTAGCTTATCTATTGATTAATTATTATGACGTAATAAATGTTCAAAAATATGCCCGTCTACTTGAATACAAATGTTTAGTCAGTTTACTATATTTTGGCATTTTCAAATTTTGACATGTCTATTAAGCAAGCAAAAATAGTTTAATTTATTGTAGTAAGTAAAGTATAAAGGTAATAGTTATGGATTTTCCTAAAAATAAATTAATTGAAATGATTTATATACTGGGCGAGGCGGGAAAAAATTGTCTTTTAGCAGTAAGGCTTTACAGAGCGAAATACCCTAATAGACGTATGGAAAATCTTTTCAGTGCTTAATGGAACGGTTTGATGGTAGTAGTAGCGTTAAGTATACGAAACGGAAAGTAGTAAACCAGAATGCTACCAATGAGGAAAAAGAAATGGAGATTTTACTACACCAAAAACTTCAAGGCCGTGATTTTGAACGAAGAGTAAACTTTTGTATCACCATGAATGGAGCAATAGAGGCCGATCCAAATTTTTTATCCAAAATAATGTTTTCTGATGAAGCTACTTTTCGTAGCAATGGAGCTGTTAACAGCCATAACATGCATTATTATTCAACAGTTAATAATAATAATAATAATAATGATGACTTTATTGTATAATATACAAAAGGCGAAGTTGAAGCTTGGCTTCCTATCTTAACCTATCCTAACCTAAAAATTATTATATTACTTATGTATCATATATAATTATGGGGCATACATGTACTGTTGCAAATATATTTCGGATGTATCATGTAAACATAAGAAAACAATTTATAAAAATAATGATATAATTTTGCCAATTTCATTTTTAAATTTCAAGCCTTTAAGACTTTTTAAATTATCTGGAACTTTATTATAAATGCTATAGACCTGGTAACTGAATGATCTTTGATATTGTGCTGTTCTATGCAAGGGTGGTGATATTTGTTGTTTATGCCTTAAGTTTAGGTTATGAGCATCATGTCTAAATTTAATTTTTTGATACAAGTAATTTGGGCGCTTTTTACAAATTATTTTATTAAATATTACTAAACTATTAAGAAGTCTCCTTTCTTTCATGGAGCGCCACCCAACTTCTTTCATCTTTGCAGTCACACCTCTATCATATTTTCTTATACTACCAATCAGCCTGACACAGTAATTCTGAATGCGCTGAATACGCCGAGCATCCCATTCCAGGAGACAGGGTCCATACACTGTATCACAAAAATGTGAAGTGGGACAAAACTAAGCTATCGCATAATAGTTTTTTCAAATTTACACTTAATAAAGGACGCTGGCTATATATATAAGTTTAAGATTAGTAAACGCCTTTTTTATGCAATTATTTATATGTGCTGTGAATCTCAACTCTATATCCATTATCAAACCCAAGTTCCTAGCATTATCCAAGTTTTCTAGCCGCTCAGTACCTACAATAATGTTTAAATGATTAGAATATTGCTTTCTCCAAGCGGTACGTCCAAACAATAGCAACTGACATTTTTTTGGGTTTAGTACCAAACAGTGTTTTTCGGAGGCACTCACCAAAAGTGCAAGATCCTCGTTAATTTTATTATTACTCTCAATAATTTGTTCAGGCTTGAAAGACAAGTAGATTTGTGAGTCGTCAGCGTAAAGATGTAAATCTGAATATTTAAGATAGGTACAAAGCTGAGATGTATATAGAGTGAAAAATAGAGGCCCTAAGATAGACCCTCTCTCTCTAATCTAGTTTGGGTCCGGGAAGTTCAAAACCAAAACCATTGGTCGCTTAATGTATGGTGTGGAATATTAAATTTTGGAATTATTGGTCCATATTTTTTCCGCGAACCGCTTAACTGGCCTAGATATCTAATTTTTTTGCAAAACGAATTACCCCAGCTTCTTGAAGAAGTTGATAACTTTGAAAGGGAACAAATGTGGATTCAACAAGACGGAGCTCCTGCTCATTACCACCGGGAAGTTCGGGAATTTTTAAACGATAATTACCCACAAAAATGGATCGGTAGGGATTCAGTGGCCCCCTCCATCATGTGACTTAATACCTTTAGACTTCTTTTTGTGGGGCTACATAAAAGATCGTGTTTATGTGAATCCCCCTACAACACCAGTAAATATGAAAAATAGGATACGGGATGCGTGCAGGACAATAACGCCCTTTATGCTAAGGAAAGTGAAAGAAAATATAGTAAAACGACTAAACATGTGTATTCAAGTAGACGGGCATATTTTTGTCCATTTATTACGTCATAATAATTAGTCATTAGATAAGTTAAACTCTATTAAAATTATTATTAAATAATAATAAATCGAAAACTATTAGAAATAATTTTTAAAAATTTAAAATAGTCGAAATGCATAAATTTATTTTGAACACCCTGTAGCATCTAACTCAAATTTCTTTACATGTATCTTTTTTTCATCTCTATAGAACGCTCGTGCCAATTATGAGTATTTCACCTTCAGAAACAATGGCGCTACTGGTAATTTTTTACAAAACTGAAAACTAATATTTAAAAAAAAAAAAATTGAAATATCAGAAAAATTGTTGGGTATATAACATTATTAATAAAAAGGTTATAAAACTTTACGCAGAATTTAAAAATAAATTAGAAAACAGGATGTTCCATTTAAAAGAACATATGTTATAGCGGCCACACTGTTTTGCAGTATCCTGTTTACTCAAAAATAACACTGTGTGTAATTTTTTAAGTTATGGAAAAATAACCATATACGGACACCACTACGTGATAGTAGACCAAAAAAAAAAAAAAAAGACCCGTGTCTCCCAGTTTTTCCGAAAGTCATGCACTTTTTTTTTTATGGGCCCCCAAAGATTTGAGGCCTGGGTGTAATTTTTGCAAAAAACTGATCATATTCTGAGGCTCATATCTTGCAAACCGTTTCGGAATTTTAATTTACTTTCTGTGGCAAAGTTGTAGCCCTTGTCATAAGGAACAAAAATTGTGAACATTTAAAGTAAAAAAAACTTCATCTTCAAGATCAAAATAGCTAAAAACTGTAAAAAAATTCGATTTTTTTTTTACCTTTTTTTCCCTGTTTAGGCCCATAGCTAGCAAACCGTTCAAAATTCGAGGAAACAATCAACTACAAAAATGTAGCTAAGATCTTAGTAAACAACTTTCTAGAATATATGAACTTCCTAGGAATGATTCTTAACACTGTTTAGGTAGCCGCAAAAGTTAAAATTTTCCCGAAAAATCTACTTTTTTAAAGTTTTTTGCAATTTTGATCTGGAAGATGAAATTTTTTGGATTTTATATGTACACAATTTTTGTTCTTTATGACAAGAGCTACAACTTTGCTTCAGAAAGTAAATCAAAATTCCGAACGGTTTGCAAGATATGAGCCTGAGAATATGATCAGTTTTTTGCAAAAATGACATCGAGGCCCCAAATCTTTGGGGCCTCATAAAAAAAAAAAATGCATTACTTGGGGCAAAACTGGGAGACACGGGTCTTTTTTTACCCGAGGCTCCCAGTTTTGGCCCAATTCATGTACTTTTTTTTATGAGGCCCCAAGGATTTGGGGCCTCGGTGTCATTTTTGCGAAAAACTGATCATATTCTCAGGCTCATATCTTGCAAACCGTTTGGAATTTTGATTTACTTTCTGAAGCAAAGTTGTAGCTCTTATCATAAAGAACAAAAATTGTGAACATATAAAAATCCAAAAAATTTCATCTTCCAGATTAAAATCGCAAAAAACTTTAAAAAAGTACATTTTTCGGGAAAATTTTAACTTTTGCGGCTACCTAAACAGTGTTAGTGTTAAGAATCATTCCTAGGAAGTTCATATATTCTAGAAAGTTGTTTACTAAGATCTTAGCTATATTTTTGTAGTTGATTGTTTCCTTGAATTTTGAACGGTTTGCTAGCTATGGGCCTAAACAGGGAAAAAAAGGTAAAAAAAATCGAATTTTTTACAGTTTTTAGCTATTTTGATCTTGAAGATGAAGTTTTTTTTTACTTTAAATGTTCACAATTTTTGTTCCTTATGACAAGGGCTACAACTTTGCCACAGAAAGTAAATCAAAATTCCGAACGGTTTGCAAGATATGAGCCTCAGAATATATGATGAGTTTTTTGCAAAAATTACACCCAGGCCTCAAATCTTTGGGGGCCCATAAAAAAAAAGTACATGACTTTCGGAAAAACTGGGAGACACGGGTCTTTTTTTTTTGGTCTATTATCACGTGGTGGTGTCCGTATATGGTTATTTTTTTTCGTGTTGCACTGTGTAATTTTAAACTGTGCACCTTAAAATCCTTGAAAACTATTGTATTTAACTTTATCGTAGACTCACCCTGTACAAATAGACACTTATTAAAGAATAATAAAAATCTTTTTCCACTATTTATTTTTAGTTTTAGTATAAATTCCGCGATTCTAAACTTTTGAATGATACTGTAGGTATGTAGGTATGGACTACTTGCATATACTGCGAACACATCTGAACTAAAAAAGTTTTATACAGAAGTTTCTAAAGTCTCTGTTTAAGTTTATCCGATGTCATATTACATTTTCGATTGGATTTCTGATATTTTACGATTCAGAAGCATCCCACGGGACTGTTGTTCACGAAAAAAGATTGAAAAAGGGAGCGCACAACATTTGATTCCGTGGTACTTTGTAATTGTATTATAAAAGGATTTTTCCGTTCCTTTTCCTTTTGTTAAAGTCGAATTAGGTTATTGATAACAATTTTATTTAGGTACAAGTTCTATTCTAACACTCTTTATTTTCGATACGCTATTCGGGGTTTTTTACATTTTCAGTTGATTAAATTTATTAAAATTAAGACAAATCAAAGAAAATTTAGATCTCCTGAACTAGAAGTGAAGCAGCTAATTTTTCGGAGTGCAAACCGTAGGTATATATAGAAGAATAAGAACGGACTAAAAAAAAAACGGATGGAGGGGAATGGAGGCGGCGTATGTTCACTAATAGACGATAAACACTGGAGACCTCGTTTGTCCTCTTGATTACATGTTCTTCACAAAATTTTCTTTTTGTTTTCCACCTTACGTAATCTATAATATATATAAAATGCAACGTCTCTCTGTTTGTCTGGCTGTCTGTCTGTCTGTCTGTCTGTCCGTTAGTGCGCTTATCACTGGAGAACCACTTATCCGATTTACGTATTTTTTTTTTAAAAGATACATATATTCTCTGGCCAGGTTATAGGCTATATTTTATTACGATAGGTAGCGTAAGGAATGAGCAGTGACGATAATAGTGAACGAAGTCGGAAAAAAGTTTGCCGCTAGCGCGTGTCCTTGCAGTACACAGCATAAACCATTAAATATGGAACAATATTATATAGCAGAGAATATCTATAATCTATAATATATATAAAATGCAATGTCTCTCTGTCTGTCTGTCCATTAGTGCGTTTATCACGCGAGAACCACTTATCCGATTTACGTGTCTTTTTTTAAATTCATACATATATTCTTTGGCCAGGTTATATAATAATAATAATAATCATCTATATCTATAATATATATAAAATGCAACGTCTCTCTGTCTGTCTGTCCGTTAGTGCACTTATCCTTCGAGAACCACTTATCCGATTTACGTGATTTTTTAAATTTAAACATATGTTCTCTGACCAGGTTATATATATATATATATTTTATTACATCTATAATAATATATATATATATATATATATATATATATATATATATATATATATATATATGCAACGTATCTCTGTTTGTCTGTCCGTTAGTGCGCTTATCACTGGAGAACCACTTATCCGATTTAGGTACTTTTTTTTTAAAACATACATATGTTCTCTGGCCAGGTTATAGGCTATATTTTATTACGATATGTAGCATACGGAATGAGCAGTGACGATAATAGTGAATGAAGTCGGAAAAAAGTTTGTCGCTAGCGCGTTCTCTTGCAATACACAGCCTAAATCACTAAATATGGAACAATTTTATGTAGCAGAGAATATCTATAATCTATAATATATATAAAATGCAATGTTTCTCTGTCTGTCTGCTTGTCCATTAGTGCGCTTATCACGCGAGAACCACTTATCCGATTTACGTGTCTTTTTTTAAATTCATACATATATTCTTTGGCCAGGTTATATAATAATAATAATCTATATCCATAATATATAAAATGCAGCGTCTCTCTGCCTGTCTGTTCGATAGTGCGCTTATTATTGGAGAACCACTTATCCGATTTACATGGTTTTTTTTTTAAACATACATATGTTCTCTGGCCAGGTTATCTATCTATAATATATATAAAATGCAACGTCTCTCTGTCTGTCTGTTAGTGTGTTACGTGCTTTCTTTTTAAAACATACATATGTTCTCTGGCCAGGTTATAGGATATATTTTATTGCGTTAGGTAACATAAAGAATAAGCAGTGACGATAATAGTGAATCAAGTCGGAAAAAAGGTTACAGTTAGCGCGTTCTCTTGCAATACACTGCCTAAATCATTAAATATGGGACAATGTCATGTTGCAAAGAATATAATATATATAAAATGCAACGTCTCTCTGGCTGTCTGTCCGCTAGTGCGCTTATCAGTTGAGAACCACTTATCCGATTTGCGTGTTTTTATAAATTTATACATATGTTCTATATAATTCGATATAAGCCTAGATAATGGGAGATAAGGAGATAAGTATAAATAATGAGAGATAAGGTGAAATAATGGGAGATAAGCAGAGATAAGTCTAGATAATGGGTGTTATGGTGAGATAATGGAAGGTAAGGAGAAATAATGGGAGATAAGGAGAAATATTGCGAGATAAGTCGAGATAAGCCTAGATAATGGGAGATAAGGTGAGATAATGGGAGATAAGGTGAGATAATGGGAGAAATAATGGGAGATAAGGAGAAATAATGGGAGATGAGCAGAGATAAGCCTAGATAATGGAAATTATGTAGAGAAAATCGGAGATAAGGAGAAATAATGGGAGATAAGGGAAAATAATGACAGATATTTTATTACGTTAGGTAACATAAGGAATAAGCAGTGACGATAGTAGTGAATCAAGTCCACGCGAGCGGAGCCGCGGGCACGGCTAGTATAACATAATACATTTTGTAGCTTACAACATGGTTGGTAGATCCGCTTTCATATTGATATTTTACCTTGTCTACTCGTTTATTTTTGTTCTTTTTTTTTATGGGTCTAGCACACGTGCTGCAGGGAAGTCCCTAAAGCGCTTCAGGAGCGGCGTGTGTGCGGAAAAAGCAATTCATGTTGTTCTTGTATCGCCGTAAATTGTACTCTGTGGGAAACATAGCCCTGGGCATGTTATTCCAAAGGGAAGATGTTCTCCATATCTTCGACTTTAAAAAAAAAGAAGAAATTATTTTCATTAAACGCATTACACTGTACAAGTTCTTTCTCTGACAACAGGTCGAACTTGTTTTAGTTTTCCAACGGCCAACGTCAAAACAGTAGTGTCTTGTCGCCAGTTTTTGTCGCGCTAAGGCCAAAATTCAACCTATTCTGTACATTTGGATGGAAAACTCATTTATTTGGGTAAGTTGCTGATTTGATTTTCCACGGTTACGTCTTTTTTTCGATTAGTTCTGAATTTTCCGTAAAAGCGACGGCTCCCAAGTTGTTTTTGCAGAAGGCGAAACGACACGTAGTCCTCGATTCCTCATTTCACTTTGGGACCACGTTGTGAAGTCGATAAGGTAAAATTATTTAGAAAAACTAAAAATATATTCTTTCTTTCATTTAAGGGTTTCACCTTCCCGTTTTACCTCGCCGTTTTACCTTACACCAGTGTAAGAAATAATAGCTTTTCCTAAAGGTTTTAAGGAACAATCTTTTTATTACATTTTTCACCTATATTTTAAGTTTACAATAAAACTGCCACAAACTTTTCTTCTTAAACATTTTTATCCGTTTCCACATTACATGTCTACCACCTCGACCTTTGGTTCTTTGTCACTCGACCAGAGTAATTGAGAAAACTGTACATACGCAAAGATCTGGGGTACACCTTAGAGCAGAAGTGCTGTTTAGTTTCCTAACAGAGCTTGTGAGACCTAGCGTTTCCTATTTTTACTCTAGGTAAAACTAGTTATTAAACTTTAAATAAGTTTTGTCTCAAATTAAAAAAATACTCAGCAGTGTTGTCGATAGCTAGAATCCACTCTCTCTGACGTAAAATCCAGGTAAGGAATTAAAAATGTCTATTCCATATATATATATATATATATATATATATATATATATATATATATATATATATATATATATATATACATATTACCCTTTTCCAGATAGTCGATGAGGATTATCCCTTGCGAATCCCAAAAGACAGTCGCCATAACCTTTCCGGCCGAAGGAACGGTCTTCGCCTTTTTTGGTGCAGATTCCCCCTTGGTAACCCATTGTTTAGATTGTTGTTTGGTCTCAGGAGTATAGTAATGTATCCATGTTTCATCCACAGTGAGGAAACGATGCTTAAAGTCCTCCGGATTCTTCTGGAACAGCTGCAAACCATCCTTGCAACACTTCACACGATTCCGTTTTTGGTCAAGCGTGAGCAATCGCGGCACCCATCTTGCGGATAGCTTTCTCATGTCCAAATGTTTATGCAAAATATTATGTACCCGTTCAGTCGAGATGCCCACAGCACTAGCAATCTTACGCACCTTAACTCTTCTGTCATCCATCACCATATCATGGATTTGATCAATGATTTCTGGAGTCGTAACCTCCACAGGCCGTCCAGAACGTTCAGCGTCACTTGTGCCCATATGGCCAGTCCGAAAATTTTGAAACCACTTATAAACTGTTCTAATCGAAGGTGCAGAGTCACCATAATGTTTTATCAAGCTTCTCTTTAGTCTCCTGAGGCGTTTTGCCTTTCATAAAGTAATGTTTAATCACCACACGAAATTCTTTTTCGTCCATTTCTTGAAAATCACTCGACTTCCTTGATTCACACGAATGCCAAACACAAAGAAATATACCAATATGGCTGAAACTTGGTGTGCGTTCATTCAAGAGATGCTACTAACTAAACATGACCTCGATACGCGCCGGTGGTGCCATCTCTCGGACTTTGCACGGACTTTTCAAACCAGCCTCGTATAATCGGTTTTAGAAGTGGAATTCTAGAGGTAGTTCAAGACGTTAGGCTTGCATGAAAGCTAGAGACGAGCTGCTGCCTCGTGGGACCTAGGTAGGGCTTCTGACTATGTTTCCCATACTATATTTCTGGAAAAACTAGCATTTTCCAGGATTAACGATATATCCACTTTGTTTTTTAAATCTTACCGAAATAATCGTAAACAAGCGATTTCACTAAATGACGACCTTTCGGCTCAGGGTACCGTTGAGGCCAGCGTACCTCAAAGGTCAATGCTTGGACAGTTATTCTTTACAATTTACATCACTGACCTCAGCGCTTCCCTTTTTCCGTGCTAATGCGTTCCCTACAGTGATGACATAACTCTAGTAACAATCGAATCTAACCGTGACAACACAGGTAACATAAAACACAATAGCGACAGTCCAACTCGACAAAATAAATTTTTCTTCTTCTCGAAGTGCCATCCATATCCGATACGGATATAGGCGACCCTCTCACTTTTGCCTGTGGTTCGTACCTTTTTTAAGTGGTCCAGAGATAAAGGGGACCTACAGTTTCATATTGGTTCCGAACGACCAAAGTGATAGTGCTTTAACAGGCATGATAGTTACCAAAACAAATTATGTAATGTATATATTCTCCTGATTATTACTTTAACAAACTTTTATATACCAGTTTAAATTTCCTTCACTTTAAAATTATTATTTAATAAATTCGCATAGTTTGTTATCATGGCAGTCTATTATAGCTACTTCATTTTAGCGAAACGCCAGGGAACCCTTAATTAGTTTAAGCAACATTTTTGCCGTTTTAAAAACAAAAGGAAGATTAGGGCCTCCATGGAAGGTGTACTTTAATATTCCGCTCCCCGTGAGAGCGTGAAATTACCTTTCGCTGTTATAATTTCGTTTATCCGAGGAATCGATGTTGCCACGTCGCCGTTATATTATCTTCTTGTGTATTTTGGAAATTGTACGATGATGAAATTGGAGGAAAATTGTATTAGGCGTCAGAGTTACTTGTAATTTATTATATTTACACAATTTTCATCTTATCCCGCCCTTGTCAGAAAAAGATACAATTTCTTTAGAAACCGAAGATGTTTATACAATTCAATAGTCTGTATGTGTATGCGAAAGCATAATTCAATTTTAATGCCGTATTTATTCATATGTAGACCATTTGCTTAGGATCTCAAATATTTGGCTAAAATTAGATCAGAAAGAACGGAAATATCGGAAAAACAATATAGAACAATTTTTGTTCATAATTTACACAATTATCCTGTATATTATTTATCAATAGGTTCTCGTGGGTCTCGTTAGTGTGCTTACCCGACTTACACCACGGAAATAGTAACAGATATCAAAAAAGTCACAAAAGAATCTTTAGCTACTATTAATCCAAACTAACCTCCTGGCGAAGCACCTTATACGACTTAAAATTACTAAATAAAGCTTTAAGACACACTTGCTTGATGTTACATTTGATTCCATCACCGTCTAAAGGCAGATTTCCTAAACTTATTTTTCTTCCTTGCAGATACTACAAAATAATAATTTTTGCACAATCTGGCTACATCAAAACTTGCTGAACTTGGCGTACTGCCATCTGTATATCGTATCTATATAACTAACTTGACATTTTCAAGTGCTCCCGCTGCTGCTGCTGTTCGACTCTGTGTCTACGTCTACGTCTCTGAAATGTATATCTCTTTCTTAATAACTCTATAGAAAAAAAAGGATAGACATAAACTCGTTACTCGTTATGATCAATATTAAAGCAATTCATTAATTCCGCCAAATTTAATGTCAGTGTTGATGTTTTCTTCTGTGGTTGTGGTAGAGGGTCTTCCACAACTCGATTTGACCCACTTAAAAACTTGTGAAACATTTATCACCGTATACATATATATATATATATATATATATATATATATATATATATATATATATATATATATATATATATATATATATAATACGTTAAAATTCCGGGTTTAAATCCGTTCGTCTTTCAATGAATTAGCACGACGTTTCACCAAAATCCCATTTGACATTTTCAAGTGCTCCCGCTGCTGCTTGATACCGTGATCTTCCTGCTGCTGCTGCCGCTCGAAGCTAACTCAAGTTAGCTAACTCAGAGTTAGCTTCGAGCGGCAGCAGCAGCAGGAAGATCAAAGTATCAAGCAGCAGCAGCAGCAAGATCACAGTATCAAGCAGCAGCGGGAGCACTTGAAAATGTCAAATGAGATTTTGGTGAAACGTCGTGCAAATTCATTGAAAGACGAACGGATTTAATCCCGGAATTTTAACGTATTATATATATATATATATATATATATATATATATATATATATATATATATATATATATATATATATAGCAGTATTGTGTTCTTGGGGTAAGCGGTCTTTGGAAAAGAACTAAAGTTTTGAACACCTTTTTAGCTATGCCAAGCTTTCGAAAATATTTCATTTTCTTCATCAGGGCTACAATTACAGTAGAATATCAGTATTTTTGAGATTAAAAGTAAAGAACAACCCTATTTTATATGTAACATTAAATTACTTACTGCTAAGTGGTGGGTTTGTGGGGGCACTTTATTACACTTATTCATCAGAAAAAAAAAACGGAAAAAACACAAGAAAACTCGACATATTCATCTCTGGGAAATATAATAAAATTTTACATCATTTTGTTGGAAGAGTACGGAGAATTTTGTGGTCGCAAAATGATTTTAATTTATAAAGGATTTTTTTGTTATGTTTCCTTGCCATTTTGCTAAGGGCAGTGCGTTTCTATCTCTTAGTTAAGTTGTGGTTAATTTATATTTGAAACTAGAATGACGTTAACATTTTGTTTGATCGTTTTAAAGTTGAAAAGTTAGTAAAAATTAGTGGGATTATTATCAAAGAGATATGTCAGATATATTGTAAGAGTTTTCACTCTGACTGACTGCCTATTTGTAATAAACTGGAGAAAATTAACACTCAGATCCTCAATGTCAGTTTTTTTATTGATCGAGTTCGGTTGAAGGTGGATTTCCACCATCTCCCTAAAGATTCTCCTGCCGACGACAAGACTACATCAACTCTGACATTAAATTTGGCGGAATTAATGAATTGCTTTAATATTGATCATAACGAGTAACGAGTTTATGTATATCCTTTTTTTTCTATAGAGTTATTAAGAAAGAGATATACATTTCAGAGACGTAGAAGCGACATTACGATTTCAATAAGTTAAGATTACTGAAGATGCCTAGTGCAGCTGAGGCCGTAACATCAGAAAGCAATTAGAATGTGACACGCACCACACTTCTATACTACTAAACCTTTGAAGGTTTTGAGTTCAGGAATTATCTGATTTACTGGTAAATTTGACAACTTTGAATAGAGATGCCACTTGAGAATTTCAGCTAATTAACGTAATGTAGAATTTGCTTAAAGCAAGTAAAGAGAAAATAAACCTCTTGTAGAACTTAAGGAGTATGAAACAGTGCAAGTTCACATACAGCGTGTTCTAGAAATTTTGAAAAGAATTATTCGATTTTAGCGTGTGCTAACGATTGAAGTTTATCAGAGGTAACGAATTCTCAGCCTGGATTTCTAAATTAAACAGTTTCGAGAATTCCGGATATTTCCGATTGCTCTAGAGACCCGACGTACTATCCAATGTTTCACGACTCCAAAAACATGTAAAAGGAGTGCAGGCTCTGTTAAATGTGTCGTCTGGAAGTAGCTGTGCGTAAAACAAGAGAACGTTCCGTGAAACCAAAAATTTATGGAAATAGGAATCATCATCATCATCAGCTCATACTGTCCACTGCTGGACAAAAGCCTCGCTCAAGTCTTGCCACCTTTTTCTGTTTTGGGCCACTTGTACTCAATTTCCAGCCACTCTTTTCAAATCATCAGTTCATCGACTTGGTGGTCTACCTTTACTACTCTACTGTCCATCGTCCCTCCTTAAACCTAGCAACATGTCCAGTCTAGTTCCATTTAAGATGTAGCATTAATTTGACTGCGTCTTATACCTCATTCTTTTCCTGATAATGCGATATGGGATGTGATCTCTAAGAGTAACACCGAACATTCACATCTTCATTTTTCTTTGCATGACATATATTTTTGTTGATATTTTTTCTTTGTCAATGTGAGAGTACCGGCTCCGTACTTAAAAAACGGGGAGTACCCGTCTGTCAAAAAACATTCCTTTTAAACACATCGGAAGGTTAGATTTAAATATATAGCCCAGTTTGCCATATGCGGACCAGGATAGACCTATTCTCCGCTGAATTTCATGTATTTGGTTGCCTCGTCCTATGCTTACTTCATGTATTTATATCGGTGTTCTTGCTCGATCTCCACGTTATTCAGTTTTATAATGTCGTTTATTACAATATTTGTAATAAGCTGAACATTGGATAGATTGATTTTTAAACCAACCCTTCCTAAAGCATCTGGAAGTAAGTGCGGCATAGTTCTTCTTGTATATTGTCTGTTATTAAGACAATGTTGTCGGTAAAACAAAGGTGATTTAGCTTTTCACAGTCAATGTTAAGCCCTATTTTTTCCCAGTTTATTGATCGTAGCATATTTTCTAGAAGTATTACGAAAAGCTTGGAAGAGAACATATCACCCTGGGCACCCCTTTTTTTCGATTTGAAATTTGCTAGTGGATTGGTAAGTTTGTGTTTTAAAAATAGCGGTGGTATTTTCATACATGTCTCTAATTACACTGGAGTGTCGATGATCTATACGACATATAGTAAACGCTTCCAAGAGTCTCTGCTAGTTTACAGGATCAAAAGTCTTTTCGAAGTCCACGAATATGAGCATCAGAGGCTTATTATATTCTTTCCCTTTTTTGATGAGGACTTTAACTGTGAATGGAAACAGGACTAACGTGCAGTAATAAAAGAAAAGAAAAGTTGCTACAGAAAATTAAGAAGATTTCAGTAAAAGTCGGACTTCAAATGAACTCAGGAAAAACTAAAGTAATTTGTAGGGACGAGCCACATATAACAACAAGAAACCAGGTCACACAAAACGTATCAAACTACGTTTACTTAACACGTTGGCTGAAGAGTTTTTGGTCTGACACATAGATGTCGCCTTTTTCAAAAAATCCGTATGATTTTTAGGAAGTACCAACCTTCAAACGACACGTGTTAAAATTTCATGACATTTCGACGATCAGTTTACAAGTTACAGTGGTTTTAGTGACGCTTCTTTTGATATTTTCAAAACAATGGAAAAATTTCGCTTTTTTTTGATAGGAAAAAATACAGTTCAAGCAAAGCAATGGCTTCATACGTGTTACGGGAACTACGCTCTTGGAAAAACAATCATCATTTACTGGTATACTAAATTTAAATGCGGTTGTACAGACACAAATGATGCTGAACGCTCTGGACGCCCAAATGTGGTGGTTACACCGGAAAACATAAAAAAATCCACAAAATTGTTTTGGGACGACCGTAAAGTGAAATTGTGTGATATAGCTGACACCCTAAAGATATCAAAAGAACGTATTGGTCATATTTTGCATGAACATTGGGCTCTGTTCGAAATGGGTACCGCGTTTGCTCACAGTAGACCAAAAAGAACAACGTGTTGATGATTCTGAGCGCTGTTTGGACCTGTTTAAGAGCAATAAAAAGGATTTTTTTCATGCGATATATGACAATGGATAAAACATGGATCCACCACTACACACCGAAATCAAATCGGCAGTCAGCTGAGTCGACAACAGCCGGTGAAAGCTGCCTGAAGTGACCAAAGACACAACAGTCGGCTGGGAAGGTTTCAGCCTCTGTATTTTGGGATGCGCATGGAATAATTTTCATCGACTCTGCTGAGAAGGGAAAAAACCATCAATAGCAAATATTATATAAAGTTACTGGTACGCTTGAAGGCCGAAATCGCAAAGAAATGGCCCTAAATGAACAAGAAAAAGAGCTCTCTCATCAAGACAATGCACCGTGTCACAAGTCAATAGTTACGATGGCATACAGTCCCTGGCCAAATTATTAGACGCACTGCAAGATTTCATGTAAAATATTAATTACCGAGTGATATTGTACCGTTTTTATTATTTTAAACTGATTTGTTTTTTATTTTTATATTATCCAATCAATTACCTATTTATTTGACATAAATAAAACAGCATTAATTTAGAAAAGCATAAGTTTATTAAGTTTTAAAGAAAAGTGAAATTAATGTTAGTAAAAGTCAATATTTAGTTGAGCCACCTTTAGCCGCTATCAAAGCTTTAATTCTGCGCGGCATGCTATCAATGCAAGATTGTACTGTCTCCTGCATTTGAGGATGATGATTCCACACATGAATAATCTTTTCTAGGAGCTGGGTTTTGTTGGTAATCACATCTTTAGCCACTTCTCTTTTCATCAGCTCCCACACATTTTCAATGGGCTATTACCCGGCCAATCCAACAGAGGGATATTTTTTCTGCCAAAAAAGCTTTAACAGACCGAGCAGTGTGGCAGGGAGCTCCATCTTGCATGAAAGTGAATGGTTCCCCATTTGAAAACCATTCTCTGAGCTGCGGAATCAACCGATTTTGTAATACTTCTTTGTACTGATCTTGCCTCATTATTCCTTTGACGACGTACAGACGTCCAGTGCCCTTGTCGCTGATGACTGACCAAATCATCACTTTGGTGGGATGTTTAACCGTCGGGACGACACAATCAGGATGAAACTTTTCTCCATGACGACGACGCACATACTGAGCTTTATTCTGCAAAATTTCGAATGTGCTTTCGTCACTGAAGCAGACCTGTCAAAAATAGGAAAAATATATAAACTTCCATGTTTATTTGCTTTATTTAACTGAAAATGATAATAATGTATCAATTATTGATTAAATTGCTGTATCTTACCGATCTCCAGAAGTCCACATCTTTGTCTTGCCATTGTTTGGCCCACTTCATGGCCGGCCCTTTGCTTTCATTGCAGCTGTTAACTTGGGCTTCCTGGCGGGGCGACAGGCCTTAAAATCTAATTCTTTCAATTTTCTTCGAACAGTGCGCTCAGAAGCATTTACGCTAGCATCCTGGAGTTGTGATTTTATTACCTTTGTGGTAGCAAATCTGTTTTTCTACACAAATTTTCTTCAAACATCTCTCTGACCGTGGAGTGAAAATTGGTTTTCTACCGCATCTTTTCTTTCTTTTCGGGCTTAATTCCTTCCCTGACTCAATTTTCTTATTTATGCGTCTTACACTAGCTTCAGAAACCTCCAATCTTCGTGATATTTCTCGGTTTGTAAATGTTTTCGCAATCACAAGGGCCTTCACTTCAGCTTTTTTACGTGGTGAAAGATCGCCTTTTCTACCCATAATGAAAATAGTCCAATTACTTTTTTAAAACACTGCATACAAAATAAACTAATAACTGAGTAGTATAAAACTGTTAAACAAACAATCACAGTCCATAAAGCCACAGAAACACCTCCGTACCTGACTCGATTCCGATCGCGACTGATACAGGTTTGTACTTGTTTACGTTCATGTATCACTTTGTCAACACAGTGTTGCCATATGTTAAAAATAAATACAAATATGTAGTCTACAACAATTCTTTTAAATAAAAATCAATAATATTGTAGTTTAAATATACTATTATTGCATAAAAACTCTTAAGAAACATAAAATTACTAAAAAAAACAGTGCGTCTAATAATTTGGCCAGGGACTGTAATTGCATGATTTGAAGTTCGAATTGGTTCCTCATCCACTGTATTCTCCAGATTTGGTCCCCAGCGACTATTATCTATTCTTAGATCTCAAAAAAATGCTCGCGAGAAAGAGAGTTGGCTCCAATGAAGAAGTTATCGCCGAAACTGAGGCAAAGACAAATCCTTCTACAACAAAGATATAGAAATGTTAAAAAAGCATTGGACTGATTGTATCGCCTTTGAAGGAGAGAAATTTTGCAAAAAAAAATGTGTTTTAAGTAGCTAGACTAAAAACTTTTCAGCCTGCGTGTTACAATATCCTTGGGAAAAGAAAATTAAATACAAGAGATAATTGGAAGGAGGAGAGCATTCGGAAAACTGATCAACACAATAAAATTATTCGAATGCATCTCCGTTTCCGTTTGTTCGATAAGTATGTACTCCCTGTAGTGACTTATAACTATCAAACCTGGACAATAACAAAAAAGAAATACCACTCATATAAAATTACTAAAAATCCGACTGAACGGCCCATAAAAAGAACTTTTAAAAGTCACTATTCAAGTTTATTCCATACCGTATTTATTTCAGATTGGATATCCAATATTTTACCGATACGAAAGAAACCCACGGGAGTTTGTTCGGGAAAAAAGAGAACGCTAGGGACGGGAAAAAAAGACCAGATTTTCATTTAGTTATACTATTCAGGCGTTTTTTCTCTGTCGTAGATGGGTTTTATGATGAATATAATACAGAGCTTCACAGCTAAGAGTAATCATTTCAAGTAACTCGACAACAGTTGTTGTTCCATAAAAAAAAATGTTAAAATACGTACAAATGTATTACTAAGGGACCTAATAACTTATTTTTCAGGGAAGTAAAAATGTACTGTTAGAGTATTAGTGTTTATAAGCATCGCAATCCCCCTAAAAATATTACTTTCTTCAAAATATACGGGTATTTTTTCAGTTATTTATCTATGTTGGAAATGTCGAATCTTTGGCACAATGACACTACTCAGTATACGAGGCTGGTTTGAAAAGTCTGTGCAAAAATAAAAACTACTTATGTGTTTGGGGTAAACCTTTTTTATTTTTCGACATAGTCTCCTTTTAGGCTTATACACTTCGTCCAACGATGTTCTAGTTTGTTGATCCCTTCCGAATAATAGGATTTGTCCAAGTCTGCAAAATATCCATTAGTGTCTGCAATCACCTCCTCGTTTGAATAAAATCTTTGTCCCGCCAGCAATTTCTTCAAATTGGGGAACAAATAGTAGTCCGAGAGAGCCAAGTCTGGAGAATAGGGGGGATGTGAAACGAGTTGAAATCCTATTTCCATTAATTTTGCGACCACAACTGCTGAGGTGTGTGCTGGTGCGTTGTCGTGATGGAAAAGGACTTTCTTGTGGGCCAATCGCGGGCGTTTTTCTTGCAGCTCGGTTTTCAAACGGTCCAATAACGATGAATAATATTCACCTGTAATAGTTTTACCCTTTTCCAGATAGTCGATGAGGATTATTCCTTGCGAATCCCAAAAGACAGTCGCCATAACCTTTCCGGCAGAAGGAACGGTCTTCGCCTTTTTTGGTGCAGATTCCCCCTTGGTAACCCATTGTTTAGATTGTTGTTTGGTCTCAGGAGTATAGTAATGTATCCATGTTTCATCCACAGTGACGAAACGACGCTTAAAGTCCTCCGGATTCTTCTGGAACAGCTGCAAACCATCCTTGCAACACTTCACACGATTCCGTTTTTGGTCAAGCGTGAGAAATCGCGGCACCCATCTTGCGGATAGCTTTCTCATGTCCAAATGTTTATACAAAATATTATGTACCCGTTCAGTCGAGATGCCCACAGCACTAACAATCTCACGCACCTTAACTCTTCTGTCATCCATCACCATATGGATTTGATCAATGATTTCTGGAGTTGTAACCTCCACAGGCCGTCCAGAACGTTCAGCGTCACTTGTGCCCATATGGCCAGTCCGAAAATTTTGAAACCACTTATAAACTGTTCTAATCGAAGGTGCAGAGTCACCATAATGTTTATCAAGCTTCTCTTTAGTCTCCTGAGGCGTTTTGCCTTTCATAAAGTAATGTTTAATCACCACACGAAATTCTTTTTCGTCCATTTCTTGAAAATCACTCGACTTCCTTGATTCACACGAATGCCAAACACAAAGAAATAGACCAATATGGCTGAAACTTGGTGTGCGTTCATTCAAGAGATGCTACTAACTAAACATGACCTCGATACGCGCCGGTGGTGCCATCTCTCGGACTTTGCACGGACTTTTCAAACCAGCTTCGTATATCACCACTACTTCAAACAGTTTATTTTTTGCACTCGACGCGCGATTCGCTAACCATATTAGCTGCATTAGGAGCGATGATTGACTAAAGCTAAACTACAAATCTACCCTATTTATATTTAGTCTAACACCTGAATTACTCGGGCGGAACTAATGGCATAGGCGAGGCCATTCATTTCCGGTCAAGTAACCAGTAGACTATAAGGGATAGGGACTCCATCTTTATTTAAACTTTACAGCCTATAATTTCCATACTTACGAAATTGAGAACAAAGGACAACTGCCATTTCTAGATATTTTAATTATTAAAAATAATAATAAATTAGAACTTGTTATATACAGAAAAGACAAAGTAACAGACAGATATATTCCTAATTCCTTAGAGAGCGTTCTTTACGAGTGGCGGTGGATGAATTTCTTTCTAACACCTTCAATTTCGAGCGGTTGCTCTTGACATATCCAAGGCATTCGACCGTGTTTGGCACGATGGGCTGTTGGCTAAGCTATGTTCTTATGGTATGTCGGAAAAGTTCTGTTTGTGGCTCTCATGTTTCCTCAGAGAGCGTTCTTTACGAGTGGCAGTCGACGGATTTCTTTCTAACACCTTCACTATCAACGCCGGTGTACCCAAGGCTCCATACTGTCTTCTACTAGCTTTCTCATTTACATTAATGATCTGCTGGAAAAAGACCGGGAATCCAATCTACAGCTTCGCAGATCACAGTACGCTTATCTCTTCATTTACTTTGAACGCTCGGACATCGGCTACTTAGGCGAATATCCGCAGACAGCAGGAGGTCGTTCAACTTAACAAAGACCTGGAAGAAATTCTATCTTGGGGTAACAGTAATCAAGTAGAATTTAACGCTACAAAAACCCAGGCGGCAGTTTTTTCTAAAAAAGTTAACGTTGCTGAATCCGACATAGTCATGTCGGAGCACTCCATTCCCCTAGCATCGTCACTCACTTTGTTGGGCGTTAATTTGGTAGCAAATATGTCCTGGCATGAATATGTTGCAGGCATAGCAAGGAGAACTTCTCAAAAGTTGGAAATATTATTTCGAAACAGAAAGCTTTCAACTCCACACCAAATGTTAATCCTTTACAAAGCTCAAATTCGAGCAACTATGGAATACTGCTCCCATATTTGGGACTTCGCTCCCAAACACACACTGCATTTGTGGGATTCTGTTCAGAGAAGAGCTGTTCGGCTGGTTGGAGACCCAGAACTGACGGACGGCCTTGATTTGCTGGAAGATCGAAGAACGGTTGGCGATTTGAGTCTGTTCTAGAAGTATTTTCATGGAAAGTGTTCGAAGGATGTAGCCCGCTTAATTCCTCCTAGAGCGGTGCATGTTAGAAATACGTATCGCGCTAATACTTCACATCTGTATGAGGTTCAGTTTGTTACTCCGCGTACAACGCCTTTCAAGCAGTCTTTTATATGGAGAACGTCATCTCTTTGAAATAAATTTGCCCAGCGCTGTGTTTCCCATCGAGTATTATTTACAGCGATTCAAGAACAACGTGAATCGCTTTTTTTCCGCACACATGCCGCTCCTGGAGCGCTTTATGGATTTCCCTGTAGTACGTGTGCTAGACCCATAAAAAGAAAATAAACAAAAAAAAATAACGATTCATTTCATTGCAAACAACATAAATTAGCCGCATTACATTTTTTACTTCGTTGTTTGGTCACTTTTCCTCTGAATACAGTAAACTTCAATAAGGAAAGGAATCGTATTAGGAATATAACTAGAGTTAATGGTTATGATCAAAAACTTTTTAGCCTACATGTTATTTGTAAGTATCCAGCATAAATTAACTTCCAAGCCTCTCTGACCAGAGCAGCTTTTCCAGAATGAGACATCCCCTCACGAGCTCCACTCTTTCCCTGAATACTCCTTATTATTTTGTAAAAGTCTATATATATCCAGTGCTTTTATACGGAGTTGAAGCCTGGCCCTTGGGAATACATTCACTGAGAATCGTTTAGAGTCTTTCGAAATATGGATTATGCGCAGAATATTCAAGATATCCTGGACAGAACGTGTCAGGAACGTAGATATACTGTGGCGTATGGGTAGAGAGGGAGAATTGCTGTCACTTGTTAAAAGACAGAAAAGTTGCTACTTAGAATATATAAGGGTTCTCTGGTTGTTGACGGAGGGCAAAATTGAAGAGAAAAGAAGTTCAGGACGCCGAAAACGTTCCTAGCTGAAGAATATACGATTTTTTATTAAGAACTGTCCAGGATAGAAAATAATTTGCCGTGATTACAGCCCAACTTGAGTAATGGAGATGGTACTATAAGAAGAAGACAGATCCAAGAATGTTAATGTTTAGTGAATAATATTTATAGTTGCCCTCTAGATTATTTTGGGCGACCTTATGATTCGATAAATATAAAAAATGTGATGCAATTCACAGATAATAATACTTTCAGAGATTTTCTAGAAAACTTGTCAGATATCATCCTGTCGTGATCATATTGTAATAAATTTTCTAAGTTTCCTTTTTTAAGTGTAGGGGTGGAATAAAACTTAGTACTAACGTGTAATATTTTGATTTTTCTTTTGGTGTTATTGAAAACACATTTTTACCTCTATGCTTGTTGGTGAGATCATTATTCATATCTTGTTATTAAAATTTGATATACGAGGGCCACCTTTTAAGTTTTTACAAATGACCACTAGATGGTGCAATTGAGATGTGACATTACCATTGTTGTAAAATGTGATACAGTTTAGTTATCAACTTCGTTCATTTTTTGGTAATGAATCACCAACAGAAAAGACTGTTTGCAATTGGTTTGTAGAATTTCGTCATGGTCGATTTTGATTTGTAGTTTAGCTTTAATCGATCATCGCTCCTGATGAACTTAACATGGTTAGCGAAACGCGCGTCGAGTACAAAAATAAAGTGTTTAATGTGGTGGTGATATATACTGAGTAGTAATAATTATTAAAGTTAATTACGTGTTGGTTAAAATAAGGTCAAAAAATATTTAAGAACGACATCTCGTTTTACTTTATTGAATTTTTTCCCATTTCAGGTTGAGAGACAGCTTTCCAATAATCAGTGAACTTAGTTTTGAGGTTATTCGTGATCTAGGGACCCCGAAACGTGAAGAAATGCGAGTGATTTTTCACGAATACAATACTTTCTTAGCGAAGCCCGGAAAAAAGTTAAACATATTTAAAAATTTGCGACAAAAAACTTCAAACTTCTGCGAGACCCTAAAACTTCTCAACATCGTTAAATTATTATTCATAAATTTAATATAAATTTTAATGGAAAGATGGAGGTCTCCTTTAGTTAAACATCAAGAAAAAGTTTTTTGCGTTTGACGGATTTTTAATGGATTTTAAATAATTGACATAAAAAGTAAATTGGGCAGGTTACCTCATCAAAACTTTACTCATTAAATATTGATATTTTTTCTAAAACATACTTCGGCAATGGATAGTTTAAATCATTTTTGTTAAAACTTTTTATAATACTTAACTTTTAAAATACGCTTACTTCTTTAAGAACAAATTAATTAAGGGCTTATGCCACCTTGGCACTCGAAAAAATAGGCATAAAATATATTTTGTTTTTGACGCAACTATTGTACAGTCCCTGGCCAAATTATTAGACGCACTATATTTTTTTTTAGTAATTTTATGTTTCTTAAGAGTGTTTATGCAATAATGGTATATTTAAACTACAATATTATTGATTTTTATTTAAAAGAATTGTTGTAGACTACATATTTGTATTTATTTTTAACATATGGTAACACTGCGTTGACAAAGTGATACATGAACGTAAATAAGTACAAACCTGTATCAGTCGCGATCGGAATCGAGTCAGGTACGGACGTGTTTCTGTGGCTTTATGGACTGTGATTGTTTGTTTAACAGTTTTATACTACTCAGTTATTAGTTTATTTTGTATGCAGTGTTTTAAAAAAAGTAATTGGACTATTTTCATTATGGGTAGAAAAGGCGATCTTTCACCACGTAAAAAAGCTGAAGTGATTGCGAAAACATTTACAAACCGAGAAATATCACGAAGATTGGAGATTTCTGAAGCTAGTGTAGGACGCATAAAAAAGAAAATTGAGTCAGGGAAGGAATTAAGCCCGAAAAGAAAGAAAAGTTGCGGTAGAAAACCAATTTTCACTCCACGGTCAGAGAGATGTTTAAAGAAAATTTGTGTAGAAAACAGATTTGCTACCACAAAGGTAATAAAATTACAACTCCAGGATGCTAGCGTAAATGCTTCTGAGCGCACTGTTCTAAGAAAAATTGAAAGAATTAGATTTTAAGGCCTGTCGCCCCGCCAGGAAGCCCAAGTTAACAGCTGCAATGAAAGCAAAGCACCTGAAGTGGGCCAAACAATGGCAAGACAAAGATGTGGACTTCTGGAGATCGGTAAGATACAGCAATTTAATCAATAATTGATACATTATTATCATTTTCAGTTAAATAAAGCAAATAAACATGGAAGTTTATATATTTTTTTCTATTTTTGACAGGTCTGCTTCAGTGACGAAAGCACATTCGAAATTTTGCAGAATAAAGCTCAGTTTGTGCGTCGTCGTCATGGAGAAAAGTTTCATTCTGATTGTGTCGTCTCGACGGTTAAACATCCCACCAAAGTGATGATTTGGTCAGTCATCAGCGGCAAGGGCACTGGACGTCTGTACGTCGTCAAAGGAATAATGAGGCAAGATCAGTACAAAGAAGTATTACAAAATCGGTTGATTCCGCAGCTCAGAGAATGGTTTCCAAATGGGGAACCATTCACTTTCATGCAAGATGGAGCTCCCTGCCACACTGCTCGGTCTGTTAAAGCTTTTTTGGCAGAAAAAAATATCCCTCTGTTGGATTGGCCCTGATATAAACCCCATTGAAAATGTGTGGGAGCTGATGAAAAGAGAAGTGGCTAAAGATGTGATTACCAACAAAACCCAGCTCCTAGAAAAGATTATTCATGTGTGGAATCATGATCCTCAAATGCAGGAGACAGTACAATCTTGCATTGATAGCATGCCGCGCAGAATTAAAGCTTTGATAGCGGCTAAAGTTGGCTCAACTAAATATTGACTTTTACTAACATTAATTTCACTTTTCTTTAAAACTTAATAAACTTATGCTTTTCTAAATTAATGCTGTTTTATTTATGTCAAATAAATAGGTAATTGATTGGATAATATAAAAAATAAAAAACAAATCAATTTAAAATAATAAAACGGTACAATATCACTCGGTAATTAATATTTTACATGAAATCTTGCAGTGCGTCTAATAATTTGGCCAGGGACTGTATATATAATATAATTGTTATTTTTCACAAATAATTTTAAGAACAAATTAAAAAAAAATATATTAAAAAAAATAATAAAAAAATGGTGGAGATATGAACCATCTTGTAAGACCCTCTTTTGAAAATTCTAGCCACCGGTGGATTTTTTTTCTGTCAGGTATCGTCTAAAAACTAAACAAACCATTTCTTAATAGTTAAGAAAGGTCATATCTAAGTGGCCACATATAGAAAAAAATTTTAAAATTTTTTTTTATAGAAGTGACAAGACTTTCGAAAATAAACTCGGACTTTTCACAAAAATTTTGAGTTTTAAAAATCAATAAAAAATTAACGGTGTATGCAATGGAAAAAATCGTACGTCAACTGCAAGATAATATACAAAGAATATATGGCATAAATTTTATCAAAATCGGTTCAGTAGATCTCGAGATATTTTGTCCATGAGTTTGAAGCAAGATATGTACGGTGCCCAGAAGAAAATATGGCGAATGCTGAGAAATAGAAAAACAGAAGTAAATTAAACTATAAAAATAAATCCGATTAACAATAAAAAATGGGAAATATATTTTGAAAGTCTATACAGAGAAGAAAAACATAAGCTAAAAAATCTCGAAACAATGAACTGAAACGAAGAAAAAGTAGAAATCACAAGGGAAGATGTTTAAGGGGCAATGAAAACATTAAAAAACAGAAAGGCTCCTGGAAGCGATAATATAAGAAACGAACTACTAAAATTTGGAGGAGAATATACGAGGTTGGTTTGAAAAGTCCGTGCAAAGTCCGAGAGATGGCACCACCGGCGCGTATCGAGGTCATGTTTAGTTAGTAGCATCTCTTGAATGAACGCACACCAAGTTTCAGCCATATTGGTCCATGTCTTTGTGTTTGGCATTCGTGTGAATCAAGGAAGTCGAGTGATTTTCAAGAAATGGACGAAAAAGAATTTCGTGTGGTGATTAAACATTACTTTATGAAAGGCAAAACGCCTCAGGAGACTAAAGAGAACCTTGATAAACATTATGGTAACTCTGCACCTTCGATTAGAACAGTTTATAAGTGGTTTCAAAATTTTCGGACTGGCCATATGGGCACAAGTGACGCCAAACGTTCTGGACGGCCTGTGGAGGTTACGACTCCAGAAATCATTGATCAAATCCATGATATGGTGATGGATGACAGAAGAGTTAAGGTGCGTGAGATTGCTAGTGCTGTGGGCATCTCGACTGAACGGGTACATAATATTTTGCATAAACATTTGGACATGAGAAAGCTATCCGCGAGATGGGTGCCGCGAATCGTGTGAAGTGTTGCAAGGATGGTTTGCAGCTGTTCCAGAAGAATCCGGAGGACTTTAAGCGTCGTTTCGTCACTGTGGATGAAACATGGATACATTACTATACTCCTGAGACCAAACAACAATCTAAACAATGGGTTACCAAGGGGGTATCTGCACCAAAAAAGGCGAAGACCGTTCCTTCGGCCGGAAAGGTTATGGCGACTGTCTTTTGGGATTCGCAAGGAATAATCCTCATTGACTATCTGGAAAAGGGTAAAACTATTACAGGTGAATATTATTCATCGTTATTGGACCGTTTGAAAACCGAGCTGCAAGAAAAACGCCCGTGATTGGCCCACAAGAAAGTCCTTTTCCATCACGACAATGCACCAGCACACACCTCTGCAGTCGTGGTCGCAAAATTAATGGAAATAGGATTCCAAGTCGTTTCACATCCCCCCTATTCTCCAGACTTGGCTCCGTCGGACTACTATTTGTTCCCCAATTTGAAGAAATGGCTGGCGGGACAAAGATTTTATTCAAACGAGGAGGTGATTGCAGACACTAATGGATATTTTGTAGACTTAGACAAATCCTATTATTCGGAAGGGATCAACAAACTAGAACATCGTTTTAACGAAGTGTATAAGCCTAAAAGGAAACTATGTCGAAAAATAAAAAAGGTTTACCCCAAACACATAAGTAGTTTTTATTTTTTTGCACGGACTTTTCAAACCAGCCTCGTATGTACGGTGCCCAGAAGAAAATATGGCGAATGCTGAGAAATGGAAAAACAGAAGTAAATTAAACTATAAAAATAAATCCGATTAACAATAAAAAAATGGGAAATATATTTTGAAAGTCTATACAGAGAAGAAAAACATAAGCTAAAAAATCTCGAAACAATGAACTGAAACGAAGAAAAAGTAGAAATCACAAGGGAAGATGTTCAAGGGGCAATGAAAACATTAAAAAACAGAAAAGCTCCTGGAAGCGATAATATAAGAAACGAACTACTAAAATTTGGAGGAGAATATATGTTAATAGAACTAATGAAACTATTCAACATCGCCCTTAGAAATGGAAGAGTGCCTTTGGAATGGAAAATAGGTATCACTATACCAATATTCAAAAAAGGAAATAAAAATAACCCTGAAAACTACAGAGGAATTACACTTTTACACAGAAATTATTAACGAAAATAATATTAGAAAGGAGCAAACAGCGATTAACTATAAACGAAGAACGACAGAGATTTCGAAAAAACCGATCTACCAAAGATGCCATTTATGTAGTTCGTTAAATAGTTGAAAAGGCGATCGAATTCAACATGCCAACCTTCATGTATTTTGTTGACTTACAGAAGGCATTTGATCGAGTAAGGCTACAAGACGTGATAAAAATATTGAAAGAAAAGGACATACCTAGGCAATTAATAAACATAATAGAAGATATACGAGGCTGGTTTGAAAAGTCCGTGCAAAAATAAAAAACTACTTATGTGTTTGGGGTAAACCTTTTTTATTTTTCGACATAGTCTCCTTTTAGGCTTATACACTTCATCCAACGATGTTCTAGTTTGTTGATCCCTTCCGAATAATAGGATTTGTCCAAGTCTGCAAAATATCCATTAGTGTCTGCAATCACCTCCTCGTTTGAATAAAATCTTTGTCCCGCCAGCCATTTCTTCAAATTGGGGAACAAATAGTAGTCCGAGGGAGCCAAGTCTGGAGAATAGGGGGGATGTGAAACGAGTTGGAATTCTATTTCCATTAATTTTGCGACCACAACTGCTGAGGTGTGTGCTGGTGCGTTGTCGTGATGGAAAAGGACTTTCTTGTGGGCCAATCGCGGGCGTTTTTCTTGCAGCTCGGTTTTCAAACGGTCCAATAACGATAAATAATATTCACCTGTAATAGTTTTACCCTTTTCCAGATAGTCGATGAGGATTATCCCTTGCGAATCCCAAAAGACAGTCGCCATAACCTTTCCGGCCGAAGGAAGGAACGGTCTTCGCTTTTTTTGGTGCAGATTCCCCCTTGGTAACCCATTGTTTAGATTGTTGTTTGGCCTCAGAAGTATAGTAATGTATCCATGTTTCATCCACAGTGACGAAACGACGCTTAAAGTCCTCCGGATTCTTCTGGAACAGCTGCAAACCATCCTTGCAACACTTCACACGATTCCGTTTTTGGTAAAGCGTGAGCAATCGCGGCACCCATCTTGCGGATAGCTTTCTCATGTCCAAAATGTTTATGCAAAATATTATGTACCCGTTCAGTCGAGATGCCCACAGCACTAGCAATCTCACGCACCTTAACTCTTCTGTCATCCATCACCATATCATGGATTTGATCAATGATTTCTGGAGTCGTAACCTCCACAGGCCGTCCAGAACGTTCAGCGTCACTTGTGCCCATATGGCCAGTCCGAAAATTTTGAAACCACTTATAAACTGTTCTAATCGAAGGTGCAGAGTCACCATAATGTTTATCAAACTTCTCTTTAGTCTCCTGAGGCGTTTTGCCTTTCATAATATAATGTTTAATCACCACACGAAATTCTTTTTCGTCCATTTCTTGAAAATCACTCGACTTCCTTGATTCACACGAATGCCAAACACAAAGAAATAGACCAATATGGCTTAAACTTGGTGTGCGTTCATTCAAGAGATGCTACTAACTAAACATGACCTCGATACGCGCCAGTGGTGCCATCTCTCGGACTTTGCACGGACTTTTCAAACCAGCCTCGTATACCCAAATACTAAGACCAAAATATAAACGGGAAATGGTATAACCGAAGAGATTAACAGTAACACTGGCATCAGACAAGAAGATTCCTTTCCTTGTTATGAACAAATTCACAGATAGCGTGAAGAATCTGTCAGGACATAAAATGAGAAGAAATAATCTCACCATTCTGTGTTACGCTGACGATGCGATACTAATCGCAGATTGCGAAGACAATCTACAGAGACTTTTCTACCGATTCACAACGGCGGCAAAACAATATACATGCTGATATCAACAGACAAGACAAAATGGTTGGTTATCTCAACAGAACCCATACGATGCAAACTTGAAGCGAATGATAGAACTATAGAACAAGTAATGTCCTCCATACTTGGAGGCAGAAATAACAAATAAGGAAAATAGTTATAAAGAAGTCAGCCAACAAGTTATGAAAGCAGCAAGAATATCCGGATGTTTAAGAGACGTAGCCTGAAAAAATAAGTACCACAGAACAGAAAGTAAGGTGAAAATATATAAGACAATAGTAAGTCCGATAATGACCTAAGCAGCAGAAACACGAGCTGACACAAGCAAAACTAAACAATCGATGCGGACAACAGAGATGAGTGACCTAACAGCAATAATAGGGAAAACAAGAAGAGATAGAATAAGAAACAAAGATTTAAGAGAAGAATGTAGAATTGAAGATGTTGTTAAGTTTGTGAGAGTGAAAAGAAAAGAATGGAACGAACATATTCAAAGAGGAGAGGAGGATAGAATAGTGAAAATGGCGAAGGACCACAGGCCAGCAGGAAAGAGAGCTCCAGGAAGACCCTTAAAACGATGGAAAGAAAGTTGGGTGGCTTCGTCAACAGGAACGCCATAAAGGAAACGCGTGAAGAAAGCAGGTCGCAGCCTAAATAAAAAAGGAAGAAGAAGAAGAGTTTGAAAAAGTAGTTTCGAGAAAAAACGCAAAAGAAAAAAAAGTACCGCGCCCGCGCCTTTAAAGTCTATAATTTTTTTTATATTAGTTCCAATCTGGGATTCCATTTTGTAAAGCTTATATTCTTAAAAGTATAAATAATAAATCTAACCAAAAAAAATCGATTTTTTGAAAATTTCAAGGTGGCATAACCCTTCAAGTTCCAATTAATTAATAATTTAGGAATAAGATTTGAATTTAATTATTTTTACCAGTTTGTGGAAAATACTAAATAAAGAGGTCAATATTTAATGGAAAGACTTTAATTCGTTTTTACAGACAGCAAACTTTCCTTCGTAGTCTAGACAAACATTTCATAATATTTAATTGGAATTTTTTTCATTGTTTTCGTACAGAAGCCCATATAACATCGAAATTTCAAGGAGTTGAACCATGCTGTTTCGGCATTTAATTTTTGAGCACAAAACTACACATTTTCTATCGGATTCGAGTCAGCGCTTTCAGCTGCCCACTCCAAAACCTCAAATACTTGCGCACCTAACGAGATTTTTATTAACTTTGACACTGAAGCATTGTCGTGTTGAAATATCACTTGATCTTCTGGATATGGCATATCTTGAAGAGTCTCAAGATATTTTGGTACATTTCTGTGTATGTATTCCTTTCAATTTTATGTATCGACACAATTTCGAAGTTCTTGAAACATCCGCACAATTCATCAGTGAAATACCTATTATTCTTAGTTTCATCGGACCAAATTCTTTTGTTCCAATCATTATCAGTCCAAAGCATATGATTTTTACGCAACATTTTCGACTGTACAATTTGTTTTTTTTTAGTAGGAAGTGGTTTATTTTTCTTCCTAAGAGAGCGATATTTCGAAAAAATCTAGTGTTTCGTAGACAGTCCGCTTCCTTAAAATTTCTCCAAAAAAAAAAATCGTTAGCAGTTAGGGACTTACAGTTTAAATAGGGTAAAAAAAGGACTTTCTTTAATATGTATTGTAGCAGAGAATGCGCGAAGAAGGCTCGTTCTTGTATAAAAATATTTCAATTATTAATTTATTTTAAAATTTCGATGTTTTCATGTGTATTGCGAAGACGTAAAGTCCAAAAAAAAAAATTCCTTAGCAATTAGCGACATGCAGTTCGAACAAGGTTATACAAAAGGAATTCTTTAACATTTGTTGTAGCAGGGAATGTGCGAGGGAAGCTCGTTTTTTTTATAAAAATGTTTCAACTTTTAAATTATTTTAAAATTTCGATGTTTTCAAGTGTATTGCGAAGACATAAAGTCCAAAAAAAAATTCCTTCGCAGTTAGCGACTTGCAGTTTGAATAGGGTTATAAAAAAGGACATTCTTTAATATGTGTTGTAGCAGAGAATGTGCGAGGAAGGTTCGTTCTTGTATAAAAATATTTCAATTATTAATTTATTTTAAAATTTGGATGTTTTCATGTGTATTGCGAAGACTTAAAGTCTAAAAAAAAAAATTCCTTAGCAGTCATCGACTTGCAGTTTGAACAGGGTTATAAAAAAGGACATTCTTTAACATGTGTTGTAGCAGAGAATGTGGGAGGAAAGCTCGTTTTTTATAAAAATGTTTCAACTTTTAAATTATTTTATAATTTCGATGTTTTCGGGTGTATTGCGAAGACTTAAAGTCCAAAAAAAAAATTCCTTAGCAGTTAGCGACTTGCAGTTTGAACAGGGTTATAAAAAAGGACATTCTTTAACATGTGTTGTAGCAGAGAATGTGCGAGGAAGGCTCGTTCTTGTATAAAAATATTTCAATTATTAATTTATTTTAAAATTTCGATGTTTTCATGTGTATTGCGAAGACTTAAAGTCCAAAAAAAAAATTTCTTAGCAGTTAGCGACTTGCAGTTTGAACAGGGTTATAAAAAAGGACATTCTTTAACATGTGTTGTAGCAGAGAATGTGCGAGGAAGGCTCGTTCTTGTATAAAAATATTTCAATTATAAATTTATTTTAAAATTTCGATGTTTTCATGTGTATTGCGAAGACTTACAAAGTCCAAAAAAAAAATTCCTTAGCAGTTAGCGACATGCAGTTTGAACAGGGTTATACAAAAAGGACATTCTTTAACATGTGTTGTAGCAGAGAATGTGCGAGGAAGGCTCGTTCTTGTATAAAAATATTTCAATTATTAATTTATTTTAAAATTTTGATGTTTTCATGTGTACTGCGAAGACTTAAAGTCCAAAAAAAAATCCTTAGCAGTTAGCGACATGCAGTTTGAACAGGGTTATACAAAAGGACATTCTTTAACATGTGTTGTAGCAGGGAATGTGCGAGGAAAGCTCGTTTTTTTTTTATAAAAATGTTTCAATTTTTAAATTATTTTAAAATTTCGATGTTTTCGGGTGTATTGCGTAGACATAAAGTCCAAAAAAAAAATCCTTAGCAGTTAGCGACATGCAGTTCGAACAGGGTTATAAAAAAGGACAATCTTTAACATGTATTGTAGCAGAGAATGTGCGAGGAAGGCTCGTTCTTGTATAAAAATATTTCAATTATTAATTTATTTTAAAATTTCGATGTTTTCATGTGTATTGCGAAGACTTGAAGTCCAAAAAAAAATTCCTTAGCAGTTAGCGATTTGCAGTTTGAATAAGGGTATACAAAAAGGACATTCTTTAACATGTGTTGTAGCAGAGAATGTGCGAGGAAGGCTCGTTCTTGTATAAAAATATTTCAATTATTAATTTATTTTAAAATTTTGATGTTTTCATGTGTACTGCGAAGACTTAAAGTCCAAAAAAAAAGTCCTTAGCAGTTAGCGACATGCAGTTTGAACAGGGTTATACAAAAGGACATTCTTTAACATGTGTTGTAGCAGGGAATGTGCGAGGAAAGCTCGTTTTTTTTTATAAAAATGTTTCAATTTTTAAATTATTTTAAAATTTCGATATTTTCGGGTGTATTGCGTAGACATAAAGTCCAAAAAAAAATCCTTAGCAGTTAGCGACATGCAGTTCGAACAGGGTTATAAAAAAGGACAATCTTTAACATGTATTGTAGCAGAGAATGTGCGAGGAAGGCTCGTTCTTGTATAAAAATATTTCAATTATTAATTTATTTTAAAATTTCGATGTTTTCATGTGTATTGCGAAGACTTAAAGTCCAAAAAAAAAATTCCTTAGCAGTTAGCGACATGCAGTTTGAACAGGGTTATACAAAAGGACATTCTTTAACATGTGTTGTTGTAGCAGGGAATGTGCGAGGAAAGCTCGTTTTTTTTATAAAAATGTTTCAACTTTTAAATTATTTTAAAATTTCGATGTTTTCGGGTGTATTGCGAAGACATAAAGTCCAAAAAAAAATCCTTAGCAGTTAATGACTTGCAGTTTGAACAGGGTTATAAAAAAGGACATTCTTTAACATATGTTGTAGCAGAGAATGCGCGAGGAAGGCTCGTTCTTGTTTAAAAATATTTCAATTATTAATTTATTTTAAAATTTCGATCTTTTCATGTGTATTGCGAAGACTTAAAGTCCAAAAAAAAAAATTCCTTAGCAGTTAACGACATGCAGTTTGAACAGAGTTATACAAAAGGACATTCTTTAACATGTGTTGTAGCAGAGAATGTGTGAGGAAGGCTCGTTCTTGTATAAAAATATTTCAATTATTAATTTATTTTAAAATTTCGATGTTTTCATGTGTATTGCGAAGACTTAAAGTCCAAAAAAAATCTTTAGCAGTTAGCCACATGCAGTTTGAACAGGGTTATACAAAAGGACACTCTTTAACAAGTGTTGTAGCAGGGAATGTGCGAGGAAAGCTCGTTTTTTTTTTATAAAAATGTTTCAATTTTTAAATTATTTTTTAAAATTTCGATGTTTTCGGGTGTATTGCGTAGACATTAAGTCCAAAAAAAAAAATCCTTAGCAGTTAGCGACATGCAGTTCGAACAGGGTTATACAAAAGGACATTCTTTAACATGTGTTGTAGCAGAGAATGTGCGAGGAAGGCTCGTTCTTGTATAAAAATATTTCAATTATTAATTTATTTTAAAATTTTGATGTTTTCATGCGTACTGCGAAGACTTAAAGTCCAAAAAAAAAATCCTTAGCAGTTAACGACATGCAGTTTGAACAGGGCTATACAAAAGGACATTCTTTAACATGTGTTGTAGCAGGGAATGTGCGAGGAAAGCTCGTTTTTTTATAAAAATGTTTCAACTTTTAAATTATTTTAAAATTTCGATGTTTTCGGGTGTATTGCGTAGATATAAAGTCCAAAAAAAAATCCTTAGCAGTTAGCGACATGCAGTTCGAACAGGGTTATACAAAAGGACATTCTTTAACATGTGTTGTAGCAGAGAATGTGCGAGGAAGGCTGGTTTAAAAATGTTTCAATTTTTATATTATTTTAAAATTTCGATGTTTTCGGGTGTATTGCGAAGACTTAAAGTCCAAAAAAAAATTTCTTAGCAGTTAGCGACAAAAAAGGCCATTCTTTAACGTGTGTTGTAGCAGGGAATGTGCGAGAAAAGCTCATTTTCGTATAAAAATGTTTCAATTTTTATATTATTTTAAAAATTCGATGTTTTCGGGTGTATTGCGAAGACTTAGTCTAAAAAAAATTCCTTAGCAGCACGCACTATGTATATTATTAAAAAAATATTAAAACTTGTTCCTTTACAAAATCGCTACAAAAGGACAATTAAACGCACGGGTCTGAAACTTTAACAGCACGCCATCCAGTAGAGAACGCTTCACAACTGTCACAATAATTTGGTTATCGTAGCGCCATATCTGCGTCAGCCCGAGGATTTTTGGAACGACCCTCATAAACACGTATATGTAAAAAATAATAAATCAAACTATCTATCTCGTATGACAAGTGTATACAAATGTAAAAATGCCCTCGTATTGTAACCATATTGAAGAGCTACACAAAAAAAAAACCTATTTTATAACAGAATAAAATAGAGTTTGTCTTAAGTCGCCATATTTTGTCTGACGTCAGGTGTCGTTTTACGACAAGTCGGAAATATCTAACTTTTGTCGTTAAATTCGCTTGTAAAATAGAGAAATCGAGAATTCGGAATCGAAATTTCGATTTATATAGCCTAACCGGATGTTGTCATTACGTATTTTCTAAACAATAATAAAAAAAAACTTTCGTCAGCTATAACGGAGAAATTTAAAAAAATGCAAGTTAAACTTACGATCTGACTGTAAATATTAACCTTAAAACCCTCTTTGAAAGCAATCTTGAACTAAGTTTTAAAAGTTTTACATAAGAATTATTAAAATTTAAATTCTTAAGTTTAGGTCTTTGGAAGCTTCTTCTACTTTTTAACGTCATTAACTCTTATTTTCGCAGTCTTTTATTATATTAAGTTATTGTCTCATAATTTTCTAATCTCTTAAAAATCTTAAAAATCTTCTTCGCGGAGCTTAATAACATTGACGTTATTTTGTTTAAAATATCTCAAAATAAATAAAATAGGATTGTGAAAAGATGTGCTTGGGCGTAAATCTACAGCGCATGGTGGTTTTCCAGCGAACTAATAATTTCACTGCTGTCCTTGTGATAATGTCGTCCTACTGTCACCGCACCCCATAAACACCTTCCTCTTTCCATAACTTCAAATTAAAATTGTGCCGTAACTTCGTTGCTGGAAAGGAACTTGAAGTAGGAATAAAAACTATAATTTTTGAGCAATATACGAGGGTGGTTCAATAAATACCCGTGTTAGGATCGAAGACGCCATTTTTTCAAAAACAAATTTTTCATTTTTAACATAGTCCCTTTTTAGGTATATACACTTTTCCCAACGTCCTTGCCATTTTTTTAACTCCTCAAAAAAATAGGGATTGTCAAACTCCCCAAAATACGCTTCTGTCTGGGCAATGACCGCCTCATTTGAGCTGAATTTTTTTCCTGCAGGCCGTTTCTTCATGTTTGGGAACAAGAAGAAATTGCAGGGAGCCAGGTCGAGGTAATACGGAGGATGCGGTAGCAATTTATAACGCAATTCATGTAGTTTGGCGGCGACAACTCCGGATAAATGTGCTGAAGCATTGTCGTGGTGAAACAGCATTTTCTTCTTCGCTGAATGGGGTCGTGTTTCCTTCAATTTCTTGGCGAAGCGGTTCAATAATTTACTATAGTATAGTCCAGTGCTCGTTAATCCTCTTTCTAAGAAATCAATGAATATGTGCCTTTGCATCCCAAAAAATCGTCACCGTCACTTTTCCAGCCTTCCGCCTTCTTTGGAGCAGATTCATCGGAAGCAACCCATTATTTTGATTGTTGCTTGGTTTCGGGCGTATAATGATGAATCCAGGTCTCATCGACGGTGACAACGCGACGCAAAAAGTCCCTCGGATTTCGCTTAAATTGCTCCAAACACAGCTTCGAAGTTGAAGGGCACACCGGCTAGTTGTCCACGGTGAGCAATCGCGGCACCCATCAATACATTACCATTCATCATCGAGAATCATGTCGTGGATTTTTTCAATGATTTCCTCGGTAACCACACATGATGGACGTCCCGAACGATCCTTATCAAAAACTGATGTTCGACCACGTTTAAATTCGTTGAACCAATATCTGACTGTTGTCATTGATGGCGGAGGGTCCCCATAAACAGCATTCAATTTTGCTTTTATCTCCACCCTCCAGGTTTAATTAAGTATGTCATATACCTATTTACCATAGTTTTCGATTTATTTTGAACTTTTCAGTTTATACCCTTGTTTTCAATACATTTACGCTATACGAGGCTGGTTTGAAAAGTCCGTGCAAAGTCCGAGAAATGGCACCACCGGCGCGTATCGAGGTTATGTTTAGTTAGTAGCATCTCTTGAATGAACGCACACCAAGTTTCAGCTATATTGGTCTATTTCTTTGTGTTTGGCATTCGTGTGAATCAAGGAAGTCGAGTGATTTTCAAGAAATGGACGAAAAAGAATTTCGTGTGGTGATTAAACATTACTTTATGAAAGGCAAAACGCCTCAGGAGATTAAAGAGAAGCTTGATAAACATTATGGTGACTCTGAACCTTCGATTAGAACAGTTTATAAGTGGTTTCAAAATTTTCGGACTGGCCATATGGGCACAAGTGACGCTGAACGTTCTGGACGGCCTGTGGAGGTTACGACTCCAGAAATCATTAATCAAATCCATGATATGGTGATGGATGACAGAAGAGTTAAGGTGCGTAAGATTGCTAGTGCTGTGGGCATCTCGACTGAATGGGTACATAATATTTTGCATAAACATTTGGACATGAGAAAGCTATCCGCAAGATGGGTGCCGCGATTGCTCACGCTTGACCAAAAACGGAATCGTGTGAAGTGTTGCAAGGACTTTAAGCGTCGTTTCGTCACTGTGGATGAAACATGGATACATTACTATACTCCTGAGACCAAACAACAATCTAAACAATGGGTTACCAAGGGGGAATCTGCACCAAAAAAGGCGAAGACGGTTCCTTCGGCCGAAAAGGTTATGGCGACTGTCTTTTGGGATTCGCAAAGGATAATCCTCATCGATTATCTGGAAAAGGGTAAAACTATTACAGGTGAATATTATTCATCGTTATTGGACCGTTTGAAAACCGAGCTGCAAGAAAAACGCCCGCGATTGGCCCACAAGAAAGTCCTTTTCCATCACGACAACGCACCAGCACACACCTCAGCAGTTGTGGTCGCAAAATTAATGGAAATAGGATTCCAACTCGTTTCACATCCCCCTATTCTCCAGACTTGGCTCCCTCGGACTACTATTTGTTCCCCAATTTGAAGAAATGGCTTTGTTCCCCAATTTGAAGAAATGGCTGGCGGGACAAAGATTTTATTCAAACGAGGAGGTGATTGTAGACACTAATGGATATTTTGCAGACTTGGACAAATCCTATTATTCGGAAGGGATCAACAAACTAGAACATCGTTGGACGAAGTGTATAAGCCTAAAAGGAGACTATGTCGAAAAATAAAAAAGGTTTACCCCAAACACATAAGTAGTTTTTATTTTTGCACGGACTTTTCAAACCAGCCTCGTAACATCATAGTTGCCAAGACAAAACAAAAATGTAAGCATTGTCAAATTTTGACATGTCTATTAAAGAAGAAAAAATTGTTTAATTTGTTGTAGTAAGTAACGTATAAAGGTAATAGTTATGGATTTTCCTAAAAAATTAATTAATTGTTATGGTTTATATACTGGGCGAGGCGGGAAAAAAATTGTCTTTTGGCAGTAAGGCTTTACGGAGCGAAGTATCTTAATAGACGTATACCATCCAGAAATTTGTTTCAGTGCTTAATGGAACGGTTTGATGGTAGTGGTAGCGTTGAGTATTCGAAACGGAAAGTACTAAACCAGAATGCTACCAATGAGGAAAAAGAAATGGAAATTTTACTTCATGTTGAAGATAACCCTAATTACACCAATAACTTCAAGATCGTGATTTTCAAAGACGAGTAAACTTTTGTATCACCTTGAATGGAGTAATAGAGGCCGACCGAGTCGCACGTTTTCCCATCCAAAAGCAAAATGCGAATTACTGAACACACTGAACACTTTTTCTATCTTAACGACAAACACGTTATGCTACTTACTGAAATGGCTGTCAAATGTAAACTAGCCTACGAATCAGTGTCAAATTTTTTTTGGCGTGACCTATCAGATGACAGCACACGATGATAACATCAACTTGCCTTAGCAACACCATCTATGTTCAAACACGGGTACTTACTGAACAACCCTCATAACTACAAGAAGATGGGGTAAACACTGAATTGAGAATCATTTCTATAGTATTATGACAATTTTTCCTTGTTTTTGGATGTGAAGATGGACAGACTATAAACGATATTATTTATAGTCAAACATATAAATGAATAAAGCGGTGGGCGATATAATTGATTCGAATATATCATGGCTGACAATCTCTGAACGGATTGAAAAATATCTCGCACCAGTTTGAGAAATGACAAATGGTATGTCTGGATTGTCCATTGCCTTGAACTTCTGATACATTAGATACAAGTCTTCGCCCGATAAACGTCTACATATTGTTCCGAACAGTGGCGTCTTCAATCCTAACACGGGTATTTATTGAACCACTCTCATATACTGCTCAAAAATTATAGTTTCTACTTCTACTTCAAGGTCCTTTCCAGCAACGAAGATACGGCAAAATTTTAATTTAAAGTTATGGAAAGAGGAAGGTGTTTATGGGGTGCAGTGACAGTAGGACGACATTACCACAAGGACAGCAATGAAATTATTACTTCGGTAGAAAATCACCATGCGCTGTAAGTTTACACTCAAGCACATCTTTTTACAATCCTCTTCTATTTATTCAAGAATATTCCTTTTAGGATATTTTAAACAAAATAACGTCAATATTATTAAACTCCGTGAAGAAGATTTTTTAAGATATTTTAGAGATTAGTAATTTATGAGACAACAACTTAATATAATAAAAAATTACGAAAATAAGAGTTAATGGCGTTAAGAAGTAGAAGAAGCTTTCAAAGACCTAAACTTAAGAATTTAAAACTGTGGTGATGTTGAGTTATCAAGTTTTCTTTTTAATAATTCTTATGTAAAAGTTTTGAAACTTAGTTCAAGATTGCTTTCAAAAAGTGTTTTAAGGTTAATATTTATACAGTCAGATTGTAAGTTGCACTTTTTTCTCCATTATAGCTGACGAAAGTTTTTTTTATTATTGTTTAGAAAATACGTAATGACAACATCCGGTTAGGCTATATAAATCGAAATTTCGATTCCGAATTCTCGATTTCGACACCTGACGTCAGACAAAATATGGCGACTTAATCTGTATTTTATTCTGTTATAAAATATGTTGTTTTTTGTGGAATTACTTCGGATATATCATGGCTGACAATCTCTGAATTAAAATATGTCTCGCACCAGTTTCAGAAATGACAGATGGTATGTCTGGATTGTCCATTGCCTTGAACCTCTGATACATTAAAAACAAGTCTTCGCCCGATAAACTTCTACGTATTGTTCCGGACAAAATTTTGTATCGATTGTTTTTTGCATTCAAAAGTCTTTGTTTTACCGTTGAAGCGGCCTATTTATCGCATCTTATATGCTAAACTAAACATAAAATTGTCAACATCCGCTAAAATAGCGAATAAAAGAAACGATAAAAACTCCCCAGTGATTTAATGCAGAATTAAAAACATTACCGTTGGCGCTAGCTACAATTTAAGAGCTAATTAAAGCGTTTGATTGTGCTTTTACTGGCCGTCTATTCAAAAGTTAGTGACTGCTTTTAAAATATAGCAATTTTTATTTTTTTTTTCCTTTGCTGTAATGAATTTTTAGTTGGAACTGTGAGAGAAAATATTATTTGACGCTTTTAAATACTTTTAGTTAATACAGTCGGTCCAGAAAAAACGTGTCGCGAATTGTCCATAAAAAAATGTATTTATTTAAAAATTTTTTGCATCATTCGATAGTGACGGATTACCATTAAGATGCTAATGATTCAGTAGTCCGGCCAGTTCCCATCAGCGTCGATGATTGCCTGGCATCTTCGGCGCATACTTTTAACGAGATTTTCTGCGTATTCTTGAGGTCACACGTTCTCGATTGGGTGTGCATCGGGTGACTGGTATGGCCCATCTAGCGCGACAATATCTGATTCCCCTTTTCAATGGCTATGCGTTTTACTTCGATGTTTGAGATCGTTATCCTCTTAAAGAATCAACTCTTCATTTTTATCGACAGACTAACAGACAGACTTTCAAAATCATAAAAGCGCATTCGAATTGGTCAAGCCGTTTCTGAAGCGCAAAGATTGTTGTCAATATACGGTTTCGTTATTTTCTAAAGAGTAATTTACTTTAAGGGAACATTATACTTTCTCAAGCCAGAAAAACCGACTTTTTACAAAGTATCCTATTGGAAAGTGTTATTTCAATAATATTCTCTGAAAATTTCAGAGGAAAATCCCAAATACTTTCGAAGTTATAGACGATTATAGCGCCAAGAGTAAGGCAGGCCAAATCGACCGCACGGCGTTCCAACTTATCTTTCGGCCGTTTACAGAGGTGTTGCTCTATCTGCGTCGAACATCTGCTGCTATTTTTATGATTCTAAGAAAGATAGAAGCAGGTAAAAGGAGAGCCTACTATAATAGGTATAATATCCTTTGAGTCTGAGGCAAGACTGTAGCTCCAAAGCAAACGGTACGCTGGCCTGCTCAGTTCGGAAATATCGCTCGCAGGACTAACATCACTCGGTAAACGTCTCGGCTAATATTGTGCAAAATGGATTAAAAATACGAGAAATTTCTTTCGAAGCGAGTGTGCAGACCAAGCAAAAGACAATTTGTAAAATCCGTATGTACTTCGCTAGATAATGTAGTTTTGAAGGTACAGTTAAAATTTCAAGTAATTTGAAGACGTTATGTTTCCGGCCAGTTTGAAAAATGTACTTCTGAGACAATCTCTGAATGGATTGAAAAATATCTCGCACCAGTTTGAGAAATGACAAATGGTATGTCTGGATTGTCCATTGCCCTGAACTTCTGATACATTAGATACAAGTCTTCGCCCGATAAACTTCTACGTATTGTTCCGAACAAAATTTTGTATCGATTGTTTTTTGCATTCAAAAGTCTTTGTTTTACCGTTGAAGCGGCCTATTTATCGCATCTTATATGCTAAACTAAACATAAAATTGTCAACATCCGCTAAAATAGCGAATAAAAGAAACGATAAAAACTCCCCAATGATTTAATGCAGAATTAAAAACATTACCGTTGGCGCTAGCTACAATTTAAGAGCTAATTAAAGCGTTTGATTGTGCTTTTACTGGCCGTCTATTCAAAAGTTAGTGACTGCTTTTAAAATATAGCAATTTTTATTTTTTTTTCCTTTGCTGTAATGAATTTTTAGTTGGAACTGTGAGAGAAAATATTATTTGCCGCTTTTAAATACTTTTAGTTAATTCAGTCGGCCCAGAAAAACGTGTTGCGAATTGTTCATAAAAAAATGTATTAGTATTATATTAGTGCAGGATTGCCATTAAGACGCTAATGATTCAGTAGTTCGTCTAGTTCCCATCAGCGTCGATGATTGTCTGGCATCTTCGGGGCATATTTTAACGAGATTTTCCGCGTATTCTTGAGGTCACACGCCTCGATTGGGTGTGCATCGGGTGACTGGCATGGGCCCATCTAGCGGATTCCCCTTTTCAATGGCTATGTGTTTTACTCCGAGATCGTTATCCTTTTAAAGAATCAACTCTTCATTTTTATCGACAGACTAACGTTGAAAATGGAAAGTCTCCCAAACCTCTGTTCGAAAGCTACAAGGATGGACTGAAATGTTCGCGGCCTCACCAAAAAATAATTATAATATTTTTATTTTTAGTACTCTCAATAAGTTCATACTTTCTTTGGTTGTCACAGTGTAAAATTTGGTTGCTGTAGCATTTGTGGTTTTTAGGTTAGAACGAGTTTAGTGAGACCAAGTGCCGCATTTTTGGAAAAATAAAAAAAACTGAACAATGTGCTTTCATCAAAGACCTGTTTAAAAAAAGATTAACACCAAAGGAGATTCACGAAGATATGAAAACAACACTAGAGGAGTATGCTCCGTCATATACCACTGTGAAAAAATGGGTTGCAGAATTTAAACGTGGACGATAGGGCATCGAAGATAACCCTCGCTCCGGCCGGCCCACGACGTCTACGGCTGAAGAAAACATCGGTAAAGTGTGTGATCTCATATTGAAAGACCATAGATTAATTATCAGGGAGATTGCAGACACTATAGGCATCTCGTATGAACGAACACAAAACATCATTGCCAAGGAACTCGGATTTTCTAAGGTTTCCGCTAGGTGGGTCCCCAGATTGCTTTCAATTGAACAAAAACGAATTCGGCTCACGATTTCTCGCGACTGTCTGGAGATGTTTGAGGCTGATTCGCAAGATTTTCTTAACAGGTTTGTGACAATGGACGAAACCTGGATTCACCACTATACTCCAGAGTCAAAACAGCAATCCAAGCGGCAAAGAAAGCGAAGGCAATTCTGTCGGCTGGAAAAGTGATGGCGTCAGTTTTTTGGATGCTAAAGGTATTACTATGGTGGACTACCTTCCGAACGACGAAACACTAAACTCGGCTTACGATTGCACCCTTTTGCGTCGTTTACGTCAAGAAATTAAAGAGAAACGCCCAGGACTACTGAGAAAGAAAGTTTTGTCACTCGCGTTGACACGTCTGTTGAGTCTATGGCTCAAATTCGTGATTGTGGTTTCGAATTGCTGCCCCACCCGTCTTATTCTCCTGATTTGGCACCTTCGGACTTTCATCTGTTTCCAAACCTAAAAAAACACCTCGGTGGTCAGAAATTTTTATCAAATGAACATGTCGAAGCTGTAGTTAACCAGTATTTTGAAGACCTTGAGGGATCTTTTTTTTCAAACAGGTGTGGAATCTTTAGAAAGCAGGTGGAAGAACTCCTAGGGGTGGAGATTGTGTCGAAAAATAAAAATAATTTTGTACGTATTTTGTTTTCTTGACTAGGCCGCGAACTTTTCAACCTACCCTCGTATCTCCAAACACAGATTTTTACAGGGTTTTTCACAGTGCGCTGAACCAATCGGTTCGTGGAAATTAACTAGGCTCCTGGGGTAATAACATAACCCCAAAATGAAGCTTCATCGGAAAAAATTACATAGCTCTAGTCTCGATCTATATTTTCCTCGGCCCACGCAAGTTGTTTCTATCTATGTGTTTCATTCAGCAACGGTTTCTTGGTTGTATTCCGCCATTTTAAATCGATAGCTCGGAGATGAGTGCGAATCATTTTATACGATATATTCAAACCTTTCCGCTTTAGTTTTTGTGCCTCTGAGCCCAAAGTTAAGTAACTAATTAAAGCATTGTCTGCAGGTGTGCCAACAATAACCTTAAAAAAAAAAAAGAAATTCCTTTTACAAACTACAAGTTATAGGCGAAACGTTCTTACGTGACTGACTGTGTTAAAGTCTAGAGATCACAGACTTTTAAAATCATAAAAGTGCATTCGAATTGGTCAAGCCGTTTCGGAAGCACAAAGATTGTTATCAATGTACGGTTTCGATATTTTCTAAAAAGTAATTTACTTTATTTTAATTTATTATACTTTCTCGTGTCGGAACAATCGACTTTTTAGAAAGTATCCTATTGAAAAGTATTATATTTCAATAATATTCCATGAAAATTTCAGAGGAAAATCTCAAATACTTTCGAAGTTATAGACGATTATAGTGCCAAGCGTAAGGCAGGCCAAATCGACCGCACGGCGTGCCAACTTACCTTTCGGCCGCTTACAAAGATTTTGTTCTACTTGCTCGAACATCTGCTACTTCTTTTATGATTCTAAGAAAGATAGAAGCAGGTAAAAGGCGATCATACTATAATGGGTATAACATTTTTTCAGTTTGAGGTAAAACTGTAGTTCCAAAGCAATCGGTACGCTGGCGTGCTCAGTTTGGAAACATCGCTCGCAAGGCTAACATCACTCAGTAAACGGCTCGGCTACTATTGTGCAAAATGGATTAAAAATACGAGAAATTTCCTCAGAAGCGAGTGTGCAGACCAAGCAAAAGACAATTGGTAAAATCCGTATGTACTTCGCTAGATAATGTAATTTTGAAGGTACAGTTAAAATTCCAAATAATTTGAAGAAGTTATGTTTCCGGCCAGTTTGAAAAATGTACTTTTGAGAAAAACATGTTTTAAAGTTTTACGTACTGTTTTTGTATATAAATTTCTAGATACCACTAATTTGCGATACCCGCGCGATATAATAGACCTTCTAAATTGATGTTTTCCTCCCCTTTTCCCTTTCTGTCAGATTTCAAAGACAGTCGAGCTTCTTTTGCTGTGTTAGTCACAGAAATTGTAACAGTTCAACTCAATTTTCATGCTCAATAGTTCCACAATTTTCATTATATTGGTAAAACCATCGTTGCTACTTTTATGATCCTAAGGAAGATAGAAGCAGGTAAAAGGAGAGCTTACTATAATAGGTATAATATATTTTCAGTTCAAAATTGTAGCTCCAAAGCAAACGGTACGCTGGCTTGCTCAGTTCGGAAATATCGCTCGCAGGGCTAACATCACTCAGTAAACGTCTCGGCTAATATTGTGGAAAAATGGATAAAAAAATACGGGAAATTTCTTTCAGAGTGAGTGTGCAGACCAAGTAAAAAATATTTTTATAGTAATCAATTTTCAGATGAAAATAACTTCACTGATGCCGCCAGAAAGGCTAGAACCGCACAGACAGACGAAAGAACACTTGAGAACGAGGCGTATGAGGAGTCGGAAGGAATTTTGTATACAGCAGGCATAGCTGATTGCACGTAAGTAGATTTTATATGTAAAAATTCGTTTGTCAAAACTTTAAACGCGCTTTTCTCAAGACAACGTTGTTGTAATCGGCGTGCACGATAACTTAAAAACCATTTAACCGATCGGTCTGAAATTTTAATATGTTCTTCTACACAACAATAGCGCCAATATAAACTAGAATAAAAAAGATTGCTTAACTTTGTTCTTCAATTTTTAATATTTTTTTTAACGAAAAAAATGCTATTTTTGAAACCACCAACTTTGGAGGTCTATCATTTTGTCAATTTTTGGTCAAACAAAATAATCGTAGTCTATACTGGGGCCATAGTCATACGTTTTTGAAGGATATTTTTTTTCAGGTGTTCCTGTGAGCCGCAATCGTGCCCGCCAGCAGATCAAAATTTTCCAAATGGCTTCCATGAAGCTGCAAAAACCTCTATAAAAAATAATTTAAAAAATTATGTACAATTTTTTTTTCTTGCATTTGAAGACTTATATGTCAGAAAAATTACGGACGCAAAAATGTTTTTTTATTAATTTATTAGTCCCATAAAAATTACAGTAATACCCCGCTTAGCGCGACCCCGTTACGCGCGGTTTCACTATAACGCGAATTTCAAATTTCGCGCTCATGTAGTCATTAACTTCTCTATGGTCGCGGGGGGATCCCCGCTTTCTCTGAATATTCTCTTTGAAGAATTGGGAATTCCCTGTCATTCGACTTTGTTCTATGGGGATTTCCTCGTTCGTTTCGTGTGTTCATTTGTTCCGTAATGTTAGTTCGGTCGGCTGGCAGTTTTGTTTTAATATTTATTGGAGATACATACATACATAATTTAACCCTACGTTAAAAATGCCGCCTGTAAAGAAAAAAGAGCGTAAAAGCGTCACTTTGGAATTGAAGATGAAAGTGTTAAGAAGAATGGAAAATGGAGGCAAAGCAACAATTGTTGGGAGAGATTTTGGACTCTCAGAATCGACTGTGAGAACGATTTATAAAAATCGGGAAAAAATTAAAATCTCCAGCGAAGGTTCAACACCTATAAGTGCAACAAAACTTTCTCGTTCGAGATCATCTATCTTAGAAAGAATGGAGAAATTACTGTCAGTCTGGATCGAAGATTTGAATAAGAAGAACACACCACTAAGTCAAGATCTCATATGCACAAAAGCAAAATCTTTGTATGAGATGCTGAAAACAAAAGAAGGAGAAGGGAGTGCCACTCCGACTTTTGCTGCCAGCAGAGGCTGGTTCCATCGGTTCAAGCAGCGTTCTAATCTTCACAATATCCACATAACAGGCGAGGCGGCCAGCGCGGACATTCAAGCTGCAGCTGAGTTTCCAGACAAGTTTCAAGACTTCGTTAGACGAGAGAAAATTCCTGCTTGTCTCATCTTCAATGTTGATGAGACCGCACTTTACTGGAAAAAAATGCCATCTCGAACATTCATTTCTAAGGAAGAACGTCAAGCCAGTGGTTTCAAAGCTGCGAAAGATCGACTAACACTTCTGCTGGGTGGTAATGCCACTGGTGATTTCAAACTGAAACCTTTACTAGTGTACCATTCAGAAACACCCCGTGCAATGCGAGGCACAGACAAGACAAGTCTACCAGTTGTGTGGCGATCAAACAGAAAGGCGTGGGTTACACGGGAAATTTTTCAAGAATGGTATTCTAATAGTTTTTGCCCATCAGTCAAATCATACTGTGACAGAAATGGGCTTGAACCTAAAGTTATATTACTCTTAGACAATGCCCAGGACATCCAACCTCACTTGATACGCCCAGAGACTTAAAAGTGTACGTAAAGTTCCTTCCACCAAACACTACGTCAATATTACAACCTATGGACCAGGGAGCAATAGCAAACTTCAAAGCTTATTACCATCGCCGCACTTTTAGCCAACTAATTCATGAAACTGACGGGGAAGGAAGACAGTCTATGCGAGAGTGGTGGAAGTCATACAACATTATGAAGTCTATTCACAACATAGAAGAGGCTTGGAAGGAAGTTAAAATGAGTTGTATGAATGGGGTGTGGCGTAATCTTTGGCCAGATGTAGTGGAAGCACCTAGAAGAATTGTCTAGATGCAGAGACAAGTGCTTGAAGACATTGCTGCAATGATTGAGGGGTCTGAACTTGAAGATGTCACGGTAGAAGATCTCGTAGAACTTGTAGCAACGCACGACGATCCTATTAGCAATGAAGATCTGATCGAGTTACAGAATAATCCTATCTACGATGAGGAAGAACAAGTAGAAGAGAAAGTTTTATCTTCAGGGGAAATACAAAATGCACTTTCAAAAATTTATTCAGGTTTGGACATATTGCAGAGTATAGACAATAATGATGACCGTGTCTTGACCGTGTGTCAAACAATTAAAAACAGTGTTGGGTGTTATGAACGTATTTTACAAGAACGTAAACAAAACGTTACCCAAAAGACAATAGATGTATTTTTCCGTAAAAAATAAGAGTATGTATTGCATAAAGTGTTCTTAGAATTAAAGTGATTGATTAAAATGATTTGTATTTTTTTGTATTAAATTTTGACTATGTTTAATCATAAACCTCGATATACGCGAATTTCAGTTAACGCGATTTTTTTCGGAACGTATCCCTCGCGTAAAGCGGGGTATTACTGTATTAAAATTTTCGACCGACAAAATGTAATGTTCCCTTAATAACTGAGGAGTTACTTATAAAATAGTTCTTCTTACCTACAAGGAGCAGAAACCTCGAACCACCTCATACATACCTGAAACAAGAAGAAATTAATATTAAAATCTCGGAGGTTGATTTTTTCACGAATATAATACTCCTTCTCGAAAAAGGTGTTAATACTGCCAGTCAATGTAGACTTATTACTTGAGAATCAAGCACAAGGAATTACCACATTAAATATTACTTACATTATTATGACTCGACAGTAAATTACTTTTTCCTTTTTTAAAATATATACAAAGAGCCGACTATTTTAGCCAAAATAATAGCTCTTTACTACGAATATCATTTGAATATTCTGAATAATATTTCCTTAAAACATTCCCATGTCGGTAATATATACTAAAATATAATAGTAGGTGTGGTTAAGTTGCTTTATTAATAATCCCAACGGTCTGTTTTAGAAGGAAATTATTTCATATTAATTTGAATAAAATCTATTATTTTTATAGTTTTACTAAATGAGGTGTATGTTGGGAATGTGGAATCTTTGGCACAATGACACTACTCAGTATATATCACCACTACACCAAACCTATGTTAACTTCATCAGGAGCGATGATTGACTAAAGCTAAAATACAAATCTACCCTATTTGTACTTAGCCTAATATCTGAATTACTCAAGCAGAACTAATTACATGGACGAGGTCATCAGTTCTGGTCAAGTAACCAGCAGAGGGGACTATAAGGTCCTTTGTCTTTATTTAAACTACTTTTACATTTTATGATTTTCATACTTTCCTATCAGACACATCCTTAATTTTTTTTTAGATTATCTAATGTTACATCATGTATAATCAGCTTCAAGGGCATGTTCCGCAATTTTGGACTCTTCTGTTCTACCGTATTTTAAATGGACTAAATGTTCTTTAAATCGTGTTTTAATTGATCTTCTAGTTTGCCCAACATACTTTTTGTCGCAATCATCACAAATCTATAATATATATAAAATGCAACGTCTCTCTGTCTGTCTGTCTGTCTGTCCGTTAGTGACCTTATCACTGGAGAACCACTTATCCGATTTACGTACTTTTTTTTAAAAAACATACTTATGTTCTCTGGCCAGGTTATAGGCTATATTTTATTACGATAGGTAGCATAAGGAATGAGCAGTGACAATAATAGTGAGTGAAGTCGAAAAAAAGTTTGCTGCTAGCGCGTTCCCTTGCAATATACAGCCTAAACCATTAAATATGGAACAATATTATGTAGCAGAGAATATCTTTAATCTATAATCTATAATATATATAAAATGCAATGTCTCTCTGTCTGTCTGTCTGTCCATTAGTGCGTTTATCACGCGAGAACCACTTATCCAATTTATGTGTCTTTTTTAAATTCATACATATATTCTTTGGCCAGGTTATATAATAATAATAATAATCTATATCTATAATATATATAAAATGCAGCGTCTCTCTGTCTGTCTGTCTGTCCGTTAGTGCGCTTATCATTGGAGAACCACTTATCTGATTTACGTGCTTTTTTTTAAAACATTCATATGTTCTCTGGCCAGGTTATCCATAAATAATATATATAAAATGCAACGTCTCTCTGTCTGTCTGTCCGTTAGTGCGTTACGTACTTTTTTTTTAAAACATACATATGTTCTCTGGCCAGGTTATAGGATATATTTTATTGCGTTAGGTAACATAAAGAATAATCAGTGACGATAATAGTGAATCAAGTCGGAAGAAAGGCTACCGTTAGCGTGTTCTCTTACAATATACTGCCTAAACCATTAAATATGGAACAATATCATGTTGCAAAGAATACAATATATATATATATATATATATATATATATATATATATATATATATATATATATATATATATATATATATATATAATGCAACGTCTCTCTGTCTGTCTGTCCGTTAGTGCGCTTATCACTTGAGAACCACTTATTTGATTTACGTGTTTTTATAAATTTATACATATGATATGTTCTATATAATTCGATATAAGCCTAGATAATGGGAGATAAGGTGAGATAATGGGAGATAAGTATAAATAATGGGAGATAAGCAGAGATAAGTCTAGGTAATGTAAGTTATGGTGAGATAATGGGAGATAAGGAGAAATAATGGGAGATGAGCAGAGATAAGCCTAGATAATGGAAATTATGTAGAGATAATGGGAGATAAGGAGAAATAATGAGAGATAAGCAGAGATAAGTCTAAGTAATGGGAGTTATGGTGAGATAATGGGAGATAAGGAGAAATAACGGGAGATAAGGAAAAATATTGCGAGATAAGTCGAGATAAGCCTAGATAGTGGGAGATATGGTGAGATAATTGGGGATAAGTATAAATAATGGGGGATAAGGAGAAATAATGGGAAATAAGCAGAGATAAGTCTAGGTAATGGGAGTTATGGTGATATAATGGGAGATAAAGAGAAATAATGGGAGATAAGGAAAAAAATGGGAGATAAGGAGAAATATTGCGAGATAAGTCGAGATAAACCTAGATAATGGGAGATAAGGTGAGATAATGGGAGATAAGGAGAAATAATGGGAGATGAGCAGAGATAAGCTTAGATAATGGAAATTATGTAGAGATAATGGGAGATAAGGAGAAATAATAGGAGATAAGGGGAAATAAGGGCAGATATTTTATTACGTTAGGTAACATAAGGAATGAGCAGTGGCGATAGTAGTGAATCAAGTCCACGCGAGCGGAGCCGCGGGTACGGCTAGTAATTTTATAAATGCCATTTTTCTCACAATTAGGCATCTTTTCTTTGCGTTTTCTTAAGACATTCCTCAAATTGTCTGATGACTTATAGACTAAGGTGAGGCCTTAGTAGAGTTATATCTTATGAAAATATAGTAAAAAACAATTTCTGTACAGCTGCGCATAAAATCCCTATTACTAAGGTATAGTCACGAATGCCATTATGATTTTCAAGTAGTGTATAACACAGCTTAACTATCTTTGACACTATAAAATGCTCTTTTCCATAATACAATGCTACACAACATTCCCCCACCGAAATACGATTATCCTCTACAAACCACCTTTCCCCCATGGCTCTCTCCTTGCCCACCCATTGATTTCTTCATGCATTCATACAAGAAGACAGAATACTCTAACATCCAATTAAATAAAATGTTTCTAGAAAGAATCTCAGCTAACTATCCGAACTACACCCTCATTTACACAGATGGTTCAAAAACAATAAACGGTGTGGGTGCATCATACCTAACTCCAACCGTTACCAAAATGCACGAACTTCCCTCTTACACTTCCGTCTTCTCCCCCGAACTCCTAGCAATTAAAGAAGCCATGCGTCATGCACTAACAGCTCTGACTCTTACAGTGCCCTCACTACCATCAAATCGAGAAATCTTGAACATAATTACATTCGCCAAATATTGGATCTACATAGAACAACATGAATCGCTTTTTCCGCACACGTGTCGCTCCTGTAGCGCTTTAGAGACTTCCCGCAGCGCGTGTGCGAGACCCATAAAAAAACAGCAAAATTAAAGCATCGTCACACTCAAATCTATATTTCTTTCATTGTTTCAACTCAGCTGAGATCTGACTAATCCTGAAAATAAGTTGTTAGCTATAGGGCATACTTTCAGCACTCACTGTTATCAATTAAAAAGTGAACAAGCTCCAACATGCTCCATCTGCGGATCTTTCCTAACACTAGCCCACTTAATTGAGGCCATACATTTTAGAATTATCAGAGATAAACATAATATTTCAGCATAATTTCTCCATCACCACTTATAAGGGGCTTCGTACTTAAATAATGCGCCAGCACCGAACCGTTGGCGATTTCTCGACTTAAATCTCAAAAATAAGGTACTTTCGTGCTAAAAATATGATAAAGAGAGGTAGATATAACTCTAATTGTGAATGACGACGCATAGACCAAATTTCCCCTCCGATGTTTGGGAGCCCTGCTATCACACAGAATTGAGGTCCTGTAACCCACCAAAAATCTTTCATAAATATTTTTGAGGTCGTTATCCTCTTCAACCAAACATGGGAGCAGGATTCCATCTTTGATCGAATTTGAGCTTTGTACAGAATTAACAGTTGTAAAGTGTAAAGCTTTCTAGTCCGAAATAATATTCCCAACTTTTGAGAAGCTCTCTTTGCTATGCATGCGACATGTTCATGTCACCCCAAGATCAAATTTTTTCCAGGTCTTTGTTAAGTTGAACGACTTCCTGTTGTCTGCGGATATTTGCATGAGCAGCCCATGTTCGAGCGTTCAAAATGAATGCAGAAATAAGCGTACTCTCAACATTGTTGGGTTATTATTCTAATCTTCGACTGATGTCGCAGCTTATTTCGTTACAGTCTCCTACTCTTTCCGTCGAGTTTATTCTTTAACATTTCAGTAACCCATGAACTGATTTTTTTTATAGAAAAACTTGCAAGTTGGCTCTTTTCTCTCCTACAAAAAAGTATCATTATACTTTGTGTTTTCAATTCTATCAGTGAAAATCCCTTTTCCGAATAGGTCTAGCGGAAAATTTAATTTTGCATCTCCCCCAGTTTAGGGATGTAATTTTATTCAATTTAACTGGCTTTTCTTTTGCAGAGAATATCGGGGCATCCTTTTATACTGTTTCTATAATTTTTGTGGCAAAGTTGTTTGCTTTAAGTTGAACTGATGGAGAGTTATCGAAAAGTTTTATTCAAAATTAGGAGATCAATTTATTTTCCTTGGGTTTTATTATGTTTCGGATCTATTGCGAGCCAAAAATAATCTTGAATAATTTTAATAGTTATTAATAGGTTTCTAATATTTCTTCCAATTACCATTTGGATACCACCTATTTAATATGCAACAACTGATCCTGACCAGCGTAGAAATAGGAAACGCCAGGTCTCACAGACGTTAAATTAAACTAAATTGGTGTCATATCAAATAGTCAATGAAACAAAAAAGGTTGTACAGTCTGTCAATTAAGAACGTGTCCGCGATAATTCATTTCTGGCGGATCCGATTCTAGTGATTCAACAAAAAATCGGTAGGGGGAACCCCTGTCTACGACGCATTTTAGTAAAAGTATAACATTGTATTTTCAGTTTAACTGTACATTGGATTATCATTAGGTTATGACCAAAAGAGACATCTACAGAGATAGATATCGCCGCTATTAAATTTTATATTGGATCGGAGAGTTGAACTTTTAGATCGACCCTCGTACAAAATCATTAAATTTTAAGACCTACCGTCTAAACTTCCTTAATAAAACCTATTTAATGCTATTGTGTTCTACTTTCCGACTTTCCCTCGGTTGCAGTGAAAAACATTATATAACTTTTCTTCGGCTAATAATCCTGGACTAAATGTTACCTTTGGGACCGAATAAAAGTTTCTAAAGGGCTTAGTTTCCGTTACGGAACCCTCGGAGGATCAGATCCTAATAATTTTTATTATTATTTCATTCGGTCTTGTTGATAAGATACCTATAAGTATGTTATTATTTCGGGTGTGTGATTTATAAGGGAAGAATGTCGTTTCAAACTTAAAACAGAAATCACTATTCCTTTTCAAAGTATCGTATGCAAGTTAAATAGTCCAAAGTCTAAGACAAGGTTTAATACAAATGAAATGCAAGGTGCTTTTTATTAGTAGGCGATAAAACGGCAATCGTTATCGTAAAGAGCGTGGCACCTTCTGGGCATACTTTCTCCCGTTTCCAGCGTAATTCTCGATAAGAGGACGCCATACCCTCCGAATCACCCTTATAAACTGATTATTATTACAAATAGAGTTCCCTACAAGCTTCGCCAAATATTTTTGAAGATTGAGAGGCCCAGTCAATACATTGTTTTCTCCTTCCACTCTCTACAGTGCGTGCTGGAATGTTTTGGATCATTGTTCTCTTGTAAGACCCAATCTTAGACAGTCCTCTCATCAGAAAACACTATATTTGGCCAACTGCGATCGATAATCTCGATTGAGTAGCTCATGCGTTTCGGCATGAGCTACTCATGAAACAGCATGATATCGAGATTTTAGAACGGCACAGTACCTCTACCTAGTGTATACGTTGCCTGATCGTGTTGATGCTAATGTAGTTTTTAGTCAGTTTATTCTAGGTTACAAACAGTCGAAGGGTGAAGTTATTTTTTAACAGATATAAGATCATTTTGTCTTACTTGCTTGTGGTCATTTTTACACACATCAGGATGGATAGTAGGTAAGATCTGACAAGAAAATGGATTTTTAAACAAAAATGTTACTTTTTGACAAACCAAGCTTCCATATCTTACAAGTTGTTACAGTCTATTGATGAAATGACTATTTGTAGGCCTGTGGGTATTTCTGTCTGATGTTTAAGCTAGAACTGCCGCTTTTGATAACGTCTACCGTAGCCGTAAACGGAGTATCAGATAAAAATATCTTTGCACTATCGTGTAAAAGCCCGGAAATAACCCTTTACTTACCCGTTTTAATACTTTCATTTCCGATATCAAAATAATCTTTTATAAAGCAACATGCCTGCAAATCCAGCAATGAGATCTAGGCACCAACATTCAGAGCATGAATACATCAGGATCGATATTAGATAAGGCTTGCTAAGGAAATGGATGATTGAAAAGGGAGACAGCAGGAAATTATCCTTTCACAGGATAAGTGATATTGATGAAGGTCGTAAAACCTGATGGCCCGCCGGAATTTCAAACAGAATAGCTGCTTTTAATACATCAACAAGTTTTAGTGGTCCTGGGAAAGTCGTAATCTTGAAACTCGATTTTTAAGGTTGGATTTATATACACTAAAAATATTTTAGGAAAAATAAGTATTTTGACACATCAGTCACAGAACAATTATTCAGAATAAACAGATTAACTTTATGGAAATTATACATAGACAATATATTTATACTGCTTCTGGCATATGTAAGTTTATTAGGGTTCATCGGAGGCAGATAGAACTTAAAAGTATTTCAAAAATTTTATATTTTTTTTAGTTAAAACTTATATATAACATATATATATATATATATATATATATATATATATATATATATATATATATATATATATATATATATATATATATGGGACGAACCGCGTTAACCGGATCAGAGCTACGACCAAAATTAGAAGCAACCAAAAAACTTGACCAAGGGCTCATTTTAAAGCTTAGAGCGTCTACTTTCAAATGCCGAGTGCGCCTTTGAAAAATCCAATATGGCGGCTCCAATATGGCGCCCGTTAGCCGGAGAAAAATCAAGTGTCCAGCAAAAAAAGCTTGTAAAAATAAAAATTCGCAAGTGTTTGGGTCGTTTTTTGGCTCAAATTGTAGCTGAAGGACGCCCCAAGAAATTGGGGTGGTAAGTTGACAAAATCCAACATGGCGGATCCAATATGGCGGTCAAAAATCCAATATGGTGGCCGAATTTTCGCAAATGAACCGATTTGCACTAAATTTGGTAAACGGGAGTTTTTAGGGTCGTTGATCACGAATCCAAGGTCTGATTTGCCAAATTCAAGATGGCGGATCCAAGATGGCGGATGAAATTTTCGAAAATCTATCGATTTGTACCAAATTTGTTATACGGGGGTTTTTGGGGTCCCTGATAACGAATCTGAGGTCAAATTTCTAAAATTCAATATGGCGGATCTAAAATGGCTGATTCAATACGGCGGCGATATATTCGAAAATCAACCAATTGACACCAAATTTTATGTAAAGGGGTTTTTGAGGTCGCTGATCATATATCTGTGATAAGAATTTAAGAATTTTGACAGATTGAAGGTCGAGGCTCATTCATGGCTCAAAATTCAATTAGTTATTGCTCAACAGTATTGACATTTTTGCACTCAATTTGGCCTACGGGGATTTTTGGGGTCGCTAATTACGAATCTGAAGTCAAATTTATAAAATTCAAGAAGGTGGACCCAATATGGTGGAAACTGAATAAGGCAATCTACTATATTGGGTCCACCATCTTGGATTTTGAAAATTAAACTTCTGATTCGTAATCGGCGACCCCAAAAACCTCCGTATAACAAATTTGGTACAAATCGATAGATTTTTCGAAAATTTCATCCGCCATCTTGAATTTGGCAAATCAGACCTCGGATTCATGATCAGCGACCCTATAAACCCCACTTTACCAAATTCAGTGCAAATCGGTTCATTTGCGAAAATTCGGCCACCATGTTGGATTTTTGACCGCCATATTGGATCCGCCATGTGGGATTTTGTCAGCTTACCACCCCAATTTTTTGGGGCGTCCATCAGCTACAATTTGAGCCAAAAAGCGACCCAAACAGTTGCGAATTTTTATTTTTACAAGCTTTTTTTGCTGGACACTTGATTTTTCTCCGGCTACCGACCGCCATATTGGATTTTTCAAAGGCGCACGCGGCATTTGAAAGTAGACGCTCTAAGCTTTAAAATGAGCCCTTGGTCAAGTTTTTTGGTTGCTTCTAATTTTGGTCGTAGCTCTGATCCGGTTGACGCGGATCGTCCCATATATATATATATATATATATATATATATATATATATATATATATATATATATATATATATATATATATATGTGTGTTACAATAGAGGTTTTCACGGAAGGTGGAATGTAATACATTAAAATTCCGGGTTTCAATCCATTCGTCTAACAATGAATTTGCACGACGTTTCGCCAAAATCTCATTTGGTATTTTCAAGTGCTCCCGCTGCTGTTGCTACTCGATACTGTGATCTTGCTGCTACTGCCGCTCGAAGCTAACTAAGAAACCGACGTGCGGTCGTCGTCTACGCAGATTGTAGGTGGGGGGGAGGTCGGAAGTGTTCGTCCGAGCATCGATGTTTGCCGGCTGGGTGGCAATTACGGGTTCCGGTGCTATGCTGACTGTTGCCTTCTCAATGTACGTATCGTATAATATACACGAACCTCCCCGACACTGGCGATTTTAAAATAACGTCGACGTTTGACAAAAAAATTCTTATTATGATATTGCATAATAATTTACTGTAGAGTGATAAGTAATTATTTCAACATATAATAATTTTTATATATTATTTTTTTTATATTAAATTGATTTAGGGTCGATTTTTTCCTTTATTATTAAGATCCGCTATTTTTTATTTAACAGCTGTGTTGAGACAAAATAAAAACAGTACATCAAATAGGTTTTTTCGCTAACCTAAATGGTAAACGATTTTTTGATGTACCTTAAACCGGTATCTTATTGGTTGGTTATATTTTTGTATAATTCATTTAGGTAACTTTATTTAACTTCAATGGTGCTGTGTGCAATATACATCCATACGAAATAAATAAATAAATAAATGTACCTTGAATGTGCAACGGATCTCTATATAAAATATTCTAAGTTGTCCGTGACAAATTTAAAACTTAACCAACTATATCAATGACACAATCTATCTATACTTGTACACTTTCTGCAAATTTCTTACTCACTCAGTCAATCTCTCTTTAAAATAACGTTGACATTTACGATACCTTACTCCGCAATTAGTAAACATTCACTGAAAAGAAAACACGGGAATCCCGGCATAAATGCAAAGGAGCCGCATTTGATCATCATCTAATTTAGGTATTTCGATATTGTCGAGTGCAGCAGTCAGCAGTGGGATGGGAAAAAAAAAAAAAAATTGACATTATTTCTTTAGGGTCGATTATCGTGATCCGCTATTTAAGGTGAATTTTCTATAATCGGTCTTGCTACAAGGATCCATCAGTTTCAATATACGTAGTGAATTCCCTAACACCCTATATACATTTATATGTATATATATATATATATATATATATATATATATATATATATATATATATATATATATATATATATATATATACAGGGTTACAGGGAAAGTCGTCCTAGATAATTAAGGACGTTATAGTTTAGGTCGTTTCTGACCGATTTGACTCTATGGCATGATGTCCTAAACTTAACCGTTTTCGAGATATTGAAGTTTAAAGATTTTCTAAAAAAAAAACATGTTTTTTTGCTTTTATATCGATTTTTTTTATTAGAGGTTTTCGAGTGCGATTTTTTGGTTATTTTTAGTTAGTCTGTATGTCAAGTATCAAAAATCATCAAAAAAATTTGAACTAGTTACTAACAGTTTCAAATGGCGGCTTGTTAATGTTTCTAAATTACGAATTTTTACCAAGTGTTTCCTACTTTAAATAAATAAAGAGAAAAAAAAATGTATGGAAGTTATTCTGCAAATTATTTTAAAAACTTTTACGTCTTTTTAGCTATCAAAAAAGGTATAATACTAGGAGTTTAATAGGAAAACTGTACATAGAATTACACCTAAAGCGGGCTTGGGTAGCAAAAGGTAAATTTTTAGTTCTAGGTGAAAATACGAAAAATACACAAATAAAACAAAAAAAAAAAAACCTTGCAATTTAATATTTTTTATTAATTATAACTCATGTTCTATATGGTCGCCCATATTTCTAACACAAATTCTCATTCTTTTTCTTAAATTACTTTTCACAACGCTGGTTGTGAGGTGCCGCCTCATTTCGTCAGCCGCATCAATTATTTTTTGTCTTAGGACATCCACGTTTTCGATAGGAGTCATCTGGTCGTATACGATACTTTTCATGTGACCCCACACATAAAAATCCATCGGTGTTAGGTCTGGGCTTCTCGCCGGCCAAGGTATGGGTCCGCCTCTTCCAGTCCATTTGTTGGGATAATTGTCATTGAGCCATGCACGAACACTTCCTCTGTAGTTAGCTGGGCAGCCATCATGTTGAAAGTACATGTTTTATCTCAAACCATCAAATTAGGTCAATCGTTCCGCAAAAAATTGCCGTATTCCTCGCCATTCAAATTATCTGGCAGGAAGAATGGCCCAACCAAATAATTTGAAATTATACCCACCCACACATTTAAGCTGAATCTTGTTTGTGATCCTTTCGTTCTTTTTTTGTTTGGGTTGCCTTCCTCTTTAGAAGCCCAATAGTGGGCATTGTGGTAGTTTGTAAGACCGTCTTTGTCGAATTTCGACTCGTCAGTCCATAGTATTTTCTTAAAAAAAGATGCATCTTCGACATCGGTATTGAGCATAAATCTGCAGAATTCTAATCGTCGCAACGGATCCCCTTCTTCAATGACTTGCACGGGCGTATAGTGGTAAGGGTGTTGCCCAATAGTATGCATTACAAACCATACCTTCCACTGCGAAATACCAAGCTGTTGTGCGACAACATTTGTAGATGTGGTTGGGTCCACCTCAAAGAGACGTCGTATTTCGTTTTCTTCGTCTTCGTCAAAGATACGTGGTCGTACCATGTCAGTCCGCCGTCTTTGTACGGAACCAGTTTCTCGTAGTCTTCGATAAGTTCCATCAAATACGCTAACATCAGATACACGACGAATAGGATATCGCAGTATGTATTCATCACGTGCACGCGACGACACTCCTTCGCAAAATCCGTAACACATTAGGATATCAGCATATTCCTCGTTGGTATACGTTGCCATATTCACAAGCAGAGATCAAAATCCAGTTACGAGCCAATTCATACAGTCAGAAGATGAAACACAGATATTTTTGAAAAGCACGGTATAGCACATCTACCACGGACGAATCGCATGAGCAGACTAAAAATCATTCAATAATGTTTAGTGAGCAGAAAATGTCACTCGCACAGAGAGTACCCCGACCGGAAAAAAAATGCTTACCCAACCCTTTTTATTGTTTGAAGGTGCAGGTAGTAAACCGGTAATTGGTAGTATCTAAATTATATTATTATGTTACTCTACATTTGGGCCTATTGAAATATCATTTTCTTAGAATTTTCAATAGATCCAGTAGACATTATACCGTTTTAGATAGCTAAAAAGACGTAAAAGTTTTTAAAATAACTTGCAGAATAACTTCCATACACTTTTTTTCTCTTTATTGATTTAAAGTAGGAAACACTTGGTAAAAATTCGTAATTTAGAAACATTAACAAGTCGCCATTTGAAACTGTTAGTAACTAGTTCAAATTTGTTTGATGATTTTTGATACTTAACATACAGACTAACTAAAAATAACCAAAAAATCGCACTCGAGAACCTCTAATAAAAAAAAATCGATATAAAAGCAAAAAAAACATGTTTTTTTTTTAGAAAATCTTTAAACTTCAATATCTCGTAAACGGTTAAGTTTAGGACATCATGTCATAGAGTCAAATCGGTCAGAAACGACCTAAAACTATAACGTCCTTAATTATCTAGGACGACTTTCCCTGTAACCCTGTATATATATATATATATATATATATATATATATATATATATATATATATATATATATATATATATATATATATATATATATATATTACATTAACCTAGTTCGTGATATGGTTTGTTCATATATTTATCGTGTGAATGATAAATATACGGTTTCATCACCTAAATAAGGATAAGTACTTTTGAATCGACAATAGTTTCAGCTAACAGCGTATTTAATGTCATTCCCAATATTCTGTTCACTAACAAATTTTAACATCCATTACCAATCACCAACGTTAAAAGTCTCCCGATAATACGCGTGAGAGAATCACAAGACATTGACGAAAACCCGACTAAGCATAGAAAAAGCTGTTTACCGGAAATTGGCTTGTCCAAAAATAGGAATGTAATGCGATTAGTTTTATGTTTGGAGTGGACTGAGACAACCGGTGATATTTTTCGCTGTCATTAAAGAGAAATAGTGGAGAAGTTTTCATGTTACCTTGAGCGCTTTTTTCTATAATAAACTTGAAAAAACTTTCAACATTCAGTAAATCCTCTGTCTCTCTCTCTCTCTCTCTCTCGAATTATGTAATTCTGCATAGCATTATGCGCTCTGAACCATAATACTCTGCAACGACCAGGAAGGTCGTTGCAGAGTCCATTACCCCATTTATAGAAGTGCTTATATATTTATGCATTGGAGGTATTTAAAGCTTAGAACTATGGTTTATCAGTGTGAATGATATTAAATTTAAGGAGTAAGCTCATTATGCTGGTGTTAACGTTGTTATATAGCAGGTAAATAACTTGTAATTACTTCAGGATCATCAGAAATGGTATTTAAACGAACAGTGTGCTCTTATTGTTGACAGGATCATGATCTTTATTTAAAGAGGGATCTGGCGATTACACCGGAAAAAAAAACATGTTTTTTTAATATCTTTTTTTATTTGCAATACATAAACGCAATAAATTTAAAACTTTTTAAGCATATTAGAACAACTCTAAAAGAATAGCAAAAAAAATTTTTTTAATGAAAAAAATGTTTATTTAAAGAAAGAATACAGCACATCTCGTGCAGCACCTCCGGTACGTACACCCTGATTGGCATGTAACCTCAGGATTGCAAAAATCGTTCAATCAGAAAAAATGAAGTTAATCTGTAATCTACATACCCACAGTTTCTATACGAATAGACGCAAAAATTAAAAAATTAAAAATTCGCAAGTTTTTTTACGATTGAAAAAAAAAAGAAATTTAAACAATCTTTTTTTTTAAATAACTGAGATAATTATATATTTTTAAAGTATGATCAATTTCAAGTCGATGTGTGTTATTAATTTTTGAGTAATCGTGCACGCGCCAATTCCGAAAACATAGTTTTGAAAAAAATGTGTTTAAGGGGGTCACTACCGAGGTCAATTTACATTGAAAAGTAAAACCCATTTTCTCAGCAACCGTTCATCCTATTTCAACGAAACTTTGCACACTTATTATTTATTATTATATAATTTAATGGGACTAAGGGTTTAAAGAAATAATTTAAATTACATTTTCTAGAAATTTTGAAAGTTCATGAATTTTATTTGTATGTTTGAATTGACGCGGTAAATTACCAGCTGTTTCGTTTGACATTTCCTTAGTCCGAACTGTAGACAGTGTTGCCATGGATATTTTAAAAAAAAAATAGCTCAATAACTTTTATAGTTTTGAAGATAATGGGGCAAATGTACAAAAAAGTCAATTTTTCAGGAGAGCCAAAAAACTAAAAAGTTCTAGTTTTGACTGCTTTTTTTGTTATAATCAACTTTTTTAAATTTATTTCTAGAGTGTTTGTCTTCTTTTTTTTTTGCAAAAACAAGTTTGGCAACACTGATTGTTTACAACAAAATATGTTTTTTTCCAAATTTTTTTTTTTTAGTTTTGTTTTGTTTGGTTATATTTTACGTGAGAGATTGTTTTTGTTTACATAGTTACAAATTTTTTTCCTGTTTTCTGTTACTATTGCTGTTTTAAATTTTATTATATTGTTATTTTATTATAGTTTTTTTATTATTGTTTTGTGAAGAAAAATGACTAAGCCAAAGACTAGCTTCAAGAGCAAGAAAAGGAATAAACCTTTTAGTGGGACACATATTTCTGTTGCTCGTAAATTGGTCATGTCCTTACCATCTGTTGAATCAACACCATCAACCTCATCTGAAAATCGTACACCTTCTTCTTCAAAAAAAAACTAGGTAATCAAAATAAATTTGAGTCATTCATGAGCAACCATGCGTATGATTTGGTGGATGTTGGAGAGCTGAGTAAAGCACTGAACTCAACAGAGGACTGCAAAAAATGTGGTGGTGAAATCACCCTAAGTGTTTGTTTGAGAAACGGTTTGGCATCCATTATAAAGATTGTTTGTCAGAATTGTCAAGTCCTAAATAAACTAAGGAACTCCAAGAAACTGGATTATGAACTCGAAGGTAAATCTGTGAAATTAGATACAATAAATATTAGATTTACTTATGCACTTAGGTGTACTGGTAAAGGATTTGCTGGAGCTAAACTTCTTTGGGCTATGATGAACATTCCTCCCCACAAAGCAAGCACTTTTTGCACCAAAATGTTATTCGTTCAGCTCTTGAAGTAGTTGGAAAAGATATAATGGTGGCTGCCGTAGAGGAAGCCTGTATTTCAAATAGTGGCAACAGGGATTTGGCCATCTCACTAGATGGCAGTTGGCAAAAAAGGGGCCATACTTCTTTGAATGGCGTGGTCTCTGCTGTGAGTACTGACTCAGGCAAAATAGTGGATATTGTGGCACTCTCCAAACACTGTCGTTGTCCACTAAAATTTCAGAATACACATAATGAAAATTGCATAGCCAATCATAGTGGTACCAGTGGGGCTATGGAAGCAGCTGGTGCACAGCAAATTTTCCTGAGGTCAATGGACAAATACAATGTGAGATATTCTCACTACTTAGGTGATGGAGACTCAAAGAGTTTCTTGAAGGTTGTAGAACAAAACCCTTACGGAGATAGTCTCTTAGTTCAGAAGTTAGAATGTATAGGACATGTACAAAAAAGGATGGGATCTAGACTCAGAAAGCTAAAAACTTCCTACACGTCCAAAAAACTGCAAGATGGAAAGCCGATAGGAGGAAAGGGCAGACTCACGGATGTGGCAATAAACGACATTCAAAAGTTTTATGGCTTAGCCATACGAAGAAACGTTGGCAGCTTGGCTGAGATGAAAAAAGCAGTATGGGCAGAATTTTTTCATTTCGGCTCAAACGACCAGAATCCGGCACACAATTTATGCAGCTTGGACTGGTGTAAGTTCCTCAAGGCCCAGGCAGAAAAAAAATTATATGAGCACTCAAAGCATTTTCATCTACCAAAAGTAGTAATGGAAATTTTGAAACCTGTCTTCAGGGACCTGGCGAATCCAGCCCTGTTAGAAAAATGTGTTCACGGTAAGACACAAAACACAAACGAAAGCTATAATAATGCATTGTGGGTTAGATGCCCAAAAAATATTTTTGTAGAGAAAAAGCACACTAGAATTAGGTGCATATGATGCACTATCCTGCTTCAATGAAGGTAATATTTTCCCGCTGCCGAGGACTTGAAAAACTTTTCATTGACCCTGGAAAATTTACAATTGCTGGGCTGATGAAGGAAGATGAACTGAGAATAGTGAAAGCCGAGAAAGACTTACAACAAGCATCGAAATGCGAGAGGCAAAAAATTTCAAGAGCAAGAAAAAGTTTAGAAGAAAAATTTAAGAAGTTAGAAAAAAAAAGAAGGCCCGTCATATGAAGCGGGTTCATTTTAGTTAAAAAAAAGTATAACAAAATAATAAAATCTTATTATTACTTTTCAAAATATTATTGTAAAAATAAAGTTTTTTATTTGTATATAGTAAATAGTGTTATATAATTATTCCTAAGCATTGTTAATAAAAAGTGGGATAATAATAATAATAGTGAAAATAATAATAACTTCATAATGGGTGGAATAGGGTGGTATATTGAAAGGTGCGTAGTGCGAAGCTAGGCGAAGGCTGAGCGGGACTCATATCTTGGCGATACTGACTGATGGCTCATACCTTGACTACTTTATATAAAAATTTCAGGCACTTATACTCATCGTATAATTGTGGGGGTTGGATTGTTTTGTGCAGAAATGATTGTAGATTATAAAAATGGAAAAAAAAAAAAAAACGTATTTTTTTTTCATTTTTCTCGGTAGTGACCCCCTTAAAGGTTTTAATACAAAAGAATTGTAAAAAAAACTGATGCTTAGCATAATATTCTTGCCGAAATAATGGTTAAATTCATGTACAGAATGACTCACACAAATGTTATATGGAGTGTTTACTTAACAGCTGCTCGATAGGGAAAGCTCTGAAACCATTACAGTTTAATGCTTCCTAAGCCAGGCTCCAGCGTGGCTGCGCGCTGCTTGCTTGGAAAAACGTTCTACAGATTTTAAGGAGTATTTTAAGCGAAAAAAAATGCTCAAAAAAATTTCTGGACCAAGATACCCCCTTAATTATTCCATTTCTTGATAACTGTTTCAAACGCAGATAATAAAATGAGAATCATACTTAACGCAATTGTGTTACATTAAATATTGGTCGATCATACATCATAAAATTGTAATTAAAGGTTTTATTATATAAAGAGATAACAATTTTTGTACATATGTAAATTATGTAAGAGGGATAAGGAAAATTAAAAGCATGGTTCTTTTAGCAGTATATACGAAAAAAAATTGTTACACACTGATATCTGCTTGTATTAATGGTTTCAGAAGAAAAAAACCTACCGAAAGACATATAGGATACTACTTGCGTATCTGCTATACTAGCCTAAACCTATGCATTTCCGAGCAACAAAAACAAAGAAACTTCAACGATGATGATGTAGCAACATTTTCTTATACAATTGTATTCTTTCAAGCCGCATATTTACCAACAAATTCACTAAAACGGTTCATCTTTACAACTGGTTTATTTTGACGATTGGAGGTCTAAATTGACAAGAACATTAGTAAGTCATCCAAAGTTATGGGGCTATGAAGTATAAGACCAGAAAATGTGTTTTCATTAGTGATTAAATCAATAAAAATGAGAAATTAGAGAGATTTTGCAAAGCTCATTTTGTTAGGCCACTATCTTTATCTTTATATGAAGAATGCGTCCACCGTTTGGAGCTTGAGCAGTAGTAAAGGAAATAAATTAAATATAAGGACTCAGCTGTTATGGTTATTTAAAGCATGCAACCTCTATATGGAGCTTGCGCAGTATTGAAACAAAATAAGAGAAACTTTTACTAAGGGTAACGATTTTCCTTACTTAGGAACTTATAAGAGAGGTTATTTGAAATTCGTTATTCTTATCGCTATTATGATAGAGCCTGTTTTTTTTTTTTACTTAGGTATATAAACCACTAAAAAATACAGTAAAAATGAAATGATAATCTTTTATTGCAAATAACACAGTTAATTAATGTTCAGATTACGTTGGGATTTTGCAATCTTTGTCACAATCGCATACTAATTTCGAATAAAATTCTATTTACCGAACATTCGTTTTATCTTGGAAGTATTGAATGAAGTGATAGAAATCTGCTGGCAGTTTTAATTTAGTAACTTGTGCTGACCCATCTAATACTAATAACCGGTGTGTTTAACCATGGAAAGGTTACAGAAGATGAATACTATGCCAACCTCACAATTCCTTCCCGTTAATACTGTGCATGCTTGAGATAACGATAAGGACAAAGACACGTGAAAAATAAGCGTTGCAAAATCTCTCTATTGTGCCACAACCTTAACTCTCGATCCGCGAATCAAATTTCCTTATGAAAACGTTTATTTAGTGACATTTACAATACAAAATAAACCGGATAAACAGAGGTTTTAGATTCCAGACCTTTTAAGGGAGCTTGAAATGTAAAAAATGCAAAAATCTCAAAGGATTATTTCTTGAAATACCATACTGGGATTTTCACTACCTGTAATTTTTTAAAAAAATTGACTTTTTTTGCTTAAATGACGTAATATAGTCATAAAAAACATATCGTAGCCTTGTTTTAGATTGAAAATTTTTTTTAGCTTCTAGTAGGTACTTAATTTCTGAAACAAGTCGTAACGCACGAAAAGGCGTTTACTTTGCGCGCAGTCTGTTGGAGTGATTTGGCTTAGTTGGTACGTTTAACCTATCACTAACGGCTAAAACTTCCTTAAATTAAGTATAGTTGGCAACATAATTGACCCCCCAAAATTTTAAAAATTTCATAGAGAAAACATTTTGAAATTTCAAACATGTTTTTCTCAAAACTATGTTTTTTAAATCGACCAACAGCATAACTCTAACAATTTACATCCGATTAATTTAAGCTTTTAACTATAGCTTTTTAATAAGAGTCTCTAGGGAAGTACACACGATTATTAGGATTAACTAATTACTTCTTTTTATAAACAAATAAAGGCTGATTTTTAGGATAAAAATGAAATTCCACAATTTTCTAAAAATTGATATTTTTCAATAATCGTGTGTACTTCTCTAGCAAAACTAATATTAATAATAAAAATATTTGCTTGTTTGCTCTAGATGGAGAATTAAAATTGTTCTACGGCCGGCCGCGGAACACCTCCAAAAACAGATGCCCCTGTCCTGCGTGTTAGTGTGCTGCCATTTTGTCCAATAACATAAAATAAAAAATTATTTTGTATATTTTAATATGCATATATTAAAAACCTCAAGATAGATTTTTAGTTACCTGTACAGTAGAGTGTAAAAAAAATCCCAAAAAGACCCTATTTTTCCTGCCTGTTTAGGTAGATGTAACCTTTAAAAAAAAATTATAACGACATGAAAAATTAGCTTCTAATAAAAGCTCTTTTCGACAACTTTATTGTTTATTTTTATCACATGTTGCTACAACTGCTGTAAGTTCCATTTTTTTTGATTATTACAGCAAAAATCTTAAGGTTTTCAAGCAGAAGCAAATCATGCTCTAAAATGTATCTCTTGTTATACAAAGGCAACATTTAAAATATTCATTAAATTTGACAAATTCACATCGAGCTAATCATGTATCTCCACATATATCAATTCCAAATAGAATAAATAAATTTATGACTCTTCATAATCACACACCACCAGCTTTTGACTATCCTCTCTGGCACACTTTCCCTTCATGGTTATCACCAAAACCATCAGTAGACCTTCACCTCCATACACCAAATGTGAAGGATCTCAACCATTCTGAAATAAAATCCAAATTTCTCGAAAGACTAAACATGTGTTACTCCAAATACTCAATAATATACACGGATGGTTCTAAGACAGAAAAAGGGATTGGAGCAGCAATTGTGCACAATAGCAATTCAAAAAACTTCAAACTATCTCAATACAACACTATCTTCGCAGCGGAATTACTAGCAATAAAAGAAGCATTAATATTAAAGACAACAAAAATTCCTTAATAATGTCAGACTCACTAAGTGCGCTGAAAGCCGTCATAACAAATAATCCTAGCCATGCATATCTAAGGCAAATCACAGATCTTCTATACATCGCAAAATCAAGAAATAGAACCATTGCCTACATCTGAATCCCTAGCTACATGGGGATAAAGGGTAACAACAAAGCTGATCAAGAAGCTAAGAAAGCGATTAATAACGGTATTCCCATAACAGGGGAAAATCACCCAAGCGACTTCCAAAACAGTCTAATTATTATAAACAGAAATTTGTTCCAACTGGAATGGGATCTAGAAGAAAACAATAACAAGCTCTGAGAGATAAAACCAATAGTGTACCCCCCACTTTAAGGGCAAAATCTGAACAGAGTTGAGAACACCACGCTAAGAAGACTGGCCACTGGTCACATATACCAGACCCATTCCTACCTTTTGAAAAACGAACCAAATCCTTTATGTACAAGATGTAACTCTACGCTAACATATTTTTGAAGCAGAACATTTAGCAAACATAAGAATAAAGCACAATATTCCTTCTACACTAACGCAAATAATAAACACGTATCAATTAAACAAGAATAAAATTCGAAACTATCTCAAAGAACTGGAAATAGGAATCTAAAAGAAAATTAGGGCGCCAAATGACCTAAGATGTCGACGCGCCCGATCCCCCAAACATCATCATCATCATCATCATCTTGTTATACAATAGAAACAAACGTGACTTGTAAACAGTTGAATTTAATTTCGATAAAAAATATTTATTTGATATGCATCCCTGGCCAAAAGTATTTACCACCTCCTTTATTTCTCAGAAACTCAGATGTTTCTCATCCTTTACCATACTTACGTTTATTTCTCTGAATCAAATAAAGCAACCAAAACAATGAATCCTATTGAAAAAAACAAAAGAACAAATTCAACAATGGCTGACCTGCTTTATTCCTGCAATTATTTAGTTTACTTTAGATCTCGTACTGTACACATCGTTACTGATCTGTTAATTTAGTGGTTTCCAATAAAGGCTAAGCTTGTTTTAATATAAACATGCCAAAAAATATAAATATCTATAAAAAAAAAATAACCGGTCAAGTGCAAGTTAAACTTGCGCAATTAGTGTTCCGTACGTTGATTGCTTTTAAAATAAAAAAATTTTGTTACAGAGGTATAAAATGATCAGTGACTTCACAAAATACACCCCAAATGAGTTTTCAACAAAGTTTGTTTCCAATCTTTACTGAAATCTGATGACCTTGAAATTTTTTGTTTTTTTTATATACCATATAAATTATTAAAGGTAATGCACTCGTGATAATTTTTGTTCAATCTACACCCCGTGGAGAATATTTCAGAATTTTTTCGAAATTTTTTGATAAGTACTTTTCGAGATAAGCCCCGGGACAGCGATTTTTTTCGCGAATTTTTAAAAATAATACAAAGAAAAGTGCGCGCAAGTATAATATTATATATATATTTTTTACTCGTGTTTTCACAAGCTTTCATTTGACACCACACTCGATGACCTAGTAAAAAAATTTTTTTTTCACTTCCGACTTCACCCCCCAAAACTAACCCCTTAAGTCAAAATTTAATTCTCAAAACTACATGGCTCTGATGAGGCCATCAATTCCTATATTATTACCAAATTTCACCTTTCTATGTCAAATAGTTTCGGAGAAAATCGGGTGTGACAGACAGACAGACAGACAGACAGACACCGAAGTGATCTTATAAGTGTTCCGTACGGAACACTAAAAATTAATTTACCCAGGGCTGTGTTTCCCACCGAGTACAATTTACAGCGATTCAAGAACAACGTGAATCGCTTTTTTCGCATACATGCCGCTCCTGGAACGCTTTAGGGACTTTCCTCTAGCACGTGTGCTAAACCCATAAAAAAAATTATTTTTATAATAAATACACGAGTTCAATTTCCTGTACGTCTTTCATTTTGTTGTTTTCCAACAGAGATTTCAGATTTTTAAGTTTTGGGTAGGTGGTAAATACTTTTGGCCAAAGCTCTATTCGTTTCCTCAGTCTTGAGGGTCGTGATCTCTCTGGAATGACTTCACTGTTCTGTTCACTATTTCTCTCCATTTCTCTCGATCTTCTGCCAAGTGCAACGATACATGGAGTGGTTGATCCATAACTTGTTTTATTTGATCTGACCATCTTGTTGGCGAACGGCCTCTACTCCTTTTACCCTGGACCTCTCCCATTATTATTAGCCGGTCTACATTATTGCCTGGCCTTCTAGTTACATGTCCAAAATACTGAAGAATTCTTTTCATGCATAGTGATGATAACCTTACAGTTACATTTAGTTCATTCAGTATAGATTGATTAGTTCTTCTGGCGGTCCAGGATATTCTCAACATCCTCCTATAGCACCACATTTCAAAGGAATCAATAGATTTACGTTCCTTTACTCTAAGTGTCCAGGATTCTACACCATATGAAAATATTGGAAATACTAAGGTCTGTACGAGATTAAATTTCGTTCCTTTAGTTATGTACGGACTTTTCCATATCTTAGTAAGTCTCGTCATAGCATTTCTTGCTAGGGATATTCTTCTTTTTATTTCATTCTCGCATCCTCCCATACTACTTACGGATGATCCCAGATATACAAAGGTTGTTACTCTCTCAATGCCATTGAGTAAGTCGGATCTTACTATTTGGTCAGACTTATCGACTATCATCAGCTTCGTTTTGTCCCTATTTATGGTCAGACCTAGTTTCTCACTTTCTTGCTCTATCCGATTTAAAAGTGTAGCCATCTCTTCCTCAGTCGCTGCAAATATGGTGGTATCATCAGCGTAACGCAAGTTGTTTATTCGCTCACCTCCTATTAGGATTCCACCATCCCATTCATTCAACGCATTTCTCATTATAAATTCACCATAAACATTAAATAATGTAGGAGACAGAACACAGCCCTGTCTTACACCTCGGCGAGGATGAAACTGATCGGATATTGTATTGTCTATTCTCACCACTGCAGTGCTGTCCAAGTAGAGGTTTTTAATCAGTTTAATCAGATGATAAGGAACACCCATTTGCTCTAGTACCTCCCAAAGCTTTTTCCAGTTGACAAAATCAAAAGCCTTATTACAGTCTATGAAGCACATTACCATAGACACATTATACTCTCTACATTTCTCTATCAGTTGTCTTATGTTAACAATCTGATTTCTTGTGCCTCGTCCTTTAACGAATCCCGCTTGTTCTCTAGAGATTTGTTGGTCAACATAATATCTTAAACGATTATTTATGATATGTAGCATTACCTTACTTGGATGTGATAATAGAGATAATGTACGATAATTACTACATTTACGGGTAGAGCCTTTCTTATGTAGTGGTATTATTATAGAGGTCGTCCAACCTTTCGGCCATATTCCAGTTTTCCAGATGTTATTACATATTTTATAGATCATCCCCACTGTGTCATGATCTAGTTCCTTAAGAATATCTCACGTGATGTCATCATAGCCAGGTGCCTTATTGCTTTTCAGTTTCTTAACAGCATCCTCTACTTCACTCCTCATTATTTCAGGTTCTTGCTGCGTGGGTATTGATCTGTTGGTGTATGTCTTGTTCTTGTGCATCATAATAAAGAATCTTCACAATATTCTCTCCATCTGTCCTATTATTCGTTCTTTCTCTGTAAGCAGTGTTCCATTTTTATCCTCGATTGCCCAAGTTTTAGGTTTGAAATCCTTATCTATCTCTTTAATTTTTTTAAAGAGATCTTTAACTTGATTTTTCTCTGCATATGCTTGTATATATATATATATATATATATATATATATATATATATATATATATATATATATATATATATATATATATAGGTTTTAACTAAAAAAAAAATTATAAAATTATTGAAACATTTTTAAGATCTGCCTCCGATGAACCCGAATAAACTTACATATGCCGGAAGCAGTCGCAGCTTGTAGAATATTCCGTGACAGAGATGCTAAACAGGCTTTCGTATATTTTATAGAAGGAATTAGGACGGATCGATGGGGTTACATTAGGAGCTGTGCCTTATGATTTAAAGTATTTGATGAGAAAATTGTATTACTTCTTGAAAAAAAAAACACTTCCCACTCATTCTCTCATTTTAGAGTTTTGCAAATCCAAGTTTACAGCTTTAGCTAACCATACCTACACAAAGCTACATATATACATTATGAACATTGTTTTAAGTTTTTTTTTTTTGCATATATATATATATATATATATATATATATATATATATAATATATATATATATACTAGCCGTGCCCGCGACTCCGCTCGCGTGGACTTGATTCACTACTATCGTCACTGCTTATTCCTTATGTTACCTAACGTAATAAAATATCTGTCATTATTTCTCTCCTTATCTCCCATTATTTCTCCTTATCTCCCATTTTCTCTACATAATTTCCATTATCTAGGCTTATCTCTGCTCATCTCCCATTATTTTCTCCTTATCTCCCATTATATCTCACCTTATCTCCCATTATCTCACCTTATCTCCCATTATCTAGGCTTATCTCGACTTATCTCGCAATATTTCTCCTTATCTCCCATTATTTCTCCTTACCTCCCATTATCTCACCATAACTCCCATTATCTAGACTTATCTCTGCTTATCTCCCATTATTTCTCCTTATCACTCATTATTTATACTTATCTACCATTATCTAGGCTTATATTGAATTATATAGAACATATGTACAAATTTATAAAAACACGTAAATCGGATAAGTGGTTCTCAAGTGATAAGCGCACTAACGGACAGACAGACAACAACAAACATGATATTGTTCCATATTTAATGGTTTAGGCAGTGTATTGCAAGAGAACGCGCTAACGGTATCCTTTTTTTTCTTTTTTTCCGACTTGATTCACTATTATCGTCATTGCTTATTCTTTATGTTACCTAACGCAATAAAATATATCCTATAACCTGGCCAGAGAACATATGTATGTTTAGAAAAAGCACGTAACGCACTAACGGACAGACAGAAAGAAGTTGCATTTTATATATATTATAGGTAGATAATCTGGCCAGAGAACATATGTATGTTTAAAAAAAAAGCACGTAAATCGGATAAGTGGTTCTCCAGTGATAAGCGCACTAACGGACAGACCGACAGATAGAGAGACGCTGCATTTTATATATTATAGATATAGATTATTATTATTATATAACCTGGCCAAAGAATATATGTATGAATTTAAAAAAAGACACGTAAATCGGATAAGTGGTTCTCTCGTGAAAAACGCACTAATGGACAGACAGACAGACAGAGAAACATTGCATTTTATATATATTATAGTTTATAGATATTCTCTACATAAAATTGTTCCATATTTAATGATTTAGGCTGTGTATTGCAAGAGAACGCGCTAGCGGCAAACTTTTTTCCGACTTCATTCACTATTATCGTCACTGCTCATTCCTTTATGCTATATATCGTAATAAAATATAGCCTATAGTCTGGCCAGAGAACATATGTATGTTTTTTAAAAAAAAAAACCAAATCGGATAAGTGGTTCTCCAGTGATAAGCGCACTAACGGACAGGCAGACAGACAGACAGAGATACGTTGCATTTTATATATATTATAGATGTAATAAAATATATATGTATATCCTGGTCAGAGAACATATGTATGAATTTAAAAAATCACGTAAATTGGATAAGTGGTTCTTGAAGGATAAGCGTACTAACGGACAGACAGACAAACAGAGAGACGTTGCATTTTATATATAGTATAGACATAGATTATTATTATTATTATATAACCTGGCCAAAGAATATATGTATGAATTTGAAAAAAGATACGTAAATCGGATAAGTGGTTCTCGGGTGATAAACGCACTAATGGACAGACAGACAGACAGAGAGACATTGCATTTTATATATTATAGATTATAGATATTCTCTGCTATATAATATTGTTCCATATTTAATGGTTTAGGCTGTGTATTGCAAGGGAACGCGCTAGCGGCAAACTTTTTTCCGACTTCATTCACTATTATCGTCACTGCTCATTCCTTATGCTACCTATCGTAATAAAATATAGCCTATAACCTGGCCAGAGAACATATGTATGTTTTGAAAAAAAAAGTACGTAAATCGGATAAGTGGTTCTCCAATGATAAGCGCACTAACGGACAGACAGACAGACGTTGCATTTTATATATTATAGATATATATATAATATATATATATATATATAATATATATATATATATATATATATATATTATATATATATATATATATATATATATATATACACACGCCAAGAGGGTTTTAAAAAACTTAGGGATGGCCCTTAGGATTACAAAGTGAACAAAAAGATCTCAAAGTTCTTAGTAATTGTAGTTTTTATTCTAATATCGAGATTTCAATGCCAAATCGCACATCATCTTCAGGACCTAGGAGACACAGAAAGAAACCTAATCAGGCAAAAAAAAAAGCCACTTAAAAGAACATGCTATACTTCAAAAAGAAGAAAGAAAGAGATGGAAAATTTTTAATATCCATAAAAAGACCGAGTTATTGAAATAAAAAAGGGTACTTACTGAATAATCACAATTGGTTCTCTGTTACAAGGAGAAAACGATCTATTATGAAATTAGTTGTAATGATTGTGACAAAAAGTATGTTGGGCAAACTAAAAGGTCAATTAAAACACGATTTAAAGAACATTAGCACACTTAAAATACAGTAGAACAGAAAAGTCTAGCATTGCCGAACATGCCCTTGAAGCTGATCATACTGTAACATTAGATAATCTAAGATTATTAAAAAATGTATCTGATAGGAGATTGTTGAACGCATACGAAAGTTTGGAAATCGTAAAATGTAAAAGTAGTTTAAATAAAGACAGAGGGCCTATTCCTTATAGTCCCCTCTACTGGATACTTGACCGGAACTGATGGCCTTGCCTATGTCATTAGTTCCGCCTGAGTAATTCAAGGGTTAGGCTAAGTATAAATAGGGTTAGATTTGTAGTTTAGCTTTAGTCAATCGTCGCTCCTGATGAAGCTAACATGGTTAGCGAAACGGCGCGTCGAGTGCAAAAATAAAGTGTTTGGTGTAGTGGTGATATATACTGAGTAATAAGTTTGTTTATTTAATTTTTTCATTTAGATGAAAATCATACTTGGGAAATAATAGAAATATTAAAATCTAAAAGTTACACCATAAATTTTTTTTGTTCCCAGCTGACTCGTGCTCAGCCATTTTGAAATAAATCTAATAATTTTAATTATACAATTGTCATTGCTGTCGAAAACTAAACTTGTGTGTTGAGAAAAGTTATTAACAAAAGGCCAAATTAACTATAGTAAGAAAAACTATTGAAAAAAAATGAAACAAAAAGCGTTACACCCTCCTACACTAATTTTGTTTTAGAGAACGAGCTTAAGGAACGACCGGAAAAATTTTTCACTGTCGCCCAAACATCTGGAAAATGGCTGCTTGATAGCACTTTTTCTTCTCGTTGAATTTGTTTGAAACTGATGGTGCAAAATCTGGCGGAAATCAAATAGTTTGCGATGGCAAATAGAGAGGTTTTGTAGGTTTTATTTATCGATTTTTCTCTAAAGAATTTTGTATGTGATTGCCCTAGTTTATTACCCTAAAAAAGGAAAGTATTGTACACGTGAAAAAGTTATCATCCGAGATTGTTATATTTCTAAAAAATTGGCTGGTATGTTCATATTAAATAGAACTGCTTTATTATCAATTTCGTAAGTAGAATTGAATATACAGTGTGTCCCAAAAAGTTTTATACAAATGGAGAAAAAGTTTATCTTACATATTACAAAAAAATTTATCAAAAGTTTAAAATATTTGATGGTATACAGGGAAAATAAAAAATATTGATTTTTAATGAAGAGTAAAGTGTGTTTAAATTTAAATACAGAGCAAAATAATAATCGAAAATTATGTTCACGTTTAGATTTGTAGCTTTCCTAGTTAAAAATTCAAAAAAAACTCCAGTAAATACGTCAATAATTGTTGAATTATTTATTGAATAAAAAAACGAAATCACTACAAATTTTAGGCTGAAAATAAATGAACTTATGTTTGGAAATACCTAACAACTATCAATAAACTTAGTTCCTATTCTTTGATTGTATTAGCCGATACTTGTTGGAAATTCATAATAAAATTATATAAAAAACCACACTATGTTTTAATTTCCAATATATTTAAAGTCACTTGACAAATTGTTTTACCATACAATGGCTTCTTCAGAAGTAAATAAGAAAGAAAAATATTTGGTAGTAATCCTGGTTATATAGTGCTTAAAACTATCCTTAATTACCTAAGATTATGTTAATCATTTTATTATATTATTTACAGGCAGAATTATTTTAAGAATGTAAATCTGTGGTAACTATTTTCCGAGAACTAATAAAGATTAAGTAAGGGTGAATGGTTTAAGTCTACCTGTTCGTTTAATAATTGATTGGAGTTTTTCCGTTTGTTAATTTTCATTTCAAGACATTCAAGCAAATTTAATTTTTTAGATGTATTTTCTACATGTAGGATTTTTAGCGTATCATCAAAATTATGGGATTCGTTTATTATATGGGTTGCGTAATGTGAATTGTTCTTATTTTTTTCAATTACTATGTTTATGTTCTTTAAGGCGAGTTTCAAAAGATCTACCAGTTTGTCCAACGTAGGTTTTAGTACGAGATCCACAATTTAATAGATAAACTGCTGATTTTAAGGATTTCTTAGATTTAGTTTTGTTATTCAAAATTATACTCCCTAAGGAATTACTGGTTTTTTGAATGCTATTTTATTGTTCTTTTTTATTAAAATGTTTGGAAATAGTTCTAGTTATGTTTCCCTGTGTATGTGAGTGTACTAAATTTTCCTTTTTTGTCATTAATTGTGGATATAGAATTTATTAGAGTTAGATTGCAGGCTCCAAAATTTATATTCCCTAATTAAATTACATAAGAAGGATTTCCCTATTAGACCAGTTGTATCGTTTGATTACGACACCATCAATCAAATTATCACAAAACTCATCCCTTTACTACGACAACATTGCAAATTTAAAACACGAAATATAGTATATCCAAGACCTATGAACTAATTGATAAAATTAAAAGTATTAACTTACCGAAAAAAATTCTAGAATTATCTCATTTGATGTACAAAACTTATTTCCTAGTATCCCACCATATGAAGTCATAGAATTAGTAGATAAGCTCTTAATCAAGAATAAAGTAAACGAAATTATTAAACGGGATATTTTAGATTTACTTACGACGTGCTTGGATCAAAAACTATTTTGAATTTAACGATAACTTTTATACATCTAAAGAAGGTCTAATATTGGGTAATCTTTAAGCCCTTTACAAGCGGAAATTTTCATGGATCATTCAGAACTAAAAAATTCATCAAAAACGCGGTAAGCAAAAATATTGTTTAACTGGTATAGATATGTTGATGAATATCATTTCCTGTTTTCACGGGAACAGATAGACAACTAACAATCCTCCTTAACTTCCTAAATAATTTGCATTTAACATATTATTAATTTACCATAGAATTAGAAAACCAACAACTCTATAAATTTCTTAAGACACATCTATATCAAAAGTGAACAATAAACACGATTTCTCGATTTTTCACAAACCTTCACATACTGACACAGTCATACACAATACTTAGTTCATCCCACACTTTCCTCACAAAATGGCAGCTTTTTAACTCTTTCATACATAGATTGTTACATATCTCTATGACTAAAACTAATTTTAACAAAGAATTCAACATAATCAAACAAATAGCAATTAATAATGGATATAACCCAAACATTATAGATAATATCTTGAATAAAAAATCCTTTAAACAAGCAATCTCTTTAATTTATCCCAAAATTAATGACAAAAAAGGAAAACTTAGTACACTCACATACACAGAGAAAATAACTAGAACAATTTCCAAACATTTAATAAAAAAGAACAATAAAATAGCATTCAAAACCAGTAATTCCTTAGGGAGTATAATTTTGAATAACAAAACCAAATCTAAGAAATCCTTACAATCAGGGAGTTTATCTATTAAATTGTGGATCTTGTACTAAAACCTACGTTGGACAAACTGGTAGATCTTTTGAAACTCGCATTAAAGAACATAAACATAGTTATTTAAAAAATAAGAACAATTCACATTACGCAATCCATATAATAAACGAATCCCATAATTTTGATGATACGCTAAAAATCCGCTACATGTAGAAAATAAATCTAAAAAATTAAATTTGCTTGAATGTCTTGAAATTAAACAAACGGAAAAAAACTCTAATCAGTTATTAAACGAACAGGTAGACTTAAAACCATTCACTCTTATTAATCTTTATTAGTTCTCGGAAATAGTACCACAGATTTTACATTCTTAAAATAATTCTGTCTGTAAATATATAATAAAATGATTAGCATAATCTTAGGTAATTAAGGATAGTTTTAAGCACTATATAACCAGGACTACTACCAAATATTTTTCTTTCTTATTTACTTCTGAAGAAACCATTGTATGGTGAAACAATTGTCAAGTGACTTTAAGTATATTGGAAATTAAAACATAGTGTTGGTTTTTTTTTATAAATTTTAGTTCCCTATTAACATTCTCAATTAATATTTTGCTCTGTAACTACAGTAAAAAGTCATGAAATGTGTTTCAACACTATATTCAGCATCTTTTTTTTCTCGTGAAAAATTGACCAGATCCGTTCTGCTCAAATTCAAACCCAATCTCTCATTCTGATGCCATCGACCCATAACACTGTAATACAAAATTGTAACTTTGTCGTGCCACATGGACTTTTATGATTTTTTTTACTTTAATAGATGGTTGGCAGTAAAAACAAACATTAAAAAAAATCTGTTAGCCAAGAATTTTATTCTCTTAAGTAATTTAAAATATTTTTCAAAAAAAACAATGACCTCCTAAACCAAAAATGTAAAGAAGTTTTATTTGAGGTTACGATCTAAGATTTTTTCTAGCAAATTTAGATCCTGGTTAGTCCCTCTTGATTGTCCAGCAGTAATTTGGGTTCACGATTTCGAAAATAGCTGATTTTAGTTTCATGATGTAGCAAAAATTCCTCTTTTTAATCGAGATCCTAATAGTTCTGACTGCTTTTTTTGACAAATTTTAATCGCGAACCAAATCGTTTTAGGTCTCCTTGAGTTGGCTTGGTTAGAATTTCTTCAAACTCAGAGTCATCCGTCCTCATCAACACATTGGCTTGAAGTGGAGGATTGTGTATCGTCAATCTCAACGGACGCAGATGCAACTGGTTATATAGGCAAATTTTCACTATAAGGGACTGGTCTCATGGCTGAAGGTAAATTAGGGTAAATAACTGTGTGTTTTTTTCTTGAAATTTTATACCATTTACGTCAGTAAGACAAAAATAGCAGTCCGAAATCTGATCTCTTGGTTCGGTCCAAATCATGGGTACAGCAAACCGCATATGACGGGACCCTTTCTTCCAATCGGTTAAATTCTTCACACACGTTATGCAACAAAATATGAGGAGTCCAGGATTTTCATTGATGTCTTGATGGGCCACAGCGAAACAAAATACCGGTGATAACTCTACAAGACTAGTTTTGTGAAAATTTCGTCTTTGTTTTTTGAAAGTCAGTTCACCACAAACATAAACAAAAAGAGTTAGGATCGTTACTACACTTTCTCGACATGTTAACGCAGTTAATAAATCACAATCTTTTGATGAAATCACAGACAAATATTTTTATGACTATTTTTCTTCGCGTAATCGTTACTTTGCTTTTATTGCCGTAGTACTAGTTATAAGTGTTACCGTATCACAAGAAGAAAACTGAGGCTAATTGGAAACAAAACAACTTCAGTTTAATAATGACCGTAGTTTAGATTTTGCTAAAACAGTATAAAAATGTGGCATGACTAGTGTTGACCAGTGTAATTTTTAGGGTCTTTTGTATTTTTGGACTCCTTAAGAAGTCTACGTTCTGCTCACGTCTATAAAGACCTGTCTCATCATCGATCGAAGTATGCCTGTGTGTTCCAAATCATCGTTACGAATGAGCAATTTACTTAAGAAAAGGCACCATAACAGAGAGAAAAAAACTCTCCCTGCAGGAATTCTTTGTTATTACTGTCGCCTCAATATCTGAACATTTAATTCAGCGAAGAAGCACTATCCTTTCAAGGGCACGTTTTTTATCTAGAATACCACTCTGTCCTCGACCCCCTCTATCCTCTGTATCAGATCGAAGGACGCATTATGTAATATTCCTTCGATATTTATTAAAGTTC